>OZ016502.1:9294291-9870012 GCA_963966595.1 Physocephala rufipes
TTTCAAAGCGAAGACTCTCGGCCGGGTATTTAATCGAGTGGAAGCTGGTCGGTCAACGAAGCATAGTAGAAAAAGGCATAATCAGTTACGACAAGAGAGAGAGATGCGACAGTTACGAAAAAAAAACTCGTGCAAAACATTATGTTATAAAAAGGATATAGAGATATCCAGACAGATAGATGATGATATTATGATACGATGTTCATGTCTGGTAGCATGCAATCAGAAAATTTTCCAAACGTTTTGCTAATCTGAGCCTCAGAGATGGAGGAGTCTTGTTATTTGTTGTTATTTGTTGTTATTGCTATTATTTGTTGTTGTCTTCTTCGAAGGCGGCTTCTCGTACGTTTCTATTGACTGCGGCAAACTCGTAATTAAAATAGAAAGCCTTTTTCAATTGAGCCTGTCGCAGTGGACAGACAGCAGAAGAAAAAACAGTGAGAAAACGATAAAAAAAGATAAAAATAAAAAACGACATAAAAATATGACAGCATTTTGTTAGTGGTAATATGTGATCGCGAAAGTCTAGAGTTTGGAAAGGACATATAAAAATATTAAAAAAATAAAAACAATTTTTGTTATAGATTCATTATAAAATAAAAACAATTTTTGTTATAGATTCATTATTGGAGCTTACTTTGCTTCATTGCTTTGAATTAAAAAAAACACGTTCAGTTAAGGGTCAATTTAAGTATTTGGTTTCGTGAATAATTAACTTGAATTAAGCTCTAAAAATAACTTTGAAGACGAAAACTAATTAATTAAATTTTAATTGAAAGATTTACATATTTAAAAACAGTCTATATTAAAAAATTGACGTGCTGAATATTTTTATGTTTATATATTTATTAAGGAATATGAATTTAACATAATTTCGGAGGAGATAGTATTCAGTTCGGAAAGAAGGACGGGCTGTGAAATAACCCATAGGAACACGGTAGAGAGCATTTCTTACCTATATTAAAGTTAAGAGTATCAAATAAACTTGAAGTGTCTAGAAATTATGCGATTTTCTTCTTCATTTCAACGCGAAATAAAACAATTCATGAAATAAATTCATGAGCTTAAATTCAATAACCAATGGGCGTGAGGCTCCTCCTTTAATATTCTCCTTTTCTTGGTTAACTTAGACTCACTTACTCACTAAACTGAATTTCCTCCCTCAATCCCAAGATATTATGGCAGAAAATATTCGTCCCAAATTTGATATCGATATTTCTTACTACTCGGCTGTAATAATGATTCAATCAAACATACAGACACACAGCACACCGACAGACAGACAGAAGGACATGCAGACGAACTTTGCTAAATCCACTCAGACGTTAATTCTGAGGGAGAATATATATATATATATATATATATATATATATATATATATATATATATATATATATATATATATATATATATATATATATATATATATATATATATATATATATATATATATATATATATATATATATATATATATATATATATATATATATATATATATATATATATATATATATATATATATATATATATATATATATATATATATATATATATATATATATATATATATATATATATATATATATATATATATATATATATATATATATATATATATATATATATATATATATATATATATATATATATATATATATATATATATATATATATATATATATATATATATATATATATATATATATATATATATATATATATATATATATATATATATATATATATATATATATATATATATATATATATATATATATATATATATATATATATATATATATATATATATATATATATATATATATATATATATATATATATATATATATATATATATATATATATATATATATATATATATATATATATATATATATATATATATATATATATATATATATATATATATATATATATATATATATATATATATATATATATATATATATATATATATATATATATATATATATATATATATATATATATATATATATATATATATATATATATATATATATATATATATATATATATATATATATATATATATATATATATATATATATATATATATATATATATATATATATATATATATATATATATATATATATATATATATATTGCTGTATCTGCCACGCCTACTTCACTGTGATACAAACCGAAACACAAAGTGAATACCTCCTATCCCTTCTGGTGTATAGTATAAAATTAATATCGTATAAATGCGAAGTATACGAAATTGGTTTTAACGAAGGTAGAATTTATATTTCGAAACTACCTTAAACTGTATCCTATTGATATGTTATAGCACCATCCGCTAAAAATTTGCAATTTAATAGGCAGTCGGTTTTCAGTGTAGTAGAAGACGCACACTTTGTGATATATGTTGATATTTTCTTTCTATTGCAAGCAGTCAAAACAATTTTATAGAGAAACCACGCAACGAATGTGAACTTTTGTGTTATAGCCACTGTATGGACTACTGATTTTATGCACTTTGAAATTTGTTGAACTGGTTTATACGGTGGGCACGAAGGTAAATATAAATTCTAAATTTATTTATTAGGAAAATAAGTAGTTTGTCGTGGAAGTATTTAGAGTATTTGATAATATTTTACAAATACAATTACAAACACAATTTTACGAATAAAAACGTTTGAAGCAACAATACAAATGCATTACTACTTTCAAAGTTTGTGTTCGGAATTGGACGACAAACTGCTTATTTTTTAATAAATAAATTTAAAATTTATATTTACCTTCGTGCCCACCATATAAACCAGTTCAACCAATTTCAGAATGCAAGAAATCAGTAGTCCATTCAGTGGCTACACACATAAAAGTTCACATTCGTTGATTGGTTTCTCTATAAAATTGTTTTGGCTATACATTAATGCATTATTGCATATTGGGGATCAGTAGTAGGTGTTCGCCCACTTTCAATAGCAAAACAGTCTATAAACACAAATAATATTCGTGCCATATTTCATGGAAAGTCCTCCACTCATTATTTTGTGATTTTCTTTATAGTTTTGGTTCTAACGTGGGAACTACACCAATCCTAATCGTTCGTACATTTCTATGTCACTTTTTCTTTTACTGTAATCATTTCTTCAATGCATCGTGCAGTAGCAACAGTGTAAAAATTAGTCAACGCAAACACAGGACCATCAAACCTTTCATACATCGACAAATATTCTTTCATGGCACGACTACCGATGGGGATGTGTACAACAAACACTGTTGAAACGAAGGAAATACTGTTAAGTTCAACTAATTGATTCCGATCTATTTAGTAAATTTAATAAAGGTAAATTACGTTGATTTTTTTTTTTTGAGTTGAGTTTAAAGCAGCGGAAAGAGGTTTGCCTCTTGCAAAGTACAAATCGAAAAGATTGTGCATTTCTAGACTGAATTTAAATTCGAATTCGAATTTATAATTTTTGAAATATTGGTACGGTTCAGTCATGCTCATGGAATTGCTTATTCTTTCATCCTTCTTATCTTTCTTCCTTCTTCTCACCAATAAAATAATAAATTGCTTATTGCAACAACTAACTAACTAATATACAGACATTTTTACTTAGAACCAAAGTAATATGTGAACATATTAAAGTATTTAAAACGTTGTGTGAAAATTTGCTTAGAATTTTGCAAGACGCCAAGTATTTATTGCCCATTTCAAGCAACAAACCAAACACTTTGCTTGGGCAAAAGTCTTTCAACATAACTGACATCACATCAACCTCCTCTTCTTCAACCTCTTCGTTTCTTCTCGCTGTTTTAAATCAAATATTTTCTTATACCAACTGAATAAATTACAATAAAAATAAAAGCATATACTTCCTTTCTCTTAAAGAAAATAAAAAAAATACAAAAACCCAAACGAAACACAATTAATAAAATAACAATAACAGAAATTAATTACTTACAATCACAAAGATGACCACAACAATAGCCAACGATTTTGGATACTCTCTTGGAGAATGACAAAGGGAAAAATTCAGATAAGCAATGAGTGAATTTAAAGTATTGAAGAAAGAAAAAATTAGTCGAAGTTAATAAAATGTAGAATAAATTCAGCATAAAACGTTAATATTCTAGCTTAATTAAGCTTAATTGAAAGAATAGTACATGGCGTTCGAGGAGTGATACAAAGCCGGTAAGAGATAAGTATGATGTTCATAAAAAGTTGGTATGAAGTTCTTGTTGATACGAGATGGGTTTACTATTCGCCCATAGATTGTCGCCCATAGAAACCGAGAAAATTAGTGTAAGTTAATCTTCGCTAAAAGCAAGTGTTTTTCGGGCGCTGTGGGGTTGACTAATTTACAATTTTTTGCTAGACAAGCTAATACAATGTTTGTTGTAATTAGAACTCACTAACACTGAAGAGATTTTCATTTGTGTAAATACCCCAGCAGGCAGGCAGACAGGTTAATTCCGGCATAAGTGACTAATCCCGAAGTGTTAGAGCATTCTGATGAACTTTCATAAAAATAGTATGAATAAAGTGCCGCTAAGACAGGGACGAATAAAATAGGGAGGGCTTATAGGATCCGAAAACGGCGAATATTTACTTGAATAATTTTTATTAACATATAGTGCATTCAATGTAAAAAACGTGAAAAACATATTGGTTCTACTTACTGAGACTAAAAGACCCAACTACTCCGGGTCGTAGACGATTTCGTTGTTGTTGTTTTTATTCGGCGAGTTATCACAACTATCAATCATCGTAGAATCAGAGACTAGTTCAGAATCAGAACGAATATACTCTCCTGCAATTGTCATACCCCTTACTCTTTCTCTCATAACTCATAACTCTCATAACTTTCTCTCAATACTTCTTTCTCTCATAAATTATTTAAACTAAAAGAAAATAATAATCAAAAGAAAAAATCAACTTAAATTCCACAACAGGCCAAATTAAAATAAAAAATAGTATGCGTTTAAACTTTAAGTTTTATTTCAATTTGGAAAACTGTTATGAAAACTGGAAATTATGTCGAGTAGTAAACGCAGAACCACCACCAACAACATTATCGACAAACAAAGAAGCTTCTTATTTTTGTGTCGACAAGAATCAGGATAATCCAAACAATTATATGGAGTTCCAATTAGTTCACTTTACAAAATTATTGAATCTTCCCCGGAAGGTGTTGAGTTGAGAGTGTTGAGAAACCAAAATACTTCACTGCTTGCATGCCAGGCGACAAGAAACGACTACATTACTCCAAGCAGAGAAGGCGGCAGAGAATGAAAAGTTTTTTAATTGCAATTTAAATATATAATCCAAATTTTTAATTTTTCTTTTAATTTTTCCATAAAATATTTTTTCAATAAAATTTTCTTGTTTGCAGGCAATAAAATCGTGTTATGCATAACACCGGAACTTTTCTAAATTTAATTACCTGCTAAACAAATTACCTACTAAATTACCTGCTCCTTCTCCGGCGACTAAATCAATTTGTTATTAAAGTTGATAAATTTGATTATTTCCCAGTGATTTTCTAATAATGTCATAGTTTTATTTGTCTTTTTATTACTTTATTTCTTTTTCAATAATGTAATATTTTTCAATGAATTTATATAATTTAATAATTTAATTTATTTTCTTAATAATTTTAAATATATCTTAACAATTTAATTGATTTTTGAAGCATTTCATCCATCATTTAAAATTTTTATTTATTTTTTAAATTTAATTTTATTGTTCAATTGGTTAAGTCTTTCTTAGTTCTTTAGTTCTTCTAATTTTTTCCTTTCCTTTTAAAGGATATTAGATAGGAGCTAGAATGGATACGAAATTTATATCAATTCCTGAAATCAAGGAATAATACAGCAAGCAAAAGAGGCTTGTTTTAGATTCCTTACGTATTTTCAAGAATTTAGAATAACCTGTTGTCTTTGAGTATATTTAACTTTTAGAAAAATGAAGAAAAAATTGCACTTATTTATTTCTAAAAAATTAATACCTAGGTTTATAAACCTTTGATAGTAAAGACGATGTACAGATATATAAACAAGTAAGCAATTATTTTTTTGCGAGGTGGTCTTATCGATGGTAAATTTCGTGTAGAAATTATTTAATGAACTACTAAATATTTTTTTAGAATTTACTTTGTAACTAATTATTATTATTTTATTATAAATATAATAGATGAATATCACACCACAATTAAATTCAATGTAAAAAATTTATATGTGTTCAAAAAATAAATTGATCTAGTGATGCACGTATTGCTCACGTAATTAGTGAGATTTTATTTTTTATATTAAAGTAAAAGTTATTAGAGTTTGATATTAAGCCAAATATTAAATTCAACTCATAACAACTCATAACAACGTTCAAATTTCATAAGTTGTGTATTTTGTTAGTGGTACAGAAAAATTTGAGAAGGCTTATTAAATTCGTGTTCCTCTTTTTGTAGTAGCATCGATACACTCAAATATTAATACCTTTATTCACAAAGTCACCTGATGAGTTAAGACGACGACGTCTTAAAAGTCACTTTTTTAGAGACGTTGTATTCACAGCAGAGATAAAGGGATAGGACACTTCGCACTAATACACATGCATTTGCTCTATACAATCACAGAATGGTACAAACTTAGCTGGAAAATGGTACTTATTTCTTAGGAAACGCGTCCTTGCGCCAACATCAATCAAAAACATGGGCTTGAGTAGAAGGTGAATTGGGGTTTAATGGTCAAAGGTTTGGTGAATATGGAAGAATCGTCTGATAATGTTGATGAAATTTACTTTGTGTTTCTTAAAAAATAGATCAGCGATGAATAGGGAGAAAATTATGTGAAAATTGGATATTGTTTTTGGTCTCTCACACTCGTAAAATACAATATTTGGTACTGATTTGAGGGGCATACTCTATGCGACCCCGTTACAATCGTTGCAGAAATTTTTTGAGCAATATTAGACTAATAAATGGTAAAAAAACAAAGAACAATTGAAGGAAAAAATCAAAATAACAATTCATTTGTTTTTTATAACATTTTTTGCTTTTTGTTGCAAGAGCAAAGATAAGCATTATTTTTAATGTTAGAAGTTAAGCAACCGTGCAAACTTATATCAATGTAAACATTTATTAGAAATATCTCAGTATATTATTATGAAAAGAATTAGGAATGAATTAAAATATGAAAATCCACTAATAATATCGATAGGTCGTACCCAAAAATGTTAGTGGTTTTATATTTCCTTTTTGAGTAGGTCTTATCGGTCTTATCTTGAGTGAATTTTCATATTTTAGTTCACTCGTAGTCGTTTCTGTATAAATATGTTGATGTAAAGCATAGAAAGGATAAGGTCTGATCTGCCGTCGATAAAACACATTGATTAAAAATGGTAAGGCTCAAAAATTTCAAATATTTATGGTGCTTCACAACTAGTTTACTTGGTCTGACGGTGTGAATCATCGGTAGTTCCCATATGTTCTTAATTTTCGTTCAAAAAGCATACTTTAATGTGAAAAGCTGAGAAGAGTCTTGATGGCAATGAATAAAACAGCGAAACAATAAAGCACCGCCAGACGTATAAACTGATAATATCGAACCCACCGAACATCTAAATAACAAATTGTAATGTGTGGATCGATTTTAGGATGTAAATAATTTATTTCCGAAAAAAGTGCGACACGGACATCACTCCCCATATAGCCCATATCAATATATATATATAATAATATATTACAAATACAAGGACACAATTATATGTTTTAGAAACGAGAATACATTTTTGTTGAGAGACGACACCTAATTTAGTATCGTCTTATTTGAAACGACGTGTTGTCAATTATTGTCTTTGTCTTTGATTTGTCTTTGATTTCTTACGTTATTGACGACGACGTCAACAGCTGATACATTTTACTCATATTTGAGAGACGGCGTCGACATTGTGAATACCATTTGTCGTCTAAAGACGACGACGACCCATAAAAGTGACTTTGTAAATAAGGGTACAAATGTAATCCTTCCTTTACTATTGAGTCTACCATAATGGGCTAGGTCCCTTTGAGGCATATATTAAAATCACTGATTATTATTTGTTTGCCGGTAGGTAGTCCTCCATCAAAATCCCGCAAATCCTTCTGTGCATTACAATGGATTAACCAAGGTAAACATTCTGGAGAAGAGGAATTTCTGTAAAGAACAATAAAGAAAACACCAGCCTATGATGACAAGGAATATTCCCGCCAAATTTCATGACGATAGGTCTAGTTTTCCTTCTGTAGTAGCAATGTTTGTATTTTTGATAGTTTTGAATTCTGTCGTTTAGCGAATTTACCTTTGAGAAGTACAGAGATCGTTTCACTGAGATTTTGTCGCTAGATGACATCGTTCTTTAATACGATAATTAACAATAAACACACGAAATTTGTGCTTCTCGTACAAGTGGAATATTAGTTTAAGTGTGTTTTTGAAAAAAATTAGAGCAGGTTTTCGTTTAATGCCTCACACGCAAAACATGTTGCTTGTTTCTTTGTTTTGGTGACTTTGCTTAATTCTTTCCGCAACATTCTTGATGCACTTGTGGTATGAATGAGTGACGCACAATTAATTGCAGAGAAAACTAAAACTAAACTAAACTATTCTATTCGCCCTTCAAGTGTTTCCAAACCTTTAGCTATAACCGTTCAAATCTGAGCAATTAAAATTGTATTTAAATTAAATTAGACACCTAATTTAGGCCATTTTTTTGTCTTATTAAATTCATTGTATTCCCGCGTTTCGTGCTGTTTTATTGTATTCATTTACTTCTTTGTACACGACGCCGGCGACTGATGCAGTTGTCGCTTCCTCTGCAGTGAACTGCTAAACTCAGTTCACCACATTTATGCATTTATTTTGTCGCTGAACAAGCGTTTATCAACATCATGCTTTCGAAGCTCATCACTGGAACATAACCCCACTGTTAATGCGAAGACTGTTCCCTATGCAGCTAATTTCACAGTGAGTTCAAAATGCTGAATTGGATTCGCTGAGCCTTACAGAAATTTGAATTTGAATGCTAATTAATGGTTTTTGACAGAAACTTTATTTACCATGCACTTTTCTTATTGTAAATATGTTCACATTTTCTAAATAAATACGATAAAATTATTCAATAATGTGCCATTAAAATTCAATGCGGTTCAGGTGTCGCACATATCGTCCAAAATTTGTATTCCTTAATTTTGTGCCTGGGTAATGTGCCTGATACAATAAATCAATAATTTTCCTCAGTCTGGTAAAGAGTATCTGGTTAAGGAGCCAGATATTTTCAATAATTACCAGCAATGAACAGAGATATCGGTTTATCATGTATCTTGTGTGCAAAACAATAACTTTTATAAAGCAGAAGTTAGAGAAGAGAATGATACACTAAATTTTAAACGAAATAATGAAAAATTTCTAATCCTTCCTGCTTTTCGTGTGTAAAGGAAACTAAATAGTATCAGAATTTCACAAACAATAACAAAAAAGACAATAGTTTTTACGAAGCAATTGAAACGAATATAAAAACAAATATTTATTATCATTAATTATTTTTGTAAACACTAAAATTTTAACTTTTTCATAGGAAGCTATTTGTGATGGTCAATTCTGCAATTAATTGAATCGTACTAACACCAAAATGCAAACAATGCGCAATCAAAAACCTTACCTAGCTCCAATGGCATGAAAGCCAACAGCTGCCTCTAAAACATTCAGCATATTTAAAAAGAGAGAAAGATAGAGAAAGAGAGTTAAGGAAAGAGGTGGAGTAATAGTAGTAAAACCGAAGGAAAGAGCAGGAGGATGATTGGGAGCTATGTATGTAATGAAATCCATCATAAATCGTTTGTGAAAATCAACAAATCGAAAATGTTTGTGCGTGATTATTAAGATAAAAAAGAATTAGTTGTGCGTTTGTTGCTTTTAATTTTATGGGATTTTGTATTATTTTTATTGCGATTTCTGCTGATGTTGTTTTGGGGAAATATAATCCAATCCAATTGGAACTAAAGTTTGCATAAAAATATTAAAAGTCAAATTAAGTGAATAGTTTTTAGTAAATAAAGTAAATAATTAACTGCTTTCTTGTTCCCAATATAGTCCATATTATTCTTCGTATTATCTTTTCATTGGTTCTCTCATATTTCTACAAATCCTTGCGAGCACTTCCTCGATCATGGACATATAATTCTTATAGAGCCAAATTTTAAATTTTAAAGTAAACCAATATTAATTTTTTCTGTATGCGTAATTTGCTCACATAAACCTTCAAGCGTAAGTGATGATATTTACGGCATGCATATTTGTTGCAAGAAGAAACTACCTAATAAACTGCCGCTTTCGGACTACTTTAATGATCTTAAATTGTTTTGTATGTGCTATGATAAATGTGTTGAGCTCGCGTTTAAGAGGTTCAGCCACATTAAATGCTCAGTTAATTTTTGGTAGCCATTTTGCTAGAACATGTTTCCTCTTGTGTTTCTTCATTTTTTCCTATTCCATAAAATTAATAGGACCATCTGTGTCACCTCATTTTCGTGAAAGAGAAAAAGTCAGAGGGCCAGGCCTTGGAAATACGGGAAATACGTTTTTTTTATATTTATTCTGTTCAACGAAGCTTTTGCTACGTTCGAATTTGTATCCATGACAATTACTAATTTTACATTAGCGAACAAACCGATCTAATGTGCACATATTCGAATCTTATCCTCTAGTCAGCAAAAGAAGAAATAAATA
Source organism: Physocephala rufipes (assembly GCA_963966595.1). NCBI lineage: Eukaryota > Metazoa > Arthropoda > Insecta > Diptera > Conopidae > Physocephala > Physocephala rufipes. Next base: position 9,305,053 of record OZ016502.1, read on the forward strand.
AAGAAGGCATAATTAATGAAGACCGCAAAAATTCAATAGCAATCAGGCGGTGATAAAAAAACGCCAAATATGGCAAAGAAGAAGCAGAAAATAATAAGAGACATTCGGCCAAGTCTGTACTACTATAAGAATTGCCCCATCTTCAGATCCATTTGTCTCATTAAACTTTTAAAGGACTTTGTAAGAGAATTGAGATTTACATTTTGTCTGTTTTTTTAAACTGTGCAAACAAACTGATGGTCTAGCGTAGGATGACCCAAACTAAATGCATTGACAGCGTATATCATTTGCAGGACCCATTAGGAAACGGATTTCAATGAAGTAATTTAATCAGAGGTAATTGGTAAACAAGCTCTTACTAATAATTAATACAGTCAATCCCGATTGTCATTTCTGACAACGGTCATTTCTGATTTAGTTGGATGTTGTTCACCCATTCGAACCACAATTATAAGGAAGGCCGAATCACAGAAGACACATGGTCACATGGAGCGGAATTATTATCATGAAACATGCAGCGAATATTCTCTGCCATTTCACAAGCGCATATAAGGGACAAACGGCAAAAATTTGTATTTGCTTTCCGAAAACTTAGTATCTGTTTTCCGAATTCAATTCCAGTTTGTAGATATCTTAATATAGTTTAGAAATTTTTAAGCTTTACGTCTTACTACTGCTACGTCTTGCTACTGTACAGATTTATATTAGTGTGTTCCAAGCTATGGCTTTTTTACTTTTTGCATTAATAAATTATGTTCAATTATTCGAAGTCATTCTAAGTTGCCGCACAGGAAATATCATCAAAAGTGTTCATTTGTTCAATTCATTGGGCCATAAGTTTTAGGGCAGACATCAAACACGAGCGTCAAAAGTGATGAAAAGAATTTGCAGACTTTTAATAGATTGAAATCCTGTTTCCAAAGGGTGTGTAGACGATTCCTAACAACAACCCGATTTGCCAATCCAATAATACTAAAGATTTTTTATTCTCAACGTGAAATACATTTATAAACTTCCTCCATTGAAAGTCGATGGGTCGTCTATCTTTTTTATTTCTATCATAACATCCCAAACTCTGTCACCCCAAACATGGATCTTTACGTTCCCTTAACGTTTCTATCATTTTAACCTACAGATATAATTTTGTTTGAATCTTCCATACTTTTAAATTTTTGGGGTGAGATTTTAAAAAATGCAGTTTGATTAAACATTTTCCATTGTGTCCAATGCACACTACACGAAATTGTAGCAGAAACTCAATTATTGTCAACTTTTTATGCAAGAGAATGCAAAGAGAAATCTAGCCATTTTTTATTAAACACTTGTACGTAAAATACGCAGAAGGTTCTTGGTAATTATGTTTAATCTTGCAACCCGAAGAGATTACGCGCAGATCACAAACAGCAGCCCACTTGCGAAATGAGTAATAAGATAAAAATATGTAGCTCCACCTGTTTCTGTGACCTCAAAAAACAAGAAAATTGAAGCATTAGAAAATCACTGCTTTGGATATATTCACCAGCATCAAACTGCGAAGGAGAGAAGGATATTAAAGAATTTAGAAATCTTTGAAAAAGTGCCTCAGGAAATGTCACTATCAGTTTGTTTCTCTCTATCTTTCTCCGTCTTTATATATCCCTCATGGATATTTCTATGGTATATATGCATCTATAGTAGAATATATTTTTTATCAACTATATATGCATATTCTAGAACAAAAAATGGATTTTTTTGGAGCCTGCACTTCCTGATCTCTTTCCTTTCTTTGACTTTAATCTAAGAGAAGTAATGGATTTCATTAATTTTTCTCGGCTGCTTTTTGACTGATCTAAGTCCACCTTAAGGGATGTGAGGTGGTGGTGAAGTTTTCATTAGAGGTAACCATGTCAACACCTTTTCGAAGAATGCGGTGGTACCCATTTACTAACAAAATTTAACTACTATACATTATAGAAAAAGTTAAAATGTATGAAAGGAACAAGATCAAAACAAAAAAAAAAAAATTATTTCTAAAAAAACTTTGTGAGGAGATCCTTAGAAAAAAAGAAGAAATGAAATGGAGGAAGTGTTGCAAATGGCTTCTACCTGTCCCCTTAGTTTATACCTTTTTTTATCAAAAAGAGCTTTTATCAAAAAACTTTTTGTAGGTGACCCTGTAGTTGTTTTATAAATGTTTATAAGCGTTAGACCGAGCGATCCAACCCAAAAGTTCATAATAAATTATTTTTTATTAAATCTAAGAATTTTAATTTTTTAGCTCCTTAGTTTTCCATAAAAACCGGGTGGGAGCATTTTTTTGTAGATTTCTTAAAGCAATAAATATTTTGTCTTTTTCTTCCTTTTGTAAAAGGATGTCGCGTTCTCCCTTAGTTAAGTTACTCATACCAACGTCTTCCGCTCGCACATAAAATTCCCCCACTAATTATTTGCCTCTATATGGTTTCAGTGCAAATCATACTAAATGGCTGTTCCGCAGTATGAAAGAAACAGTCCCATTCTCTGCCTCTCTCTATTTTTCATTCATTTTTCCGAAATATATTTGAACAAAATAGAAAAATCGACGGAAAGAATTTGCCTGTAATATAGTGTTTTCTGAAAGCAATTTTAGGCAAAACTGGTTTCCACAGTTGGAACCAAAGCTAAAACAAAGAGAATCCATTGGAATTGTTGTAGCAAGATTATATCAAAACCAGAAATATTTCTGGTTCGAATATTGATATTCCGTATTCTTTGTTCTTTCTACAGTTGGTTTGTGAGAAAGAGAGAAATATTAAACAGGAAAATATCGTATGGTGCGATATAAATGCAAATATTCTATTGCTTTTAAAAAGTTGGATTTTGGCGTTTTTTATTTCCTGAAATCGATTGCCTTTACCAATTATTGAAATATAAGTCTGTTCTTAATTATATATGGTTTGAATTTTTATCTCTTTGTTTTCACTCGATTTGATTTATTCAATTAAATACTTTCATGTAAACACTAAACCGCTGCTCCTGAATTAAAACCAGTTTATGTTAGGAAAGACTTGAGGGTGTATCGTGTTCGAAAAGCTAAATCAAAACCAAAACCACTTTAGGAAGACACCACATAAGTGTTTTCTCCCAAGTTTTAACTGGGAAAGTGAGACTTACATCCAAACTGAGAATTTTACAAAAACAACGTCGCGTGAATTTTAATTTCCGTTTTTTATTAATAACATTCTCATGTCTGCAAAAAATTTGTGCGTTTTAAAAAATCAAATATCCTTAAGAAATAAATTCCTCATTTTTCTCCCTTTTTCATGACTGTTTTAAGCCGAAAAAATCACGCAAAAAAGTCAAATTGAAAACAGCCCCAAATTTGCTGTTTCGTTGTTCCACCAGATAAAAAATGGGCAGACAAATTAAACGAATGTAATATTTACGTAGGATCTGCATTGCGAAGTTATGTGCTTACAGGAAGAAGAATAATTGGCCGACCTAATCCACAGTTACTGCTGTGAATTTTGTTGTGGTCGAACTGAGAAATGAACATCGAAAAATGAACATTATTTTATTTTTGTTGTAATATTTTTTGCTCCACTATGTTATTGGCATTCTTCTTCTACTTATACTGCTTTTTTTTCTATAAAAGAATATATTGTTTGTTTACAATACTTTGCTCAGGCAGTAAGGATGAAGGACCTTGCTTTAATGCCTGTAATACTTTTAAATTAGACCTGACTCCCGTGAGGAATAATTAAGACATAATATTTATTTTTTCCTAAATCAACAATTTTCTGCACAATCCTCCTACTCACTCCTTTTATTATTTTGCCGTTAGGTATATTTTCATATCTTTTGCATATATATTTAATAAACAGCAATCTAATTCTTGAAAAGCTCTTGCGAATATATTTGAGGTCCCTCTTTCACAATTCAGAACTTTTCAAAAAGGAGCTTCAGAAGGAAGCTAATACAATGAATATGTTGTCAGCTCTCGTAGATTAAATCACATCACCGCTAAATAACGGAAGCGCACAACATTGCTAAAAGACTTTGTCTCACTTCGCTTTCTATTCCTTTTATTAAAAAAATATATTCTCTTTATTTTTTAAGAGCTCAAGGGGGCTTGATGAAGGGTTTCCAATTTATCTTTTGGTTGGCAACGTGACGGAAATAAATAAGAAAAGAGGAGAAAGCAGTAACGTAAATTTGAAGTTCATGCCGTTGCTCCAGCTTTGCTGTTTCTGACACAATAACGATGCTGTTAAAAATGAAGTTTCTCATTCAGCTTGGCAGCACTTGTAAAATTAGAATTAAAATTATCGATACCTATGGAATTCGATAGAATATCAGAACCTTATCCTGAAATGCATAACTGCGTTTTATACGTCAGTACGTTTTGAGCCGAATCGAAATGTTATGAGAAGTTAACATAGCCCAGTCATATCCATGCAAAGTATACACGCATATACGCGCCTGCATGCACACATACAGTAAATATATTATTAATGGATTACATTCGGAGTTCAATGCACCGAAGGAAATATTTAAAGTCGTTTAAATTCAAATACGATTAATTATTATTTCTTGCAGAAATATCTTAAATCAGGTTTAGTATTAAGTAGCTCGTTGCTATAACAAAATTATGAATCACACTTCCATCGATTGGAAGTTGATTCTTACGCTAAACAAAAGGAAAGGACCCATGCAGCTTCGATGATTTTTTCATAAATGTAGTAAATACTTAAACTTATTTAATATGTCTTAATTTAGTTTGCACCGAAACATTGATGTTAATGCCAGAACGTACCACGGCAAAATAATTTTAATATTTACCCATATATTTTCAGAACTCATTAAACAACCAGCTTATGGTTTGATTACTGATTTTATGCACTACTATACTGAAAAATTGTTAATGCTTGAAAATATCAAATTATATAAACTATCTGCCTTTTAAGAATTCATTTGTCTGACCTTGAGTTACAAAATTTCGTGCACTGGCATTAAAATGCTTTTTTTTGTTTGAATATATTCTGCCCAATTTGAAACGTGTGAATCCATAAGAAAACTAATGAGGGGGTCATGATTGACAATGGCAATGATTCACGAGCTTCAAGTAGTCAAGGGCTCAGCGTTTCGATTTGGTACGTAAATATGAAGACAATTTTCCCAAACTTCGTTCAATTCCTACAAACAGCCTGAAATTATCTGATGCTGTATTTTTTGGAGAGTCAGCTTTTAAGGCTGCGGAGTTTTTGATGACACAATCGTTCTTATATATCCAAATTCAACGACATGTTTTTAATATAAATTGTTCACTCCAATTTGTGCGATAGATTCACAATTTCGGCCGAAAATTAGCGTTGTCAGCTCGGTGAAATGGTTACTTTCAACAATCCTGATTTGGCATTTGCTCCATGTAATCTACTTTGGTAGTGACGTTATCATCGACAACATTAACCAGGTTATTAAGAGATTTCAAGGGTACTTTGAATTGGTAGGTGAAACTGTTATGCACTCATTGAAAAGGACATTGAAAAGGACAACATACTTAGTTAGAAGCCTCAGTATATTCTTCCAGAGAGAACGTTCGGCATTCTTGAAAATTCGGATAAATTATATGGTTTAAATTTCAAAAATGTATTCCTTTTGACAATAATTATACAAAAATTTATTGTAGGAACCTATAGTACTTTACAGAACCTTTCTAAATTAAATATTTATAACCGCAAAACTTCACGATAATTTTTTCAAGCCAACCTTTAATGATTACTTCATTGATTACCACTTATGAATTTAAGAAATTTTAATGAATTTTTAAATGCAATTTTCTGAAAACAGCATATCCAAATATATAATAGGTATAACATAAATTCTCTGCTATATCTGCAACAAAAATAAGTATTTCTAAATCACATGAAGATAAACCGAAAGTTGGTGAACCAAATTTTTTTTCTGTTAAATCTAACAACACGGATTATTTTACAACTGAGCTTTCGGATGATCGATCTCTTATTTTTTTGTTTTGCATTTTTGTGCAATTTCTTTAATCCATAACCTCAATATTGCTAAAATAGCAATGGTAGCTGTAGGGTAGATTTCCATAGTGGATTTTACCGGTTTAACAGATTATCTAGATATTTACACCTATATTTTTGGATGCACCATTTCCTTCACTACCATTGGTGAACCCGCAATTCAAACAAGTGGATAAAAATAGTTACTGCATAGCCATCGAAACAAACAACTTTATTGGTCATGTACTCTCCAATGAAAGAATGAATGAGTGGATAACCAACCGCACAGCATCAGGCGAAAACGACTTCTTCCACTTCAACACCAGAAACGAGTTTATGGGGATTAGAGTATGCAACAAAACAAGGAACCTTCTAGGGAAATAGCGACCGTATGTACAATAACGAATACGAGCGCTTCAGCAAATCAGTTTTCGAAAATTGTATCGTACTTTTTACCTTCCACTGGACGTTGAACAACTGAAATTGCAACAACTCTTTTAACTCCGATATCCTTTAACTCGTTCAAGTTATGTTTTTTACAAAGGGGCCATTGAAAAAATTTAACTATTTACATAAACAATTTTGGAAACCCTTAACTAGTCAAGGAGAAATTTAATTCATGTCATGGCAATTCTATAATTTAATAGACCTAATCTCGCACTTAAATTTAAAGTCGTCTTGGGTCTCAAAATCATCCTGGTAGCGTATTAGGAATTAATGTCTAAATAACATAAGTTGGTGAATTGATAATGTTGGTATTTATTATGTCACTGCGTTTATATTCAATGGTATTTCGTGTGTGCTTCTCCCAGTAAAATATCTCCACAAATGCGTAACAAATTCAAACTAAGAAAGTAAGATGATAATAATAATTTACATTTCCACTCAAAACACAATTTAAGGCCTTTCCTCATTTCAACCTATTTCTTAAGTCCCTTAAGTCCTTTTAATTCAAACTTCGAAGTGCGAGTTGGTATTTAATTTAAAGAGTTTGATGCTTCAGCAAATGAGCAAATTTCACTCATCTGTATTTTCGCCGAATAAATAACCATAATCTCAACCCCAGACAAAACCGGGAAAAATTAGATGTGTAAGATGAAAGCAATGGAAATGTGAGGATTGATTCGTAATTATGAATTGTTATGTGTTGGTATCAGTATTAGTACCAATGCATAACACGTTTGAAGAAAAAGAAGGAGATGGTAAAACTCCGGTGGGGAACTGAACTGTTGAATTTAACGGTAAACAATTTTGGGAAAAGTGATTTATTTGAATAAATGAAGTCAAGAATAGCAGAAAAAATTGGAGGTGCGGTTGCTTTGTCTACTTTCGGATTGTTGGTTTCATAATGTAAATAAATAAAATATTATTTGCTATCTTTTCAAATATTCTCTATTTTTTCATAACAATGTGATAGGGTAAACAAACAAAAAATGGCGGATCATTCAATTGGATAGTATTTGCTGTATCTCTGGCTCTTCTTGATTCACGAATAAACTGCATGGAAATGTGTATGTGTCTGGTGTTGAAACACATGCTCTGCTCGGTTTGTGATGATTGTCTACCACTGGAAGCATTTTTTCCTTTCTTCTCCTTGAAGTAAAATAAATTGTCCTATTTTATCTCTAAATTAAATAAGAAGACAACAAGAACAACTTCAACTTGCAACAACTTGCGTTAACAAGATAAAAAATAATATCCTCGAATATCTTCTGAAAAATTATAATAAACTTTCATGGAAACTTTTTGTGGACTTCCGAAGATGTCGATACTGGCAGCATAGCATTACATAAACAAATAAAAAATTACAAAGCAATTGAATTTAATCTAATAATCAAAATAAATGAACTCATATAGCTATTAGTGGTAGCCAAAAAATGTCACATATATAACGTAAAAGGAATTAGTTATAATTAAGTAAAAATTATCTGAAATATTCTCAGAAAAAGTTACAGCGAAAGTAAATTATTTAGTTGTTAGGAGCTCAGGAGTCCTCGAGTCATAGAAAAAAATGAGGGTTTCATATAAAAATTCCTATTCCTGCTCTGGCTATTTTACTTTTTTCTATACATTTTAAATTTGCTTATATCGTAATTTTTTGGTTAAGCCCTTTAAAGCCTCGGCTACAAAAACGGGGGTTGTAGTGTTATCCTTCTACTCCTCTCAGTATTTTACTTAGTTTTGTTTGAGCAATTTTGCTTTTTAAACTATATTAAATTTTGATAATTGAAAATTTTAATTCAATCAATAAAAAAATTTTGTGAACACGGTTGGAATAAAATAAATGAATTAAATTTTATATTAAATTAAATATTTTCTTTAAGTTAATTAAATTTTTTTAATGTGAGATGTACATTTGTATGATTATGTTGGGCTGTTACCTTCAAGATGTCGTTCGTACGAGGACTTATGCTATTATGTTATGATGTTCGAGCTGCGCAGCCTACTTCTCTTTCTATTAAATCCCGGTTTCCATAGTTTTTATCCTTATTTTTATCGTAGTTGTTTCGAAGTTTTCTGCATTATTTACCCCGGGATTTGATAATGAATCCCGCTAAACATGTAAAAAAGTCCTTTAACCTTTACGCCGAGAAATAAAATACCCAAAATTATAGAATGCTGCAAAATATGACATTGATTGATGTGATCACTTTACTGAAGCTTTTCCAAAATAGCGGGTAAAATTGAATTTAATTTATTCACATTTTAGTAACCTTCTCTTTTTTCTTGCAATTCGTAAAATTGCACTTCATCGTAATGTTTGGAAAAAGTTTAATGCCATGAAAACATACATTGTTCGAGGATGTTCAAGGATTTTGAGAATTTTTCGGTGTACTCAGATTTTTTTTAAGATTTCACTATACACAAGAAGAAAAACAAATTATTTCTTTCTGTATCAAAACAACAATCTTAGAACAATTTTTGCATTAATGCCCACAACTTGGGGATTATGCTTTGTATGGTTTTAGAACAATTCATTTCAGGGCTGCTGGAAAACAGTTTAAATTTATAATTCTTTTCTCCAATGTTATTTGCATTCAGAAGCTTTTATTACGGCAGATGACATAAAATTTAATGAAAATTAAAAAGGGTCCTTTGCAATCACCTTAGATCTGCCAATGTTGCCTAAATCATCTAATTTCAAAATGTCTAAAACACCTAATCGTGATAAAAGGGCTCGCTGAAAAAATTGTCAATCGAATAGGCAGAGACCAAAGAACCTAATGGAGCTGCAGAGTTTTATGCAAAATGGCCTTAAATGCCTTTTAAATAAAAAAACAAAAATAAACCTTACGAAAAACTAAAGGAAGGTGAAACATAAATAACATAAAAATATCAAAAACAGAAAACCCGTAAATTCTATTGAAACAAGCTGTTTACACCCGCAATATAGATGGATCGCAACAGCTTATGGGACAATAAAGTACTAGAAGGACGGTTAATCCAGTTAAGTGAGCATAATAGTGTATCCTTCAGGTTTCGACAAAAATATAAAAATATAAAATTTATCAAGGCAAAGAAAACGGGGTGAAATGAGAAGAATACTATGTAGTCAGAGTTATATAACATTTCAATTAATAGACAATTCCACATATTTCAGAATTATCAAATTGAAATCCTGAGAAGATGTTCATTTATAGTTGTTGCAGTTGTAGTTGTGTCTACCACAGAAGAACAGTCTTCGAATTGACGTTGCAATGGTAATTATAAATTTAGTATTAATCAATTTTATTTTTCATATTTACTACTATTATATTGTATACCATATTTCCGTAAAATGTAAAAAATGAAAGCAATTTCAACGTCAAAATTCCTCCAAGAATGAAAATGATTGTTGCCTTGGAAAATTTCACGTTTAATTGATTTCGAAATCTATTTCGTTTAGTTGACACTCATTATTGTACGATACACCCACATGAAGATTGAAGATTGGTGAAACGCAAAGAACAAAATAAAGACACCAAATATGAACATTTATCTAGATCAATAAATTATGAAAAAAGAAGAGAGATAAGGAAAAAATAATTATTACCACAGAAGAAATTATATATACTTATAAAACTATAAAGCAACTTACTTAAACTTGTTTAAAGTTTTAAAATATTTTAAAATATTCCGCAAGAAATGAAATTTATGAAACATATATTCATTTAACACGGTAATGTTCATTAATGCAGAAGGATAATGAAGAACGCTCACTGATAACGTATCTACGGAAAATAATTAAGTTGCTCGATTTATGTAGATAAAATGATTTTTAAAAGCAACGGAAAAGTTATATATTTAATGATAACATTATTTTTTTAAACGTAATGAAAGCATTAAACTAATATGAAATAATTTATAAATTGCCTTGGAATAATTTATAAATTGGCTTTCATAAAGGACGCATCACGTGGAAACATTTATATGCAAGTAGAAATGCTTGCAAAGGAAATCGTACAAAACACGTTCTTAATTTTTATATAAAATGAAGAGTCCCACAGAACTTGAATTGATTACGATTAGCACCTTCTAATCGAGAATGCTCAAATATCGTATATAAAATTGTTCTTTTTCATTTTTCTTATAGTTTTGTAGGATTTTGCATTTTTCAACAAAAATGGCTGACCGTGCAAAGCAGATATCAACGAGGCCTGGTTTTGGTTATAACCGACCTTTCTATACACTAAAACTCCTTAGAGTTTTGTGAAACTTTTACCCGTTGTACTTTTATAACATTCTGAATCCCTAATTTTACAATCATTAGGCGATTATCGATTACAATCGATTAGGCGTGCAAAGGAGTTATTCACTAATCAAAATTTCAGTAATAGGAGACCTTAAACAATTTATCAATTTTTGAGCCTCTGACGAAGCCACTTCGCGCCTAGGTGCAGTTGGAGTTGTTTATTATAATTAACGTTCATCGAATTGAATATTTCTTATTTCTTTTGTTATGATATGTTTGCCGATATATCCCACCCATAGGTACACCCATATATACCGAAACACAATCATACGAATATCTGTATATTTGTGTATGTATGTATCATGTATATATCAGGTCAGAATGTATATGTATGTATCACATATTGCTTAAATAATTCGTATGCTTCCCATTGAATGTTTTTCTCCTTAAAGGAATATTTTATTGGCATAATCAGAAACCAAGCCAATTAACAAGAAGGAAATGAAGAAAGAGTAAACCGTGTGCTGTAAAGGTAAGGGACAAAGTTTTCGCAAAAAATGTCAATTCCGCTTTCTCGCGATTATATATTTGCAGTAAAATGTTTTGCATTTCTGCAACGCCATAATCGACATGATCCGGTTTACTGAGCCTCGCCAGGTAGAATCAGATTCAGGGCCAATGGTACTTAAAGCAGTAGGAGCTGTAGCAACGAATACCAATACCGCCATCGATTGTCATCTGCAATAATTAGCCGTTTTATAACAAACTCCTACCAACGTCTCTCTAATAAACACACACACGCGCAAAAATGCACGCACACATATATAGGCACACACAAACAACTATCCAACAACACACACACACATTACTTAATTACACAACCAATTTCACGAACACAAATTAATTAATGATTTTGTGCTTCTTCTCTATCTAGCTATTTTTCGATTTGCGTATACGCGCTACCTCTTCGATGCTAAAAATTGTTGAAGATGCAAACTTTTACAACTGCATTCAAAGATGTTGCTGCTTCTGTCTCTACAGCTATGACAAATGATATTGCTATTGTTATTTCAGCTGATATTGTTGTTGTAGTAATGAAGCAATTTAAATTCAGACTCCGTGTCGGGCTCATTAGTAATACGTACTTTTGTTATGCCCTACATTAGTCACCTTATCCTTGAGGACTCTTCCTTCTAAGCCTTCTCACCCAATACTTCTTTAACTTCCCTCGATTCACTTTTGATTTGGTTTTGTTCTTCCTCTCGTAACTCATTACTATTGCTGTGTTGTTGCATCTTTTTATTTCTCCGTTTTTCTTTTTCTTCTTTCTCATCGGGTTCTAGTTTGGTTGGTTTTCTGAATTGTTATTGGTTTTGGAATTGGCCAATATTCATGATGACCTTATTTCCTTTTTTTTGTAGGAGGAACAGCAGCGGCCGCAGCTAGAGTTTGACTTTGCTCAATCAGCCAAATTATATGCAGATAATGCTAATTAGGGAATTTTTTTGTCGCTGAATTAGACGGTTTGTTCGTTAGCTGCAATTCGCTTGATTACGCTTCTTAATACAAAACTGAGGGAAAAACTGTATTTGTTGTGGTCGATTAAAATTGTAAAACTGTATTTGATGGTTTTATATTGGCTGTTTTGTAAGGCTTCTTTTCATTTTTAGGGGTTTTCAACTAGGCCTTACAATATACTTCCTCTGTAGTGAAGTGTTTGTCTTATGTCATGGTGTCATCATTGATTGCAGTTAGATTTTATTAATCTAATTAAATATTCTACTTTTGAAAATGAGAAATAAATTAGGTAACCATTTCTCAGCATATATAAAAAAGTTAAAAATTAAAACTCGAAATATCATTTAGTAATAATTATTTTTTGTTTTACTTTATTAAAAATTATTTCCTACTAAAAAATTATATTAACAAATTCAAAGAAGGGATATATTTCTTTTTTTGATTCTCGTATTATTCCTGGAATAAAATGTCTTAATAAGTTTGTCACATTACAGGGGACATCCATTTGTACCTTCCCTTCTTCGGTCTGAGGTGAGATAAGAAACGACTAACGAGCACGGAAAGTAAAACGACAAAACGACAATAAACTTCGAGGATTGTTTTGATTCCTGTTTCGTATATCCTGCCGTTTAACCTCGAGGAATCATTCCGTTTGCACATTTTTCAGTTTTTACCTTTGAGTGACAGGATATAGAGTGATTAAGGCTCTATCTTTTAATCTGGAGCAGCCAAAAATCGTGTATAATTTTTCTATGGGAAAGGGAATATATGTTTTTTCCTTCAACGTTAATCCTACAGAGATGCTACCGCTGCAGTAGCAGTTTCATTTAGTTTATGACAAAAAATGTCAACGCATTTAAAATTTCACAGGCTAAACGGAACGAAGAAAAAATGTTGCCATTCAGTAGCGACACTGTGAGTTTCTTAACGTATGTCAGACATATTTTTTATGAAGCTTCTGACCAGAAAACTGTGTCAAAGGGTTTGAGTACACTCCGCTCGAGAAATAATAGGAGACAGGTGATGAAAAATGATTTCAACTCAAGTTTTTTGTCTCACCTTGTTAGCCCATATCATTTTATGAGGCTTTTGTACACGATTTTCTTTTATCGCTTTTTCACAAAGTTAGGGATATGTAGATGAAATAAATTGGGAGCTTAAAATAATCATTCGTACAAATAAGTCGGGACAAATTTTAGGTTTCGTTTTAGACCTTGCTATGATTTTCGCAAGGCAGATAAAAATATGGTGCAGCGACAAGCTTAATTTGTGACTCTCAGTGTTATGATCAAATTATATGTGCTAATTTGGGTATGAACGAAAAAAGGACCTAATTTTAAAAGATCATGCTTACTACTTTTTCTTTGTCCGGAGGCAAGTTTTATAAACCCATTCAATTACGCTTTAATTGAAGTGTCGCAAAAACGAGAAGAGAACATGAAAAGTCAATAATTCCTTTCGGTATTCGATATACCCTCGAAGATATTTTACTATGAAAATACTTCAATCTTCATAAGAACAAACACTTGCTTCGAAAAAATCTTTAACAAAAGTTAAGGAAACTGTTTTTCCATACCGAACTTCCTTTCTACCAAAACCTAGTTTTCTAGAAAACGAAACAATAGTTTTTTCGCGTAAAAATTTGTATATAAAGTTCTTTTTTCGACGTTTTAATCTTCGTAAATGTCACGATTTTCAAAAAACTTCTATATGTTAAATTAGAAAATTTTAAGAGTAAAAACCTAGTGAAAGAGAGAGATATCGGCAAATTGTTTCTCTAATTTTTGGATACGTTTAGCACTTTATTTTCATGAGAAGAGAATTTTACAATTAAAAAATGTAATAATTTAAGGTTATGTTTTAAAGGAAATCGGCATTCAATTTCAATTGTTTCACTAACCGGAGCGATATAATAAAATAGTAACGTAGACGATCTAATCAAAAGTAAAAACGAGGAAAGTAAAAGGAGAATTGAACACAAGAAATTTTCTTGTCTGCAGAATCAGAAGGAATTTATTGAAATTAAGAGACTAATGAGAAATCAGACGCAGGAAATGTAATTAGGATCGACATATTTTCTGTAAAAACCGGAAAGAAGGAAATTACAAATTACAAGATACGATTATTTGGTGTGCGCATTAGACATAGTTCCTTCATTAGTGTCACTATTTGAGCTAAAGAAAGATATATTCTGCATACCTGGGGTTATTCGTTTGCAAGATATAGCGTACCAACGGCAGTTAGAATTGAAAATGTTGAATGTTGAATGAATCAAATGTTTTCAAATTGTTACTGGAGGTGAGGCGTGGATTCATAATTATTACCCCAGACGGAGTGGATGATTCATTATGTATCTAGTGGAGGTTTATCCCTTTAAATGAAAACTTATTTCCAAACTTGAAAAATTGGTTTCGTAGATAAACAGTTTACCACGGCTAATGCCAAAAGCGTTAAGTGATTCTTATGTTCCAGAGAAACAGACGGTTTCATTTTTAAATAATATTAAATACTTTAAATTAATGAACAACTATTGATTATTTGTTATATCACATAACTGTCATTATAGACATTATGTTTTTACTTTTATATTTTTTCGTTTTTGCTAAATTTTGAAATAAACAAAAGAAAGACGTAGTCTACAGAAATTCTTTAATAAATTTACAATAAACTTTATTAACTTGTTTATTATAATATTATCAAAGATGCGCTTTTTCCATAAATGTTTCCTTGTAAATCTTCACAATTTGAAATAGTTGGCAAAACAGCTTTATTTATAAATCGCACTGTATTTATTATTTTACAGATAAAAAATGTTAAATGGAAAATATCATAAAACATTTTTATGATTACAATAATTAATATATTTCATGTATAATATTCATATTGAATTTTTTTTTTGTTAATAAAATTAAAAAGTTAAGGGGAAATTAATATTGCGCATAACAATACACAAAAGTGACAACAACAATAACAATGGTAAACAAATGGTTGTTTTAAATAACCATAAATTTTAATCACTTAAAATATTTTCATAATATTTAGTAATTCATTTGTATTAATTGACGCGAAGTTTTTTCTAAAACAAAAAATTAACTTTATTGAAATATGACTTTGTCAAACAAACATTTACTGTTGTAAATAACTTCCAATTTTCCAGAAGGAAAAATAATTAATAAAAAAATTTGATCTGTGGTATTGTCTGCAAGTGGATGCTATTCACGTATATGAGTCCAATATTCGATTTTAATATAATATGATTAGCTTATGTTTAATTGATAATTATATTTTCGAATTATATCGAATTTTTTTTTGTATAATATTTGTACCTTGATTTATTGTGATTTTACATTCGGTGAGTGTAAAGAGTGTAGAGTTCTAAATTTGTCCCTCTTTTTTTTAATGCAATTTAATACAATAATATCGGAGACATGACCGATATAGTAAAAGGTATAAATATTCTAGTTTAGAATAATTTCTATAATTTTGAATACTATATTACCAAAAAATGGGGTGTTTGACTGGTAATTATCGGCTTCACAGTATGGAAAATAGACATAGTGGGACAAGTGGCGCGACCACTTCCTGAGGCAACGCAAGGTTATCGGTGCTTGCTGCCCAGTTTCTTAGCCCATGAAGTATATTTAAGAATAAAATTTTATTTTAAAGTTTTCTGTCTAGGATGTTAACCCTGAATAATGAGCGGTAGTGCTCCAATTTTTAAATTAGTGATTAAAATTGCTGATAAGTTAATAATGATTGGAATTTCTAAAAAGGCTTTATATTTAAAAAAACAAACAAAAATATTTAAAAAATACTTTCAGAAAAAGCATCGCTAATTCTCGGTTTAATCGAATTCTAAATTTGTAGGAGGTGAGGAACTGAAAACAGTAAACTAATATTTTAATATCTTAATCAACTCTTAAGACATTATCTAAAATTCCTCGTCAATATCCTTTTAAAATTTTATTTCATGTGGCGATCTACTCGACGATCCTTTCTCGTTTTCTAGGACTTATTTTATAAAATATTTCTAAAGAAATTATTACTCTTTGCGTAATTTATATTTAGTTGATCTCTTGTCATTTAACCACAATGTAATGCAATTATTCTGATTACACAATACTTCCTTTAATCTGTAAAAGCTTCATGCTTACCATTTGCATTCCCGTTTTGAAATCTTTGTGTGTTGTTTTGTAAAACCTGATTATTTCTTCCATTCCATTGGACAAATTTTAGTCGGATGCGTTCGTTAGGAATCAACGTTGTCGTTTTGTCGTTGTTATTTTTTTGGTACTATTGCTTGCTTAATCAGCCTCTTTGTTTCTTCTTTCTTTCAATTGATTAATACAAGTCATTCGACTCGTTCGTTCGTTCGTTCATTTAAATTGAATTTCCACCTTGATAATGTGTGTGTATCTCGTACAATGGGTGTATCATACAATGTATAGCACTCGTAAGTAATGTGGACACAACATTGTCGTCTCTAAAATAAAAAGGATATGAATTATTGCAGACATCGCCGGTTATTTTCTGTTTGTCACTGCTGCTGCTGTTTTTTCTGTTGCTGTTGTTTCTTCTGTTTCTGTTGTTTCTGTTGACAACTTCCTGATACCGTTTTACCTTTGCATCAATCCACCGGTCAGTGTCCGTTCCATTTTCCTCTACTTGATATCAGCTGGACTCGCTTTTGTCACAATAATTATTCTTTCCTGTCCGTTGGTCTAAATTATTGTTTGTCTGTTGTGCGTGCTGAAAAACAAAGGAAGCATTTTCTAAGGAATGAACATTAGTGTATTGTGTTACGAAGTGTGTGCATTGTGTTGTGAAGGGATAGCCACAAATTTGAACACTAGTTTATCAAGTGTAACTCTATGTTCCGGTATGTGTTCGTGTGTAGAACTATACGGATGAACTTGCAATTTGGCCTTTTATGCTAAAAATTGCAACCCTGATAGACACTCTTTCAAAAATATTTTTCGTTACAAAGTCAATGATAACAGCTACGACGAAAAATAAGAGAGCTGCTCTTATTGCTAGACAGATAGAGGAGGAGAGAGAAAGAGAGTGAATGTTGTTCTTAGTAGAGTTCAATTTTGTCTTTCATCGGAGTAAGACGTGTTTTTCGACATTCGTAAGTAAAAAAAAGAACAAATAGAAAAAAAAAACAGGAAAATAAAATTCGTGAGTGAAGTTCTTATTCTTACCTAAAAAAATAATGAAAGAGTTAGAGCGAGAGAATTTCCCGGAGGAACAGTGCGAAATAACCAGCAACATACCGATCTGTCCGTTGGACTTAGCGACCGCCAGGGATTTCCCAGCTACCTACAACAAAGTTAAAAAATGCAGGTCAAAGCAGGTCGATACCGCACCATCGCTACTTGGTTCATTAACACAAAAGGGGATAACAACAGCCACTCAAAACAATACAGCAGAAGGAAGCTTAAAATTCCTGCTTAATAATGAACCATCTATTTTTGAAAAAGTTATTAATAGAAAAAGGCGAGGACAACAACAGAGTCTACCGAGAACTATTAAAAAGGTAGCATTCGACGAAAAGGTTAATAACAACCGCTTTAACATCCTTAGCGAAGATGAACCGGACCGGATCGACTCACAAGAACCCATGATTGGGCAAGCAGATAAAGTTAAGGAAAATTGGTGCCCTCCAATATATGTAAAAAGGTGAGGTCAAGAATTATATTGGATTTCATAAAGAAGAATTTCCATTCCAAGCTCAATTCAATTAAATTTCAAACCATCGGAATTGACAAATTCAAGCTATTGGTCAAAGAAGTAGAATTGCACACTTTCTTCATGGACCATTTTAAAAATTCGAAGGTTGAAGCCTTCTCCCATACCCCCAAACAACTAAAAAAGCCATCAATTCTTCTAAAGTGTTTATCAATTTGGTTTTCCTCCAAAGAGGTAGAGGAGGCCATCAAAGAGATTGACCCTCCAATTAAAATTGCAATAAAACCCTTCGAAACTGGTTGGTCGCGGCAGAAAAATGTAGATTTAGGACTATTTATATGCACTGTAGATAACAATGAAATGTTATTTTGTCTAAAAAAAATTAAACTAATTTTGCAACACAGAATTAAATGGGAAAATTGCAAAAGGGAGAGACCAACTCAGTGTTATAACTGTCAGCGTTTTGGCCACTTTAGCAAATATTGTGCTTATGCTTCAAGATGTCTAAAATGCATGGAGTCACATAAACTTGGGGAATGTAAAAGAGGTAATCTTTCCGTGGAGAATGCTCCGGAAGTATCATGTGTAAACTGTGGTCGATAGTTCGTCCTGCAAACTATAGTGGATGTCCTAGTAGGGATACCTATATCCGAAGCAGGCAACGAAAGACAGAATCGACAGTCAGACGAAGGCTTGAAACAGAAATGGCGGTAAATCGCAGCGTCGCACAACGATCAACAACGATCGCGGATCATATGCTGACATTGTCAGGGGCCAACTGGTTCCCCACATACAGAAAGGTCCTCACATAACCCTATTCCAGATTTCCTGGGCGAATCAGTTAGACTTTTTGGCATCCCTATAACATCCCTACTCTCTCGTGTTCGGAGCTTTTGGCCCAAATACAAAGAGCTAAATGACAATGACAAGCCAGGTGCATACCTCGAGTTTCTTGCTAGCCTTTGCCCATAATGTTGAAGTTCCTATCGAGCAATGTAAATTCGATCATCCCTTCGGATAAGATCATAGAGATAGACCTCCTTCTTGCAGAGTTTCGTCCCTCGGCTCTATTTCTTCAGGAAACACTCCTCAAATCTGAGTGGAAAAGAAAATTTAATGGATATAACTTCTGCAACAACAAGGGAAGGGGGACTGCAATTCTTTTAAGTAATACACTTAAAGCAAACCAGTTGTATTTCCATAACAATATTATCTCAGCAACTTTTGTGGTTGTAGAACTAGCTAGTCCTTCAGATAGTTCAAACACAAATTCATTGGCACTAGTGTCAAATTACATACTTTGTAACACTGGCAGCTCAGTGCATACTGCCCTTAATGCACTATTCTCAAAAATAAGGGATTGCAGGCATTACATAATCGGAGGAGACTTTAATGCTAGGCATCCACTATGGGGCGACAGAAGTCAAAATAATAATGGAAAGGCCTTGTTTGACTGGTACAATGAAAACATACTAAACGCTAATATAATGGCTCCGGAAGGACCAACTAGACCAAGTTCCTCATCCCATCTGGATTTCTTCTTAGTATCTCCCGACCTCATTTCCCCAAATCCAAATATTAGAAACTATAGTTGCATAACGCTCGATGCTATTTCAGATCACTACACAGTACTTCTTCCTCTGAAGCTGCATAATCTCTCTCCCCTGTTAGTTAACCCGCCGACGCTAACGTACTTCTGCCAAACGGATTGGGATGCTTTCAATCCCGACCTTAAACGTTGCATAGCAGAGTTGGACATCGACTCTAGCCGCAATTTAACCAATGCAGAAATTGATTCTCTAATCCTATCACTTACCACCTGCATTCAAAATAACACACCCACGAAATTAACGCAACCCACAATAATCTTAAAGTCTCAACTTTGACTCTAAAACTGTTTAAAATCAGAAAAGCCTGGAAATCGCAGCCTAAGAGAATTTATCACCAGGAAGGGAATAGGGTCAGTGAATTGTATAAGGAGTTATCGGGGAGAATTAGTTGCTTAAGCAACTTAATCAAGGAAAGAGTCAAAAGAGATCTTAATGACCAACTCAGACATAGATTAAAGCGTCTGAAGCCTGGATTATGGGTGTTTAAAGAGATTAACAGACTGACAGGTGTTAATAGAAAAACGACCCCACTAAATACTCCCATCGAGATAATTAACATCATCTACACATCTACCCCTGATAAGCTGGAACACCTCTCCCTTTTTATGGTAACCTATATAAAGCAATCACACCCACGGCATTACCCTAACATACGCTGTCAGTAATATCTGAAAACTGCATTCTGGGCGTGGCATGATTCATCATGTCCACAAAACTTTTCAATAGTGAATATGAATCGGAGTGACCATTGAATGAAAATCTCGCGTCTCCTAGACTTATTGAATCCATTTTAAAAATCTCAATAGTAAGAAATCAGCAGGCCCAGATGGTATTTCGAACTTCGTCCTTAAAAGGTGTAAGAATGTTCTTGTTCAAACACCCACTATCATTATTAACAACTGTCTAAATAATGCCTATTTTCCCAACCTATGGAAGGAAGCGAAACTGATCCTACTACAAAAACAACCAAGTTCCAGGAGGGCAGAAGATTTTAGACCAATTTCCCCTCTGTCGAATCTGGGTAAAATACTGGAAAGAGTTATAATGGCTAAAGTAGAGAAATTTATGCAATCAAAGAATATAATCCCCTGCATCCAATTCGGGTTCAGAAAAGCACATTCAACCGAACATACATTAGTATGCCTGCAGGACATAATTTTGTCAAATCTTAGAGAAAAAATGCACAGTGGCTTGTACGCTCGACCTCAAAAAAGCTTTTGACTTAGACTGGCATGACGGCTTATTAAATAAACTCATAAATTTAGGATTCCCTCCGACCTTCACTAATATGATTCGCAGCTTCCTCAGCGATCGTTTCCTCAGGATTCACCTGGGTTATGAAAGGTCAAACTTAATGGAAGTCCAGGCAGGTGTCCCACAAGGCTTTATTCTAGGTCCATTCTTGTTCAGTGTATTTATGTATGGTTTTCCAAATTCGTATCCTAATCCGAACGCATTGCTCTATGCAGATGACACAATAATATTCAGCAGCCATGATAGATCACAGGTGGCATTAAATGCAGTCCGCTCACATATTTCAGAAATCCTAATTTTTTACAAAAAATGGGGAATACAAGTAAATCGGAAAAAATGTGAGCTCATTTGCTTTAGAAATGCCTCGGGCAGAGCGCACTACAGGGCAGTGCCGGAGAGCAAACTCCTGAATCTAATAGTAGATGGACATCAAATTCCCCTAAAAAACAACATCAAATATCTAGGAGTCGACCTAGGTAACAAATTTAAAATGAATGCACATGCAAAACGGACTCTCAACAATTCCTACTACATTCAGACGATGTCGAAAAATCAACAAAACTTTTGTTATATAAGACCCTTATACGGCCAGTAATGTCCTACGCCTTTCCAATCTGGATGCAAATCTCTCCCACTTTGGCTAAAAGCTTACAGGCTTTCGAGCGCACGGTGCTAAGAAAGTGTGTTGGGAAATCAAGACGTCCGTCGGGAAAATGGTATAGCAACAAAATAATATATGACACCGCAAGCGTAACGCCTATCCTAAGCTATCTGATAACGCTCGCCAAAGCTAGGCTCTGCAAAATTAAGATTTCACGAAAACTGCTTAATCAAGCACATTCCAGGCAAAAACTCACAACTTTCAACAACTAATACCTACTATATCTCTCCATTTAGCATGATACATCCTGAATCTGTTAGTGAACTAACTACAGATTCGATTCTATTCCTCCCTCCATTTTACATGAGGAAACTACCCGAAGCCTATAGAGGCTGAACAAAACCCTGTTCTTCGTATAATCGCACCTCTCCGCATCAACAGAGTGTTCTATCTTAGTGAGTTCTTCTTTATGAGATTTTAGTAATGATTTTTTATTTCAGATTTTCGGGCCTGATATTAATCTAAGTTTGTATTTCTAAAGCAAAGATATAAAATTAATATTACTGTATGTAAAACCCAAATCAAATATACAATATGCCAATTTCCTCCACTATTTTTCTTCTCATTTTTTATATCCTCATCCCCTTCCTCTCTCCATCACTGCCAACCTTTATATCCTTTTCCATACCTATACCAAAAATATTTGTAAATAGTTTATATTATTAATTGTTAATTATATGTCACTCATGCTAGAGTTGCATTCAATAAATTGGGAAAGTATTTACTACATGCCTATGATCAATGACCAAGTTGAGTTTTTAACTAATAATCTCACCTCTCTCCACAACAAGCACGTTCCTATCGTTGCTAAAGTATTGCTGCCTGCTTGGCAGCCTGACATATTGACAGGCCTGCTTGGATTACACCTAATATTATAAATCTGATGCGACAACATGATTTAGTCTACAAGAAACGGAAGAAATTTAAAATTACTGAATTTCAAGTACTTTTTCGACGACTACGTAACCAAGTAAACGCCAAAATAAGAGCTTCCAAAATTAAGTTCTTTGGCATGAAATTTCATCGACCTCAGTCGTCAAAATTAATTTGGATTAATATAAAGAATATTGGTATCGGTAAAAACTCCTGAAATCCCTCAAGATGTCGACTGCGAAGAAATTAATTATAATTTTTTGGCACATCAAAATAATTTTGTTGCTCCAAATGGCCACTATGCTAACCTTCGTTCTAATGTCCACTGCGACAATTTTGCTTTAGCTTGCGTGAATGAACATGACGTCCTCAAAGCGTTTCAATCTATCAAATCAAATGCGACTGGTCTTGATGGTATTAGTCCTAAATTTATTAAAATTATTTTGCCGTTTATGAGTAAATACTTTACGTACTTGTTTAATTCAATCATAGCCTCTGCAACTTTCCCTACAATTTGGAAAAATACTAAAATCATTCCAATTCCCAAAAAAACAACGCTGGAGTTAATGACTTTCGGCCAATAGCAATCCTACCATTTATATCTAAAGTTTTTGAAAAACTAGTTCGCGATCAAATCCTTGCTTTTGTATCGACTAATAATCTGTTAGGCGACTATCAGTCTGGTTTCCGGTCCAATAGAAGCTGTATCATTGCATTGACCTTAGTCCTCGATAATTTGCGTATAGCAATGGCAAAATCATATGTATCATTTCTAACATTATTGGATTTCTCAAAAGCATTTGATTCAGTCAATCACACGATTTTACTCAACAAACTGGTAGTTAAATTTAATTTTTCTGAAACGTGTAACTTTTTACGTTCTTATCTATCTGAGAGGCGGCAATGTGTTGCTGTTCACAACAAAATGTCTTCCTTTTTACCAGTGCTTTCTGGTGTTCCCCAAGGATCGATCCTGGGCCCTCTCCTTTTCCTGCTCTATGTAGACGATATATCTCAAGTAGTTAAGAATAGTTTTTTCCATATGTATGCTGACGACGTACAACTGGTTATAAGTTGTCCAATTAATGAAATTAACAATACTGCCCTATTACTTAATGATGACCTTACTTCAATAAGTGATTGGGCATGTAGTAATGGTTTAAGATTGAGCTGTGTTAAAAGTAAAGTTTTGCCTATTTATAAAACACACTTAGAACCACATACCTTGCCTAACATATCTATTGACAGCGAAATCATTGAATATGTTGACTCCGCTAAAAACTTAGGAGTGGTCTTTAGTGACACATTGTCCTGGTCTTCCCAAGTTAGTGCTAATATTCGTAAAGTATATGGTGGGTTACGTATGTTGTGGCAAACTCAGCATTTTCTACCTACTCAAACTAAACTCCTCATATCCAAAGCGTTGCTTTTCCCTATGCTGACTTATGGCTGCGAAATCTTCCATTGCCTCGATCACGCCTCGTTGAGTAGATATAATGTTATTTATAATAGCATTGCTCGTTTTATATATAATAAAAGGCAAGGAGAACACATATGTAGTTTCTCTTTTAGGATATTTTATTGCACACCATTCAACCTTTTACGAACCTATTAAGAACCCTGTTATTCCTTCATAAATTAATTCATACTGGGCAGCCTGAATATTTGTACTCTAGGCTACGTTTCTCGAATTCGCGCAGAACTATAACGTTGATTCAACCTCGGTTTACTAACTTAGCATCCAAAAGACAGTTTTTTGTGGGCTCCATTAGACTATGGAATTCCCTTCCGGCTAGTATAAGAAGAATTGTCAGCAAAGGCCTATTCAATTCCAAACTTCTTTTGTTTCTAAATGAGATCTAACTCCTTTTTTTCTTTTTCCCCCTAACTCTTCATTTCCTTTATTTCTCATTTCATTTCTTCCTTTCTTCTTTTTTCATTCTTCTTTTTTTTAACTAAACTCATTTGGTTTACTAATTTTCTGTACAATTGCATAATTATTAAGAACTGAAATTTCTGTTATGTATTATTTAGGCTACCATTAGTTAATAAGATTGTAAATCTTACAATGGTCAGTGTCGGAGTTTAATAAATTGAAATTGAAATTGAAAATTGAAATAGCTAGTTTTAAGTTTTAGGATAGTTTAATTTATTTATCCTGTAACTATTGTTGTATTGAGCGAGCATGTCAAACATTTTACCGAATACGTCATTTTTCGTAATGGTCTTGTAAAAGTTCCTTCTCATGTCTAATTAAATTTTATATCTTCATTAGTTTAGCTTGACCGATTCTAAGTCAACAAAAAATTTTTTTATGTAATAGATTTTAAGTTCCGAAACACATGTATTCAAAAGACTTAATAAAGTTTACTTACTTACTTACCTACTTTGTTCTTAGTAATAAGCCAAAAGTGTTACGCGCCAAGTGAATGTTGAGCCATAGAGATCAACAAAAATGTGTCTTAAATTTAATCGGGAATATTAAAATATTATGTTGAATGAGCGCATTTACTCGAAAGAGCACAACTTGACACTTACTTAATAACTTTTTGTACATAACACTTCATATTTTTAATAAGTTACTTTATGGCATGGGAACTCGTTTATAAAATTCGTTTTTTACTTCGAATACTGCATTTTTCATGACAATTTTAAAAGAGGATAATGAAAAATTAAGGGGGTTGAAATCGGAGATCTGGAGGATCGAAGGATCTGGCTAATCTTCAGGAGTATTTCAAAAGAAGCATATGTGAACACTATTCTCCATGGACTCATGCGAGACTTCGGAAATCAATAATGCTTTTTCAGGACACAGAGTATTTAGGGTTGGAGTATTTGAAACTTTTCGCTGGTGTAACCGAATACTTCAAAAATTCAAGAGGGTTTGTTCATCGTTGGCTTGAGTAGAAAGCTCGCGGGTGTTACTGCTAACCATACAATTAAAATATGACTAAGTAAGGCCGTAACATAATTTACGAAGGATACAGTCGAAGAGGGTTCAGCGATTCAGATGACATTCATAGCTCAGCTGTTGCAATAGTCAATACTTACGAGTATGCACCTAATATTTTCAACACGTTTATGATGTATTTTCATATCTAAGTACTTTTGAGGCTCCGACGGGACGATTATCAAAAATTGTGGTAAACATAATTTCGACGGCGGTTCCTTTTAATTGAAGAATATCGCTTTAGCGGAAACCTCACTGAACCTTAGCTGATAATTTGGTAACATAAAATATGTTGTATGCCTATCTGTTAAGCGATCGATTTAAAATATTGTACAAAGCTTTATTCATAACCAACAGCATTATTCATAATTACACCCCTGAAATAATTCTGAATTTAGGTACGTTAACTCTTCTTTCTTTCTGATTTATATCAAAATTTCGCAGTAAACTGAAAGAAACAAGTTATATTGTATTGTTATTGTTGCGATATTTACTGCAATTTGACTGCAATTTTTAAAATTCCGAATTAATACAAACGTGACATAAATAATATTTTCCAATAGTCATGACGCCATGTTGGATTTAGTTATACACAAACGAAGCTAATTTTTCCATTTCCTGTGGCTATAGGCATCTGGGCGTGAATGTCCCCATATGTGATTTTGTGTGAATATGTGATATATATGGTTTATAGTTTGTTTGTTTATCGAGGCTTATGTTTTGTCTGTTTATCGAGAGTATTTCACCGGCGTCCGTTATTACGTTCTGAATGGATGAATGAAATATTTCAGAAAAGAGCAAACCAAAGTAATCTGGAAAATGTTTGGAAGTAATGGATACTGCATACATAATTTTGTCTTAATTGATAAAACAAAGCAGGTAAAACCCGTACGACAAATCAAGTAATTATTCTCACAAGTAGAGCTCGTTGGGGGAATAGAAGGTAAATGTAAGAATTGGGAATATGTCGGATTTCTAGCAGTTTTAAAACAAGTCAAAATTTAATTCAGTATATCAATAAATGCCGAAAATTTTTTTAAAAAACCATGAAAATTTTAGTTTCACATCAATTAAAAAAACAAGATGTTTCTTTTCGAAAAATTTTTGAATTACATGTTTCAATACATATTTGATTTCTAGCTTGATTATGTATTTAGAAGTCGTTCAAATCTTTTTAGAAATGAATATCTTTTGTTAATTCATTTTATTTTTATTCCATTATCTGATACCTTCCGTGATAATTATTTGCAGTGAAAAGATATTGTCCGACCTTTTACCACACGCAGGCATCAACAAAAATCTCGTTTATTTTCAAGTCTTTCATACATCATATCGAAAACTTTCTCTATTGGTCACTGAGTTCCACTTTCTTTCTTCCTTTTTTCTGTGTCTCGACATTGGTGAAATGTATCGCGCAATACGATAAAAAGCTCGCTTACCTTGAAAAATAGTTTAATAATGGGTTTTTAAAGTAATTACAATTTTCGTATCAATATTAATTTACTTTAAAAAAGATCTGCAATTATAAAGCAGTTGAGATCGTTTACGTGATTAGCTTTGCGTTATCGTTATTATTGATGACACTCTGCTTAATGTATGGTTCTCTAAAAATTAGGGTAAGCACAAGCATGAGAGCTTGTGAATTTCTAACCAGTGGGAAATAATTGTGGAGGGTTAGATATAATTGGGAGAGAGAAAAACATAATGAACAGGGAAGTAGTTTTATAGAACTCTATAAGTTGTGAAAATATGGTTAACATATTGCTTTTGGAAACAGTAAATGAAAGGACAAAGCTTCTAAATTACTTTACAAAATTCTTAAATATTTCCTATGTTTTGCGAACAATCCCGGCGTTCTATCGAACCAACCAGTACGTATTCATTCTGCCTATTCGTCAATTTGTTGGCTTCATTCAATTATTCGTTCATTCAATCATTCGTGCAATTACTCACTCAAATTATTATCTGCACGTTGAAAGAATACGGCAACCTACTTGCTGAGCCATATAATTGCTCTTATCATGAAAAATAAACACGAACTCGCTTAACGTGGCTCCAGTGCATTGGCGGTCGTCCCTTTTTTGTTTGCTTTGAGAGTTCCAGGTAAGACTGAGGAATTCCAAGCAGAAAGATTGACCCACTTATTTTTGGTGAGAGGTATCTTATTGTGATTTTATTGTTATTACTTCGCACAAGGACACATACTAGTCAGCTTTGTTGTGACTGCTTCTTCAATGTGAACTAACCAAAAAAAAAGCATTCCTAAATAACTTGAACAAAAAACTAGTAAGAACGTTATCTTCGGCCTGCCCGAAACTGATATATCCTATTACCGAATCTCTTGATAACAACGTTCAAATGTCGGCGGCTTATTTAAATATAGAAGAAGGATATAAGGATAGAAGGATATAAAGGTTGTATTTTTCAGAGCTGTGATAATTTTGTTTTTTAAGGAATATTTTCTAAAGGAAAAAACTTTTTAAAGAATAGTTATTAATAAACTAATATTTGATTGATGCCAATCTTTAGGTACTAACGTCATTAGCGCAATAAATTATAAAATCATAAGTACTCTAAGTCTTAATATTCCTTTTTTGTATTGACATCCTTCCTATGTGATTCCGAAATAATTGCCTTTTACGAATTGCCTCATAAAAATTATATAATTAATCAATGATATCCGCGAGTAGGCAAACTGTTTTAATTAAGCTACATCAAGTCACTCCATTAGACACAGCCAACAAGGAAAGATTTGGTAAAAAATTCAATGGGTAAAACACAAATCCAAATCAATTACAGGATTTGTTTGACACATTCTTCATTTGAAATATGAATTCCAAAACGCAGAAATACTGCGTGCCAAGGGGGTTTAATAACGATCAAAAATTTTCTTACACAGTTATTACATAGGCTGAATTTCGTCACGTGACATGATTTTTTAAACGTTTAATTATTGATAGAACACGGTTTTCATGAATGAAGATATAAACTAAAATTGTATAAAGAAAGTAAAAACGCGTCAAAAGAAACAGGAAAAACATTAGTATGAACATATGTGCTGTTTTTTTCTTCTTTAAAGCCTACTTCTCACTGTTTTTGTAAAGCAAATAGGAAATTATGCTAGTTTTCATAAATATTTCCGTAAAATTCGATTCGATTCGATTATATATGCGGTGATGGTATAACCAGTGCTACTACGATTAAAGATAGTGTCACCAGTGATAGAGGCAGTAGCAGTACCAATAGTATTACTAGTAGTACAAGCTTTTGTTGCCGTTGTACGAGGGTGCAAGCTTGTGATATCCAATTAAAAAATGCTTATTTCGCGTTTGTCAGCGGATTACTTAGATGACTTTTGTAATTTATTCATGACAACAAAACCGAAAATATTGAATTCTAATATTAGAAAAAAAACTGTAAGCCGGATGCTTAACGGAATTCATTGCCAGTAGCACACAATGTGCTCAAGTGCACATCGTCGATGAAATGCTTAACAGAAGTGTGTAAAAGTGCACTGCTCATTGCATAAAAACAAAAACAATTAATTTTGCAATTCTAAATTCAAAATGGAACGCATTTATTGTAAAACCATTTTCACTGTTGCGCCGCCGATGCAACATTTCGGGATCGTTGTAGGCCGCTGTTTTTGACAAGAGACACATGAATTGCGGTGCATAGAAATTGTAACAAATTGAATTCTATTACAGCCTAATACAATAAAAAAGTAAAAACATTCCATGTGTAGTGGATACTTATTCACCATGATATGGTACTCCCCATTACATGCTATCCGATTCTGTCCATTGGATTTTATTCCGTAGCATTGCATTTGTTTTTGGGCTGTCTAAAGTTGCAACTAATTGCAGCCATGATATTCTAATCTGTACGAGGTTCAATTTATGAGACATATTACGCAAACATTTCAATTTTATGCATAAGTTGCATTATCCATAAGTTGAATGCGGTAAAATTTGAGAAGTAAAATTTGGCAGCTACAGTAAATATTACACGTCTTCCATATAGGATAATATTTTGAAAACTATTTTAAAACCAAATAAAATAAAATTAAACATTTCAGAGGATTTGTATGTTGTCAGGATTGTTGTTTCTCATGAATTCTCATGATAGAAAATAAGACTTTTACTTTTTTTTCTTCTAACATTTTTATCTCGCCTGTATTCAATTTGCCTCTCTACCAGACAACAATGTACTAAACTTTTGGACAAAGAAGCCTTCAGTCGATGTTCAATGAGAAAAGCTAAAGTTTAGTAGAATTTTTTGTACTTAATTGAAAACGCTTCAAATTTGGGATAAAATTTGGGCACTTCTCGCACGCACGGCAGCCAACGAAAAAAATTTCTAAATTTATTATAAAATATTATTCAATTTTTATTTTAATTTTAAATGTTTTCAAAAAATTCTTGTTTTATTCTTGTTTTATTTAATATAAAATATTATTCAATTTTTATTTTAATTTTAAATGTTTTCAAAAAATTCTTGTTTTATCTCTGTTGCTGTTGTTCCTGTCGTTTTGGTGTGGTTGTTCAACTGGCGCTGCCTGAAGGACTTATGAATACAATGAATTCTCATATTACACGTTCCCGATGAACTAAAACTTTTTAATACTTGATAAATATCCAGAAATTCCAACTGTTCAACAATGCCATTCTTCAAAATTTTATTTGATGGAATTAAACCCTTTAAACGTTTAAAATGTTATTGAATATCTGGTGGTATAACAGTTCTATTTTTTCACATTTTTCCTCCGGTAAATGCTTCAGTTTTGTATTACTAGAATTTCTCGTTATCGACCTGTGGTCAGCACATTTTTTTGGTGTCCTTTCCTTTCTGTTGGTGTTTCTTAATAAACAGTTAATTAACTGTTATTTAATTTAAGTTTTTCAATAATTCCAGATATTCTCGGGCATAACATTTAATCGATTATGGCATTTGAAATTATTATATACGGAATAAAGGAATGGCCATGAAGTGCTGAACACAAAATTATTTGAGTTTAGTTTGAGAATGAATACTACTATGTTACAAATACTGAAAAATAAATATATAAAAGCTATATGCCGAGAATTTGTATATTTGTTTTCATTACAGTAATCTTCAACTATTTCCTATGACTAAAGGAATCTGCAAGAAGTTAGTACGAATAAATTAAGAAGTGAAACTGAATCAAAAGGTAAAAAAATTAGAGAGCTTTTATTTGATCAGGCCTCTACACAATTAAATATAAGGGGAAATCAGAATTTAAATTTGTCTCAATATCTGAAAAGTATAATCTATACTTTCAAATTATTCGGGGTGAACTTTTGCTGCATATTTGACCTATAGATGTCTTTTAAGGAAATATATCTCCCTCTCTCCCCTCTCTCTGGCCATATAAATCTCTGTATCTCCCCTAAGAAGATTGAAATTGATTGAAAATCATTGAAATTGTTTTTAATTAACATTTTGAGAGCATTAGATCCTAATTAGTTATACATCAATACATTATTACAATTTTAGGATTTCAAAAGAATCTTAAAAATTCCTTTGTCAACGTCCCTTTTCTATCACTCTTCCCCGAATTCTCCAACACGATTGATCAGTTTTGATGTGCTCTACACTTTCCAATGTTTATAAATCTATTCTTTATTTTTTAGCGCTTGCCTCGCTTCCTCAATATTTCTCTTTTATGGTAAGAGTCCGTCTCCATTTTATTCGAATTGTGAATCTATCTAATTCTTGAATTATCTTCTTTTGTAATCAACTAATGGATTTGTTTAGAGTATTGCAAGTACCCGGTAGGCAAGTATATTGAATTCAATGAGAAATACAAAAATTACCACCATGTGGAAGGCGGTAGTTACGGCAGTGGTGAAACCAACTGTACTGACGGTAACAATCGCGGTGTTGGTAGTTTCAGTAGGAGCGGCATTGGTCGTAATATTGGTGCTGTTGGTGTTATTAGCTCTATCGATTGATGTGATTTCGACAGTTACTCCGACTCTCATTGTCTGTTGCATTCCTTTGTAAAATTTTTCGTTGGAATTATTGACTATGATAAAATTTTAAAAACTTCATAATCAATTTTTGCGAAGAAAATGCAATTTTATTGCACCTCCGTGCTCTTCCTCCTTCTCGCCACGCTGCTCGCATATTTCGTCTCTGTCTCGTTTTTCATGCACGCACAAATGATCTGCTTTGCAGTTTTCGAAATGTTTTAAGCGTTTTTTCGTAATATCCTGTCGTGAAATGTCCAATCTAATTCACTCTTGTTTTCACAATTAGAGAGAATTCGTATAACGGGATTTTCAATAAAAAAGGATTTGTGCCACATTATATCGGTTTATCCAAAACTATTCTATTCGGTTATCCAAAACTGATCTAGGCGTAATATCGCCCTTTGTTATTTGTATCATAATAAAACACCTTAAAATAAATAAAGACAATATAAATGCGAAAATAGAAATTGAATTCCTTAAAAGACGGAACCAATTTAGCAAAACAAATAAAATGAAACTGTGACAATTCCTATTGAACTTTTTTTGTTCCTTATGAAAGTATAACTAACGTCTTCACAAACCTGTGATAAAAATGAAAACAATATCTTCTTCAACAAAAAATATACTTTTTTGGAATTCCTTGCTCGATCCATACTTCGTTCTCCATTTCTTTTGGAATATTTTCTATATTAGTGAGATGTTCTCTTAAAAAATAAAACTTCACACAAGGTGGAGTTTCAAACTAAATAAGCTGTTACCAGTTATTCAAGTATGTTACATTTCCTTTCTTTCTTCCTTCTACCCATCGTACTTCCTCACTTAAGTTTTCCATTCTCGGTATGGCAATGCTTCTTCATTATTTCTCTTTTCCTCGTTTATCCTCCTGGAAGAAGAGATCTGGTTTTGTGATGAAATTTTTTCGGCTTCCTATTACGTTTTTTCCACTTCTATACTTTTCCTTTTTTCTTCTTGTACGAAGTCAGAGCAAAGATAGTTGCTTGCATCAGGAAAATATATTCAAATTGGTAATACCCCTTACCCCACCTATGCAATTTGTACCTGTTCTTCCAGCAATACAGCTTTTAGCTTTTTATGTTGTTAATCTTCCCCATCATAGAAATCAATAGACTTGAAATGCACACCAAAGAATGCAATTAAGAAACTAATTGACTTTGATTGCGAGTATCTACAGACTTCTCTAATATAAATCTCTTAGTTTGTGCCTTCGGATAAGGTGTTCTTTCATCTGCTGTTGGAAATGTATGGCAATCATATTGATTGGCTTTCCTATATGACCACCCATTCATTGCCTTCAGTGGAATTGCATATTAGGTATTAAGAAAGGGGCTCGAGGAAAAACTGGAAATATGAGCTAAACGCAAACTAAAATACAAAAATTAGGTAAGCCAACATTCATAACTTATCTTCTTTCCATCTGTTACTCATTTCTATTACCGCTGGTTTGTTCTCGCCAGGCGGTAATCAACTCGTGGCAACTAGCCTTTACTTTGTGACTTCGCACACAACTGAATGATAATAAAGAAATGAATAGAAGTAGTGAGTGTTAAGTACAAAAGCATTTGGTGTATTTCCTTTATTCAAGGAAATGGTTAGGTCAAGGGGAATACAAGATATTTTTATTGTCTTACATACCTATTTTTGTGCTTCTTTATCTTTAGAAAATATTTAGAGTAACTTGTTAAGCTTACAATTGTTTATTCAATCATTTACTCTGCCCTCCCAGACCCTGCGTTTTGACCCAATACAACAGTAACTTTGTGAGCTTCATAGGGTTAACACAAATTAAGTTTAATGAAGACTCCAATACCGGTTGGTGTACGGGTTTAGCATGAAGTTTTTTCTCGCAAAAAGGAGTAACTAATTAACGGCACCCAAACCTCATGAAGATATAGAGATCTTCAATTGTGTAAGTAAGTACATACTCCGTACCGTTAGTATCAATTTATATTTTCATTCTAATAATCAGTGGGGGGCCGCGCCTAATTTTCAGAGTCACTATTGACTTATACGGCAAACACTTCACATGCGGTTTCAGCTTCAAACTTGCTAAGGAACAAGTCAATTCGAAATGAAATTTCGATTCGATATGAAAACGTGAGACCATTATAATGATGTGGCGCGTTTCACTGGCTTTATTTCTGGCCTTTACCTATATCAAACAACCCAGGGAGACAGTAAACATTTATACACGGTTTGAGTAATGCATCGTGTTCGAATGTAAAAGAAATTAAAAAGGCCAGTAGTCCATTCATGTGGAAGCCGCAAAATGTATGCATATAATGTCAATACGCAGAGGAAGGAACAGAAACAGAAAAGAGAAGCAGAGAAAGAGAGGAAGGCAGGTGGAGAATATAAAATTGGTATTTTATCAAAAAATAAAAGTAGCCGTTGGTATAATCCAATGAAGAAGCTTCTAAAATTATATTTCTTCGGTATGCTGATAAGAGAATGCTTAGAAAATCTTAATAGATTACTAAAAATTTTAAACAATAAAGAAAGCTTCAAAGTTCAGTACTTTTAAATAAGAGTATCGTTTCATAGCCTTTAAAGCACTTCATCCATATGTACTCATATTCAGACACTCACACAAAATTTCAATTGCTTCCATACAATCTGCAGAAAATATATTGTGTTCCGTTTAAAAACCGCCAAAGTTACACAACATTTAAATGGAAAGGAATTCCTATTTAGATATGATGGCAATGAATATTCCTCCGACAGCATTTGTGATTTCCACAGACAGACGGGCTGATGGACGAGCATAACTGAATCGACTCAGAAGATTATTCTAAGCAAGAATATACATACTTTTCTAAAGCTTCCGTGCCTCCTTTAATGCGCTACAAACGGAAGAAGTAAGTGAATATACCTTATCCCTTCTGTTGTAAGGAATAAAAACTACCAAAATATGAGCCCAAATTTTTTAAAATCATTTAATAATTTATCAAAAATTTATAAGCCAGGAAATTTTACTGCTGCCAGAAAGAAACCTATTATCTATTCCAATTTTATTTTTTGGGTCCTTTTTTATTTTTATGTTAATAATATATCTTTTTTTCTGTTGTTTAACGTTCTTGCCAGATGTTTGTATGCCACTTTTTATTCTCGTTATTTTTATTGATCTTTAAATCCTTTTGTTTAAAAAGTAAGTTTATGCAGATACCATCAGCCGATACCATCACCTTTGAGCACGATTCTATTAGTATGACTGGTATGCACACATACGCACACACGTTCCTTTCTAACAATATGCTGCTTCTTCTGCCAGACATAACAAAAACTTTTCTAGTAGACGACTACTGAGAAAGCAGAAACAAAATTTTAAATTTTTAGTGTGAGTCTATTTGCTTTCTCTGCAAGAGGTTCCAAATGTCAAGCAACGATGGCGATGATGAGGATATATTGCCATTTGTATTATAAGTATTTTCAGAGAGTGAAATGGCTCCGCAAGATTGGGGCTACATCGGCTTTCGGCAGGTCGTCATGGCATCGCCTGGAGAGAACGTCGAAAATTGCAAAGGTATAACCTATTGAGAAAATGAAGTTCCTGCAATAACAACGATGATAACAAGAGCATAAGTACTTACAACGTAAATGAGTAGTTTTTGATTTTTTGGAAAATTTTTTTCATTAAATAAAACAGTCTTCATTTAATCTTTTAAATTAAGTTTTATATTTGCAGCTATTAATGTGATGACGGTAATCAGCAAATTTTTGCATTGGGGTCGTTCAGTGACCAAGACAAGATTGATATAAAACTGAAATAAATAGATATTTTTTGCCACATGGTCTATCACTCTAGTTAACAAATAAACGAGCAACGCTCGTGATATTTGAGAGATAATCTCGTTTAAAATTATAAACACTCTGTTAGATATTTAGATTTTTCCGATAATCTGCATTCACTTATATGCCGATTAGGTCAAGCGAATCAATTCAATCCGTCCATATTAAATCCGTCACCATTGAGTTTTGTTTTCAACCAATAAATTCCTCACTTAACCCACTCCGTTGTATTCCACGGAGCATAAATTTTGTATAGTGTCTATGTGTAGCCGGCACAATACCGGACCAATACAAATTTCATTTATTAGAATCTTACGCAGTTACTAAGTAATTTCTTGATGAACTGGAGAATAAAAGCGGACAGGCAAAAGCTGCAGTCAAAAACAAATCCATAGACAGACAAAGCGTTGAACAGATTGATTCTAGAAGGCCAATAGATTTTAGTACACATATTAACACCACTTGACATGATTGAACGATTGCTATATACGAAAGTGAGAATCTCGAAGCAAGTTCTTGACGCTGATTCAGACAGAGGATGACAGAATATCTCTGAACTATGTTAAGTTATATGGAAATCGATTTTAATTGGAAGAGTGTGGGGAAGCAGTTACTTTGGAACCTGAATGAGAATACCTTGAATTAGTCACAGGACTCTGATCGTGAAAGATGAAAATTTTTTGAAATAAACTGCTGGGTGAAAAAAATTATATATAGTATAAAAGGCACTGAAGCGATGGAGTAGAAGTTGACGGTTTAATTAGGAAAAACGATCAAGAAATGACGACGAACGGATATCGAACTTCAGATAAACATGGATTTATTTATGTTTTTAAAATTTTTGTTTATTATCCAATATTATCAAAGTTGCAAACGAATAAAAAGTTCGTAGATAAATTACTTAAAAATTCTAATTCTTAATCCTCTAATTTTAGCTTTAAAATCAAAGTTTAGAATAAAAACTTTCAAAATTTAATAAAATAAATTTTTAATTAATCGAAATTTAATAATTTCAGAACGCATAATATGGCTTCCCTAAGTATCTATTTAAGTATCTATTTTATCTAAAATTTAATAAGGAACGACCTTCATATATTTCGGGAGAAAATCTGTTCCGTTAAACTGTAGTAAAATTAATAATTCTTTTATTGATTTCGCCTAAAGCATTATCTCCTTTACACTTCTGTAGTTTGGTCACCATAAATAAATCTACCGACATCGTAATGATAAAATAGCCGTTGGTCATACTCGTGCCCACTCTGGTTGCATGGATGAGGATTGGTTACACGAATTCATTCGATCTGCGATTTTCGATGTACAATTTTCTGATTTATTGTGACTTTATTCATAGCCATAATAATAATAACATACACGCCGAGGCCATTCGCATATAAAAGTTTGATTCCGAATTCGTTTCGGTTTATTTTACAATGAAATATTTCATTGCTTTATCGCAAGGTCTCTATGGATAAGTTTATGTGAATTTAGGTGTGAGTGCGTGTGTATATACATTTATCATGCTCTTCAACATAAAGTGGAGGAACTCTCGACCAGATGGACCATTTGTGACCGAGTATGTTAAGTTTATTTACAAAAATAAAATCATGAGGCACCATGAGGCATGAAAGCATTACAAGTGACAATAAAAACGAAATAAAATCGAAAGAAAATATAACTCGCAATTTTATGCGATATAAATATAACTAAACAAACACTAATATCCGTTTCAAAATTACTAAATATCGTTCTTTTTCAATATAATCGACAAAACGATGTCCCGTGTTGGACTTTAATAATTTTTTAGTGTAGAATATAATAAAAGCTCCTAATTTTGAGCGTTTTGAACAAAAAATATCATTATCCAGATCAAGTGTGGTTTGAAGGTAAATAAAATTTGACAATATGACGGGCAAAAATTACTTAAAAAAGTTGGACAAAACCATTTAAACGCTTATAAAAAATACAAAAAAAAAGAAATAAAATTAAAAATTGAATGACTATTAAAAAGCACTCAAGAACTTGAGAAACCCTTGGAAATTAACATGGTCTAACGGAATATAACAATATGTTGCTAACCTAACACGAATAAGCGAGCTTACCACCCAGAAGACTAGATAAAAGTTGATGAAAGGACACTCAACGGTAAGAAAACCACTCTTAATTTTAAGAACGTCACATAACTTAACGAAGTGTGACGAAATTTTGTAACACTGAACTAAGTAAAGCGTATAAACAACTTAACTGGATTTAGTGTAACAAATTTTTAAAATTTGCGCTGATTCTATTTCAATTTCAAACAACTCCGCAGAAATTAGAAAAGATTTACCTAAAATATCCAAATAGCGAGAATTAGTAAAATTAACTTTCCGAGATTTAGTAAACTTAAAGAATTATCTTAATAAATTTGCCTAGAAGAAAATAATGTAAGAAATTTAAAGAGAAAGGGTGATGAGAATATTGCGTCATGTTTAATCGTACACAAAATTACGAAAATACTCGTTAATTTGTTTTATTTACAACAATTTTAATCGGAAATGCATAAAATACATTTCCTCAAAGCAGGAGCTATTTAACGACATCGAATTCACTATTGTATTCTTAGTATTAAATTGCTTTTAGAGGTTCTTCCTTTTTTCAAATTATGCAGTTTTTGACTGTATATTCAGTAGCAATTGTAAATATTGGTTCTTTTTTGATTTAGTTGCTGCTTTTGATGAAAATTTGCCATATTTTTTGCCAGAAATTTATCATAAATACAAGGAAGGGTTTCACGAAGTCTTGCGTGCTTATGAGAAGATGTATGATTCTTCCTTTCATCCATTATTCTACTTACAATGCTGCACTTTTAACAGTTGCAAGAATGTGCAATAAAATGTGTATGGTGCCTGTTAGAGAAAGCAAGAGCCAAAATTCTATATTTTATCTCGCCGTACTGATGCATCGCAGCATGATGCACGTAGTAGCAAATTTGAACAACTTCTATAACTTTTTTTGTTAGGTGGTACGAAATTGTGGGGAAATTTAAATAGAAAATCTTGGGAAAATTTAAATAGATTAGAAAAACATTATTGTTTTAAAAACGCCTGTAACGACATCAGGAACAGCCATAGTAAATGTGCTCCACAAAACGTGATAGCCAGCTTAATTGTTACTTTCCCTGAAGAAAAATATAGATTATAATAATCTGAGTAATGAAAATCTGCTGATGTTTACTTTTATGTTGTTGTGCATCAGGTTTTTATAATCGATATTTTACTTTTTTGTTGCGCCTTGCACGCATTACGCTGCTTCGTATTTTCACCACAGTGAATTAAGGAAAAACCATCTTTAACAGGATTTGAAATTTAATTGTGATAGAATTATAAGACCCAACTCCTTTACGCCAACTTAATAAGTTTGTGTTAAAATTAAAACTCATCATCCCGCCGCGCCTTTCTCAACCGACAGAGAATTCGTGACATTAGTCAATACGTGAGGAGCAATGCTGGAGCAATGCTGGAGCAAAATTATTTTCTTTTAATTGTAAAAGAAAAATAGAATCTTAATCGTCTTCAATGTTCTTCTTCTCCTTCGGTTGCTCGTAATTGTAATTTAAGTCATTTTCATTATTCTTAAATGGCTCAATAGAGAGTAAATATAATATACAAGATGTTAACGATTGCACATTGTTTTTGAGAATAAAGAAACTGAGAAAATATATTTTGAAGGTATATATACATATATATATATATATATATATATATATATATATATATATATATATATATATATATATATATATATATATATATATATATATATATATATATATATATATATATATATATATATATATATATATATATATATATATATATATATATATATATATATATATATATATATATATATATATATATATATATATATATATATATATATATATATATATATATATATATATATATATATATATATATATATATATATATATATATATATATATATATATATATATATATATATATATATATATATATATATATATATATATATA
Source organism: Physocephala rufipes (assembly GCA_963966595.1). Classification (NCBI taxonomy): domain Eukaryota; kingdom Metazoa; phylum Arthropoda; class Insecta; order Diptera; family Conopidae; genus Physocephala; species Physocephala rufipes. Next base: position 9,344,105 of record OZ016502.1, read on the forward strand.
TATATATATATATATATATATATATATATATATATATATATATATATATATATATATATATATATATATATATATATATATATATATATATATATATATATATATATATATATATATATATATATATATATATATATATATATATATATATATATATATATATATATATATATATATATATATATATATATATATATATATATATATATATATATATATATATATATATATATATATATATATATATATATATATATATATATATATATATATATATATATATATATATATATATATATATATATATATATATATATATATATATATATATATATATATATATATATATATATATATATATATATATATATATATATATATATATATATATATATATATATATATATATATATATATATATATATATATATATATATATATATATATATATATATATATATATATATATATATATATATATATATATATATATATATATATATATATATATATATATATATATATATATATATATATATATATATATATATATATATATATATATATATATATATATATATATATATATATATATATATATATATATATATATATATATATATATATATATATATATATATATATATATATATATATATATATATATATATATATATATATATATATATATATATATATATATATATATATATATATATATATATATATATATATATATATATATATATATATATATATATATATATATATATATATATTATATATATATATATATATATATATATATATATATATATATATATATATATATATATATATATATATATATATATATATATATATATATATATATATATATATATATATATATATATATATATATATATATATATATATATATATATATATATATATATATATATATATATATATATATATATATATATATATATATATATATATATATATATATATATATATATATATATATATATATATATATATATATATATATATATATATATATATATATATATATATATATATATATATATATATATATATATATATATATATATATATATATATATATTATATATATATATATATATATATATATATATATATATATATATATATATATATATATATATATATATATATATATATATATATATATATATATATATATATATATATATATATATATATATATATATATATATATATATATATATATATAATATATATATATATATATATATATATATATATATATATATATATATATATATATATATATATATATATATATATATATATATATATATATATATATATATATATATATATATATATATATATATATATATATATATATATATATATATATATATATATATATATATATATATATATATATATATATATATATATATATATATATATATATATATATATATATATATATATATATATATATATATATATATATATATATATATATATATATATATATATATATATATATATATATATATATATATATATATATATATATATATATATATATATATATATATATATATATATATATATATATATATATATATATATATATATATATATATATATATATATATCCTCCTAGTCTTCTGGAGAGGCTCAGAAACTACCGAAAAAGTGAAAGAGGTCTTTTTAGGACTGATATTTTATTAAAATTTATGTATAAATTAATATTAAATAAATATTAAACTTTTTTAATATTATCGACATCATAAATGATATCAAATACCAAAACGAAGTAAATATATGTTACTTCTTCATTTGTGAAAAATTGTGATTGTAATTTATGGAGGGCCTTATGTTCTACAGGGGTCGCTGCTCTTTTCCACCAAACATATCTTCTCTACATAGCATTCCATAGTGTATAACTACCGCTAAAGAAACACAGGTAAACCTTTGCTAAAAGATTGCTATGGCTCTCTAGACACATCATATTGATTAGTTTGACATCAAGAACATTAACAGCAGAAACAGTGCAAATAGAAACAATTACAGCAAAGAATGTGTGAAATAGGTAGCGACTATCTGAATGAATCCTTTAATGGTAGTACCTACTATCTGCCTCTACATCTATCAGAGTGCGGAATTGCTCACGAGCGAGCAGCTCATTTCAGCTCGCGCTCGCTCATGAGCGAGCCAACCAATTTCAAATAGCTCGCAGCTCACGAGCGGGAGCCAACCAAAATTTTTTTCAGCTCACGCTCATGAGCTGTGAGCAAATCAGATAGCTCGCGCTCGTGAGCCGTGAGCCGAAGAAAAACTTCAGCCAGCTCGCGCTCGTGAGTTGAGCAACATCGTCCAGCTCACAGCTCAGAGCGTGAGGTGAAAGTGCAGCTCATGAGCGCTCGTGAGCAGACTGAAGGAATATGTATGTATTGGTAAGCGTTGATATGTAAAATAGCAATTCGTTAAATTGTGGCACTGGGAAGTGGGTGGTGGTGATAAGATAAAACAAAAGGGTTTTTAACAAATTTTTTTTTATTGCGCCAAAAGATATCAAATGTTATGAAACGGATTTGGAAGATGGTCTGAAGTGGGCGTGGACACTAAAAAGGGGCGGAAGGGGCGTTTTTTACAAAAAATTACTTTGCGCTAATCGATAGCAAATATCGCGAAACGGATTTGGAAGATGGACTGAAGTGGGCGTGGCCTTCCGCCCCTTTTTTAGTGTCCACGCCCACTTCGGACCATCTTCCAAATCCGTTTCATAACATTTGATATATTTTGGCGCAATAAAAAAAATTGTTAAAAAACCCTTTTGTGAACACGTAGCTTATCACCACCACCCACTGCCCAGCGCCACAATTTAACGAATTGCTATTTTACATATCAACGCTTACCAATACATACATATTCCTTCAGTCTGCTCACGAGCGCTCATGAGCTGCACTTTCAGCTCACGCTCTGAGCTGTGAGCTGGACGATGTTGCTCAGCTCACGAGCGCGAGCTGGCTGAAGTTTTTCTTCGGCTCACGGCTCACGAGCGCGAGCTATCTGACTTGCTCACAGCTCATGAGCGTGAGCTGAAAAAAGTTTTGGTTGGCTCTCGCTCGTGAGCTGTGAGCCGATGAAAAATTTCAGTCGGCTCGCGCTCGTGAGCTGAGCAGCTCATGAGCGAGCAATTCCGCACTCTGACATCTATCAAAAGCATATGTTCATCACGACCACACTCTGCTATTGCCTTTGAGTTGTAGTCTCATAAATTTGAGTTGTATTCTCAGTCAGTGCAGGCTATGTGCCCAAATTTCTCCCCAGCGTCCTCGTCGTCCTAACCATCGTCGTTTGGTGTCAGTCAAGACACCATATGAACACCATATGAATGAACACAGACGAGGAAAAGCAATGAATGGATAAGATGGCTCGAATCGTGGCCAGTGTTTTGGAATTGACAGAGAAACAAATATGGGATAGGTGTTATGCGGCGGTTTATGAATTTAAATTGCCGTATAACTTTTCCCCTCCCCTTCACCACATCTGCGTGGTACTTCTACCTTCAAAAACGGCAAATCAAAGCCATTCAGCAAATATTTTATCGGCATTTTTCCGAAAAGTTGTATTTATTTATTTCAATGGACCACTTCAATGGACGCCATTCGTGATGTTAACGTGGACTTTTTAAAATAAGGTGACTATTTTTAATTTAATTTAATAATATTTATGCCTATTTCTTGTTTGTTTGTTTTAAAATTCTTTTTTATTCGAATGACAAAAAGATATAAGTGCAAAACAAACACTTTTAGTAAAAACAGTTTCATATTTATTCATTTGTGAGTTGCCTATCTGGTAACTTTTCAACGCCATTGCAAATGAAAACTTACTTATATATTTATTTACCCATACAAACATACACTTACTATTGCTATTGCAAACACATATGCTTTTCGTTAGTTAATTAGAATTCAACAAAAGGTGAATTCGATTTAAATTCTTAAATTTCGTTATGTAAAATAATACTGCTATATTAAGTTTTCGAATTGTATGTCCTACCCGGGTAATATATATTTAAAGTTCGATCCTAGTAATGATCCTAAACAATCATCTTTTAGAATTACCATCTAACAATATAGACATAAATTTTTCAAATAAAATTTTCGAATTGGGCGCGACACCAGAATACGCCTACCTTCAAAACCAAGACCAAGTGGGAGGATAAGTACTAATTTTTAAGAGTATAATTTTGTAACATATTTTTAACACGAATGTAAAGCCTTTTAACTTTCCCTCTAGAAACTTAGCGTCTTAAGCTACTAACACAGACGAATCCGCATTAACATTATAATGTAGGTGAGGAGTTGGTCTGATTTCACCCACTCCCAAACCACACAAGTCAGGGCATGACTCAGCCTAATCTTTCTGGAGTTAAAAGCCATACCTTCCCGGTGTGATAAATTATTTTTTAAAAAGCTGATATGAGATAACGGCTATATTATTATTGTAAAACTTACAAAAATAAAAAACCTACTTATTTCAATATTATTAAACTAACAAAGAACTACAAGGATCATTGTACTGAACCGCATTCCGAGCTGTGGCCTAGCATAATAATATTGATTCCATTGCAACACTTCCATTCGTTTCCCTTTAAGTGTAATTTTCGTTTCTAAAGGGACACAACCATTTTTGAGAAGTTTTGCTACATGAAACGCCCTTTTAGGAAACGTAATTGTACCTTCAATATTATTCTAAGATTTGAGAAATTGTGAGGACAGTGGGGAAGGTTTACTTCTTCAGGTGTAAAGTATAAACATGAATAATTCGTTGCGCAAAATTTTAATTGGATTTTGTAAATCGATAAGTGGCTTTTTTCATCAAAGGGCGTGGAGCAAATAAGGTATGAAAATATCGAGCAAATATATGACTTTGGTGCGCGTGCGTCATCGGCATTATCGTTTGACAACGGTAATAACGAATGATAACTAATGCAAATAACGATATTTGAATTTACCTTGGATTTCGTAATTGAATAATTATGTAAAACTGAGATATTTATAACCACATCAATGATGGCTGAGGTGGAATTATGTAATTGGCAGAATTGCTGAAAGAAAAAAGTTGAAAAACATGTGTATTCTTGTCACGTGTATGCTTTCATATAATATAAATTTTAATGAATTATGAATTCGTTATTACGGCTCTTATCAAATTTGCCCTCTTGAGAGCCTGAGCTAAAAGTATTCACAGTAAAAAACTTCTTACCGGAATATTATGTATTGGCGTATTCTCTAAAGTAATTTCTGTTCACAAATTTCTTAAATTTGCCAATAGGGTTGGGACATAACCTTTTTGTACCTTCTTTTCCGTCCATGAACATGTTTCGGTTATGGATAAGCTAGTGTTTTACATAAGATGACGGCATCATCAAGTTAACGTAAAATATGTACCTTGCACTTAAATGTAACAGACATAACCAAAAAACAGAAGCGCAAGTCGCATCACTGGTAATGAGAACGACGCATGAACGCAAAGAAGAACATCCGGGTATCCGTAGAACATCCGGGTATCTTTCACTTTAAGTAGTAGCTGATGAATTTAGCGCCACGACCAACAATATTTTGCCACGGCAATCACTGCCGTAGTCAGTATCATCGTCACTGCAATCGTTAAACCCTTTTCAACAACGACCGGTGGAAATATTGAACTCAAAGAGCTTAAAGTGAATGCTGCTACCGTTATCGATATTGTTTGTTTTTTGTTGTCACTGTAACACTTAGGCTTGCAAGGAACTGCAGATTCCTTGATATTAAACTAGTCAGCTAATTGTTGTCTGCGAAAACAAACACGGCACTTCACTAATTTCGTGGACCTGGTTATTTATGCTGAATTAAGTTAAATGTTGGTAGTACTAAATAATAGTAAGCAGAAGAGAGAGGGATAAAAAGAAAAAACATAAAAAGAAAGACAAAGACAAGAGAAAGAAGTCGCTAAGGACATATCGATGATAACCATACAATCGGAGGGCTGGCAGCAGAAAGTCGATATGAAATCTTTACCAAAAGGTAAAACCATATTTTTTTGTACGTTTTTGAAAGAGATCTAAAGCAATGATTGCTTTCATTATGTACCTCATCTCTGTAAAATGCTAAGAACTGAATTATTTAAATAATACTCACTGAATAACCGCGTGGCTTGTAAGCTACGTCTAGCCGGCTGGAGCAGCGTTTTCTACTCGCTTCCTTTACGAATATTTTCCACCCACATTCATTTCTAAATGAGGTTTCTAAGGCGGTCTTCTCTTCGTGTAGATAAAAGGTTTTGATAGCAATAAAAATGTCAATGCATTGCAAATTATGTTTGTTGTGTTTGTTTAAGCTATTTTCCTTTGTTTGAATCAAATTTCTTATTCATGCTATGAAAATATAAATTAAACTATATAAAGTTCGCTAAAATTATGTTCGACGTTATTAACGGGAAGTTATGTTTATACTGTGATGAGGCTTTCTAAAGTCTGATTTCTTTTAATAAGGCTTGAAATTCATTTCCATTGACAAGACAAGATTTTGAAGAAGTCAAAATATGGGCGTCCAAACTAGAATATTTGAAATTAAGAATGTATTTTACATAATATATAATTGAAATTGAAATAATTGAAATTTTTGTAAAGATATTAAAAGTCTAAAAACTAAAATTCTATGGAGTTAAAATTAACTTATCCGCTTTTGAAGAATAATTGCAATATTTTTTAAAGAAAATTCTACAACTGTTATCAATTATTAAATTTGATGTATGGCTCCTTAAAAAAGAAATCTTCATATGAATATTTTCGTGTCGTTTTTTAAAAAAGTTATTTTAAATTAATAAATTCATGCTTATAATTTTCTCGAAAAGAGAAACAAAGTATTTACTTCATATACTCTGTATATATTTCCTCTGTGATTTTGACTGAGAGAAATAGTATTGAATATAGCAATAATATAAATTTCAAAGGTTAGATCTACTTTTTATTTCAATACTACCCCTGCTCCCCTAAATCATAATGATTTTGTGATTGCTTTTCGATTTACGCAAAATGTATTACAGCCAGGAATTTTCTTTATTATCATTACTCCTTGTTATCATAACGCAACCACTACCATCATTTCTCTTACCTTTTCATCGTCTCCAAAAAGGGGAATTCCAACGAATGCCAACATATTTTGGATGCCCATGTGATTATTATTAGCAGCCGTCTCAAAGGAAGACCTTGATCAAGTATCCAAACGACTTCAAAATAATCTATACACTGGATTCGACCTAGAAATATATCGCCAATTATGTGTGCTTACGATATCACCAAAATATGTGCGTCAGACACCAGCGATTTTGTGGGGGAAAAATTATCTCAAGTATCGACATTATTGTTCCCTTTTTTCTGTGAACGTAAAGTGCCTTTTTGCTAATGTATGAAAAACCAAGTGCGAATAATTGCAATTACGTCTTTATAGCAATTGGTGCCACAATGTTTTTGTTTCTTCTTACATTATTTAACTTTAACGGTCATGCTGATTATTAAAGTATACGCAATTTTTTTACTGCGTTTTCCTTTAAGAAGAAAGTAAGAAAACTTAATCTCTACAATTAAGCTTTAGTTTGAATATCAGCTAAAGATTTACAAGTTGCACAAGGAATTAATATTGGGAAATGGATTTTAGTCAAACATTGCCAACATTGAACAACTCTGCTAAATTGTCACTCGCTGCGGGGCAAGTCTTGATATTATTGATTAATTAATATATATATATATATATATATATATATATATATATATATATATATATATATATATATATATATATATATATATATATATATATATATATATATATATATATATATATATATATATATATATATATATATATATATATATATATATATATATATATATATATATATATATATATATATATATATATATATATATATATATATATATATATATATATATATATATATATATATATATATATATATATATATATATATATATATATATATATATATATAATATATATATATATATATATATATATATATATATATATATATATATATATATATATATATATATATATATATATATATATATATATATATATATATATATATATATATATATATATATATATATTATATATTATATATATATATATATATATATATATATATATATATAATATATATATATATATATATATATATATATATATATATATATATTATATATATATATATATATAATATAATATATATATATATATATATATATATATATATATATATATATATATATATATATATATATATATATATATATATATATATATATATATATATATATATATATATATATATATATATATATATATATATATATATATATATATATATAATATATATATATATATATATATATATATATATATATATATATATATATATATATATATATATATATATATATATATATATATATATATATATATATATATATATATATATATATATATATATATATATATATATATATATATATATATATATATATATATATATATATATATATATATATATATATATATATATATATATATATATATATATATATATATATATATATATATATATATATATATATATATATATATATATATATATATATATATATATATATATATATATATATATATATATATATATATATATATATATATATATATATATATATATATATATATATATATATATATATATATATATATATATATATATATATATATATATATATATATATATATATATATATATATATATATATATATATATATATATATATATATATATATATATATATATATATATATATATATATATATATATATATATATATAAGGGCACACGAGCCCATCAAAAGAAGAGAACCATCTCCGTCTCGTGTAGGCACTTATTTTTTACAACTCCAAAGAGAGAATTGTGGTTAAACGCGATTGAATAAAAAATTGGCGCTCAAAATAAACTCCATGTGAATTAACATTTTATTAAAAAGTAAATGCCTTAATGATTTGGCGTGCAATGAGACCATACAGTGATTTTCTTTTAAGATTGATTTACTAAAAATATAAATAATTTATTTAATTACTACCACTATTTAATACCCTTATTCACAAAGTCACCTGGTGAGTTAAGACGATATCGTCTTAAAAGTCACTTTTTAATAGACGCCGTATTCACAAAGTCACTTTTTGAGCAGGTGACCCTCTTTTACGGCGTTCTCACTGCTCAAAGTTATGTTTTTGTTGCTTTAAAAATGGTGAACTTTTCAGTGTTGGTGCACGAAATTTTACTCTTGTAGATGTGTTCAATAATAAATTTCTTTAAAAAAATGTCACCACATTCAAAAATTTGTGATTTTTTAGACTAATAAATGTTGAAAAAATCATAGAATAAATGAAAGAAAATACCATAAGAACATTTCTTTCGTTTTTTCTAACGTCTTTTCCCTTTTTGTTGTAAGATTAATGATAAGCATTATTATAAATGTTGGTAGTTAAGCAACCGTGCAAATTTATATAAATGTAAACATTTATTAGAAATATTTGAGTATATTAATATGGAAGGAATTACGAATGAACTAAAATATAAAAAATACACTAATAATATCGATAGGTCGCACCCAAAAATGTTTGTGGTTTTATATTTCCTCTTTGAATACGCCTTATCGGTTTTATCTTAAGTGAATTTTCTTATTTCAATTCACTCGCAGTTCTTTCTGTATAAATGTTGATGTAAAGCGTAGGAAGGATAAGCTCCGATCTTCCGTCGGTAATACTCATTGATTAAAAATGATAAGGATCAAAAAATCAAATATTTGTGGTGCTTCACAATTAGTTTACTCTGTCTGACGGTGTGGACCATCGGTAGGTCCCATATGTTCCAAATTTTGATTGAAAAAGCATACTTTAAAGTGGAAAACTGAGAAGAGACTTGATGACAGTATACAATGTAAAAAATAACGAAGTCAACAAGCACCGTCAGACGAGTAAACTGATATCGAACCCGCCGAACATCTAAATACATTATAATGTAGAACAATTTCATATATATAATTTATCATTGAAAAATCGTTACACGGACATTACTACCCACAATGCCCATATCAGTATATGCCGCGAAAACTATAAAATTTTCAAATATTTTTATTAATTTGATTGCATATAATAAATATATTACAAATACAAATACGCAAATATGTTCTTTAAAAACGAGTTTTCATTTTTAAAAAGCAAAACAGTAAATTTTGTTGAGAGACGACACCGAATTTGGTGTCGTTTTATTTGAGACGACGCGTCGTCAATTAATGTCTTTATAAATACCGATTTCTTACGTTATTGACGACGACGTCAGCAGCTAATGCGTTTTGCTCATATCTGAGAGTCGTCTAAAGACGACGACGACGCATAAAAGTGACTGTGAATAAGACAATAAGTGTATTGAAAACGGGTATATATTATATTATAATTGTGGCCTTTGAATTCGAAACTGTATTTTATTAATGACAATGAGAGTGATTAATTGGACAATATTAAATAATATTTGAGTGACAAAGAGTTTTGAAAGCTATGAGTATATGATCCATGCGGAATTTTCAATCGAATTGTTGTTTAAAATTAATCGTGGGTTCACTATTATAATACTGTGGTCGAGCATCCTTCCACACGACGATATAAGACGGAATTAAACTCCATAAGGAGTTAAGGATCCCACATTCCTTTGGGACTTTAAGTAGTTTTCATTTAGTCTCAACTTTTCACACAAACAATCTACTGAGCGTAATTTCTGATAAAGAATTGTAGAAAGAACGTGTCGCAAACTAAGCCCCGGCAAGCTGATTTTCTCTAATTAAATCTACATTTACACAAAGCGTTGATGGTTGCTGTGTAAGTATCGGCGAAACTTTCCGCAACACCTTACTGTCCAAACCAAGCTCCCGGTGAGTATCTTTTAATTGCAAATATGAATTGAAAGTTATTTGGGAGAAACGGGAAATCGAGGCTTATTTTTCAGAGGAGAGGGAACGTAATTTTCCAGTGTATTAGAAGTCAATATTCAAATTGACTTTAAGCATTTTGAAAAAAAAATATTGAAGAATTCAGGAATTTCCACGCAAGGTTTTTGTTTACAATTCAAGAAATATTTTGTATCGTTTTAAATATTAAATTGTGAATATTTTTAAATATAATAATTAAAATTTAATAAAAGTCTTCACAATATCACGAATCTTCAGTATCTGCCTCTCTTTGAAATTTGTTATTTTTTAATACTTCTCTAAATTTAAGCGTTTAATTTTTTGTTTATTCCTAACAAAATGAAGCCGTCATAATACCTTCATACTTCAACAACTATCAGAAAATGTTGAATCCATTTACCATTGATTACGACGGAACATGTTGCCACTGCTTAACGTCGAAGCTAATGAAGTTTGTTGGCGCCACTATCAAATATCATAATGAATAACTGCGTCCATCGCGAAGTTGGTTTTTATATAATCCAGGCCCACCAAAGCTCGAAAATGTAGTACTAAGTTTAGTAACTAAGTTTATTTTTCTGTTGGGCATACACGCAATGTGATATTTATGCAATAATCGACCACAGACGAAGTAATTGCATGCAATACCCATACACAAGTTACTTGAAAGTACTTGCTGCATTTTAATGAACAGAATGAATAAAATTACCAAAATTATTTATAATTTTAAAACGACTAATGCGTAAAAGAGTATGTAACCAATTTTTATAAATCAATAAATAAAAAACATAGTTAGACTGCTTCAAAATAAATATAAAAGTAATTCAAAATAATTAAAGGTAATTGAATAAAAATGAGAGCAAGGTAATGAAGTCATCCTTTATCGCGTTCCGCGCATGCATCACGTTAGATTTATTGTTGCCAATGCCGCAGGCAGACATAGAGATTTAATTATATGGCGATGATGCCTGCATAATTTCATAATTAAAATAAACAGGAAAACTTACCTAAACAACTAACCATCTACAGAACAACAACGTGGGCAATAAATGGGCTTACCAAATTTAAGGTTTACATAATTATATTATATTGCTTAGACTTTTTAGTGGTATGTAACGAATAATGCCGTTTCTTCTAATTAAATCAATGAATGATTGTTTTTGAAAGCTTTATTAATAATATCCAAAAATTAGGTGCCCCAAATACACAATGTGTCGAAGATAATTGTCCACAGTGTAAACAGTATAATAAAAATTTTCCCAGGAATTTTCTTATTAAGGTTTTCTAATAAGAACATGACACCATTCTAATTGTGACCAAAATTGATATTTTGTCGATGAACTTCCACTTCTGAATTGATTTGGTCACGTAGGGGCATTCTTTAAGAATTTCCTAAAATATAGAAACATTGTGAGAACGGTGTAGGTGTGTTGTTTATTCGCAGTACTTTCAGAATTTTGATCGGTGCTTTACTGCGCTGCAATGGGAACATCCAACACTGATTACTTTGACATTAGTTTATTCGTTGTAGCCAACCTCTCAATAGCCATGAGATCGTTTTAAAGGAGTTTCAGATTCAGAATTTTCATAATAATATTCTAGTGTTGGAATTGTTATATTAGTTTCTACAATTTTGGAAGGTATTCGTTTAAAAACCTGATAAGTAGATTTATCAATCAGACTGATTGATGTCGCATTTAAGAGTAGCTTTCTTCTTGACATAAAAAATTTAATGCGTACAACAAATTAAGTCCTGTATGGCTAACCAATTGTAACATAAACGAGGTGTTCACAATTAGACGTTGAAGAAGTACAGAAAAAAGGCAATAATCTCGTGGAGCTAGGCGTTTCTGAGTTTCCTGTAAAAATCTACAAAGTCCTTAATGTAACCTCCGTAATGTAAGTCCTCTGACACCGATTATGAACAAAATCGGGAATTGCAAAGCTGGAGGTCAAAGCATTTAGGTAATGAGAGGTCAAAATTGTGGAGTGACAATCAGAAAAAGATAAAAAATCTCAAACGCAAAATAAAAAAAAAAACAGCAAAACTCCGCTGCAAAAAGATCTAAATTATCAGTTGCCAAGGGAAAATATCAGAACTGAGGGAATTTTCTTGAGGTCTTTCATCCACGAAATTGGCAGCACACAGACTGCGGCACATCAATTCGGTCATGTGCACATAAATTTGTTTGCTTTTTTGCACTAATTTTAATTCAGAAGAAGTGTCGGATGCTAAAAATATGAGGAAGTAGGAAACGCAAAGAAACGAAAAGAAGAACAACCAATGAGATAATCCAATCCTGTGCGGCTCTATCCCGAAATTTTATCTCAATTTGTGTTTCGGAACACTGCCAATTAAAAGTGTATCATAACGGCGCTTACAGATGAACGAGTATAAGCAGTCAATCTCGGGATATGCGAGAAGTAATTTTCTTCTATCCTTTTCAGAAATATCTTTATCAGTTTGAAAGAGAAATAGAATTACAGTTTGTTAGCTTTCAGAAACTTTCCATGGTTCACCGAAACCAAGAAGAAAATCAGTAAAGTATAAGCACATCTTTCACCATGCATGCTTCCTGTCAACTCTTTTCTATTTTTGATGTGTTTCACTCTTTTCTTTTGGTCTGACAACACCAAATAAAAAATGCTTTCCCAAAGGGAAAGTTTGTAAAATAAATTGTCCTTCAAAAAATTAAATTATTTATTTATAGAAATTTCGCGTTTTATAACTGAAATACGTCGCGACTTTTTAAAATGATGTATCTCCTCTGCCAATGTCTTCGCAAACTTTTATATATAATACCATAAAAATATAAATTTTTACTTACTCCCTTTACAAAAGAAATATTCGCAGAAACACCGCAAGATTACCATATAAATATTTCCTGTCTTCTTAGTTTCTCTCATCTCGAAGTAATGGAATATTAAACAAAATTTGAATACCTAAAATGTGTTTGGCTGGGACACAAAACCACCAACACGACTTAAGTATTTGCATACTATGCATACTTTATGCATAGAACTATTTCTAAATTCCAATATAGTGAATTCCAATTTGCTTCTATTCGATTTGAATGCATCAAGATGCAAGTTCAAATTTATTCAGCAAATTAAGTTTAATTTAAAATCAGAAAAATCTTTGTACGTACAAGGAAAAGACGCTTCGAAATGAAGTTAAATTACGGCTTCTATTAGGGAAAATTATTCAAACAGCCTTAAAAAACTTTCTGTAAACTAGAAAATGTTTCCTTAAATATATTCTCTGCTTATTTAGAAATAGGTTCCCCTTTATATTTCGGGATTAGAGAACAAAAACAAATATTAATCATCGAAAATCACTTTATTGTTTTTCAAAATATTCCCCACGAAGATCTTTGCACTTTTGCATACGTTTGAGCCAATGGTCGAAGCACTTTTGCCGCTCTGATTGAGGTATCTCCAAAACATGCATTCTGAATGCAACAACAGCTTCTTCAGATGTCGAAAAACGTTGTCCTCTAAGTTTGCTTTTTACGTACGGGAATAAAAAGAAGTCATTCGGTGTCAACTCAGGACTATACGGCGAATGACTCATCAAATCGATGTCTTGGGTGCTCAAAAATGCAGTTGTTTGAGCCGATGTGTGAGAGCTCGCATTGTCGTGGTGAAGGTTGATCCGTCTTTGGCGGTTGGTTTTCCTGATTTCTTGGAAGACAACTGGCAAACAAATGGTTATGTACCACTCAAAATTGACTGTTCTGCGTTATTCTAGTGGTACGGTTGCGACATGTCCAGTTTTCCCGAAAAAAATAGACGACCATTTGCTTGGAAGTGCTTCGTGTGCGAACAACTTTTGTTGGATTTCGGTCATCTTGAAACACCCCACAGTCGACTGCTGTATACTTTCGTGCTCATACGCGTAAATCCACGATTCATCACCTGTCACGATGCCATACACGTGTATCGAAGCAACGCGATTGTATTTTTTGAGCATTTCTTTCGACCAATCGACGAGAGCCTTTTTTTGAGCGATTGACAAATTGTGTGGGATCCAACGCAAACAAATTTTTTGGCAGTCAAATGTTTATGCAATATTGAATGTATGCTGGTCCCACTAATGCCTAAGGTTGTCCCAATCTCACGATATGTCACATGACGATCTTCCAATATCAGTTCACACACAACTGATTTTGGACGACCTTCACGAAATTCGTCTTGGAGTGAACTAGGACCACGATTGAATTCACCATACCATCGACAAACACTGATCCTTATATATATGATTATTATTATATATATGATAATGATTTAATTCCATTTTTGGGTCGAGATGAATCTTTTAAGTTACTGTAAACAACACAAATAGCGTCGTATGTCAAAACGTTCTGAGTACGTATAACCTCAAAAGTGTCCAACTCTAGGATAGAGTCAGTTGCCAGATTGTAACACTGGATTGCAAAACATAAAAGGCAACCCGTTTTAGGCAATTTAAATAAATTTTGGCCGCAAATTCCTTCGAAAGGCTTGACTATCGGTCTTTAATTTCAACTTCAAACGAGTGTATGTTAAATATTGTTAAATATTGGTAATATTTTTTGTTAAATATTTGTAATTTAAAGGTAAAATATTGTCACCAAAATCCGGCCACAAAAGGTGAAAGTGATTGATATTTGGAATCAGAAGTTCATGAGATTATTATCCGTTTTCGCTACCAATTAGCTCACAGTAATAGATAATAACAAATTTCATAAGAATATCTCGTTCTTTTGTCGTCGTTCTTTTGTAATCCTGTTGAAATCAGAATTACAGGAGAACGAAGAGAAATATTCACAAGCAGAGAGATAGACAGAGAAGCAGACGGACGGACATGAGCCGAGCAACAATAAACTATTGCAGGCTGTGAGGAATTACCTTGCAAGCGATTTACCTCACATGCTCTAAAATATTTTGTATTACTAATTGAATACCTAATATATTTTTTGAATTTTATAAATTGAAAACCTATTTTGTAAATTCTGTGATGAGAATCTCTTAATTACATTCAATCAACTTTATATTGAAGATGAAAGTCTGATTCATTAATGTGATCCTTACAACAAGCACAAATCCATGAAGTCTATGATTTAAACTTCAATCTTTCTATCATGACCAGAAATGCCCTATAGTCTAACTCCAGCACCTAACTGATTGTTATTTTTCTCAAAAATTAAAAAAATTTTTGATTTTGCGGACTACAAAGACGAAAAGCTCAAAACAACAAGTTATTTTTTGCAGGGTGTTGAAAAGTTGATATCCAGATATAGCGTATGATTGAAGTTATTGAGCATTGGAAAGGAAAAGAGTGTTATTGTTACAATGTGAACAAATAAAAAATGCGATATTTTTTATATCAAAATCGAGAATGGACGGCCCTCAAAACAACCGAAAAAATGCTTCAAATTAATTATTTTAGAATATAAATACTATCATTTTTTAATGTGGAATTTTAAAAAATGTAGTGTTTATATAATAGATTACATACCTCGCAATCATCCAAATTCATATTTTCCTTTTTCCTCCTACAAAAAACTATATAATGGTGCTGAAAATATATGTAAAAATATGTATGACTAAACTATTCTATTCTAATTTTGATTAATTTTGTGTACGTGATGTGCATGTCCTCCACAACTGTTTGAGTATAAACAGACATAATAACAAAAGCCAACAATACACATACACAAATTTAGTAATAAATAATATAAACGGGCTTTTAAATACTTATATATTTTTATTTGGGAAACAGCTTTCAAGGTAGATATTAAGTAAATTATATTTTCATTTGTCTCTTATTTTACAGAGATATTTCTAGATTTTATTTATGTAAATGTTATTTCAGGTGAAATTATATCAGATGACAGAAAATAAAACGTGCGACAGAAAATAAAACTTCAATGTCATAAAAAATATTTGCAATTTTTTAAATATGTATTACAACTCGGCAATTCTTTCGATTGTTTTTTCATTTCTAGATTTCATCTACGTTAATTTATTAACGTAGATAACTACGTTATCTACGTTAATTTCTAAAGTTACCAACGAACTTTTTTGCTTATTATCAAACCTCGTTCAATCGTTTAATTTGCTAACAAATAATTTCATACGTTCTCCGTTTTATTTAAAATTTTATTCACACATAATAGTGACACTTAAGTCACTGCATGGGAAAATTATTTAAAATGTTTTGCTTAATTTAGCGATTAAGTTATGAACGATCTTATTTGCTTAACTTATTATCAAACACATTTGTTCATTTTATTTGAAATTCGTGCTGGTATAAACAAAAATTTAGTTAAAATGGAAACATACACATATACTGCTAAACGTACGTGACTATATTTACATACATACATAATTACTATCTGATATATCAGTGTATTGATTACAATTGTAATTAACATGTCAGATTTTAGGGTCAGATTATTGTGGCGTACACAAATTGAAGAAATAGATAAAAGTAGAAAGAGTCGAAATCCGCCAGAAACAAAAACACACACAAAATGGCGAAACGGAGCGAGCTAATACGAGCGAATTAATCTTTATGCAAGCTTGGAATCGTGGCGGTAAACATGATTAATCGTATTTTATTAATCGTTATATCCTCTACTATTAAAAATAATTCTGAGGCCTTTAGAATATTAAATAACGTTTTTGATAAATTTTAATGAAAAATTTTTATTATTAGGACCTTTAACCCAACTTTAATATTAGGTAGAAGGGTTAGAGTAGAAATGAATGGAAGTCCCAGAATAATCATGTTAAGCACGAATTTGCTTTATCCGAAAAATAAAAACTGAAAACTTTGCCCTTGTTTTGTCCGAAACTATTAAACTTCCTGGGCAGCAATAATCTAGTATTAGTGAAACCAATTTAGCCATGACTTTTCATTTGTCATGGCTACTTAACAGATAATGGTCGACTAATACGACCACAAATATCCAAATTGATTTCATTAGGAATTTTGTCAGGGATTATTTTTGGATGTATGGTCACTGCAGAATTTATAAATCTTTATTTCCAAGGACGTCTCTGCTTTGGTTAAAGTTATATTTTCATCTATTCCGCAAATGATTTTTTTTCATTTTGCGCAAGTGTTTTAATATATTCCAGACGTAACAATAAGGCGTCCTTGAAATCGTAAGTGCTGTAGCATACTCTTTTTACGATAAGTGTGCTGTTACACACTCTTTTTATATTTATACTTTGCGGCATATAAACCAATTTAATGAAGAGGCTTTTCGGCACACCTACAACGCCAGCTCTTGCTCCAGCTCTTGCATCCCCTTCTATAATCTTTTCTAGCCCACGTGTGCGTATGCGCCAATGTTGGTTTGAAAGATGGAAGAATTTGTAGCCTTCCGACAGCAAAAAGGGTTTTGTATTTAGATTAATTTGAGAAAAAATGAATTGACGGAAGAGATGGAAAAAATCACTATAATTCTGCTTCTCTTTCCCTGAATTGAATTCATGGACTTCAGCTTTAAAGTTACTTCGTTCAAGTAAACTGAATGAGTATGTCTATGCAGAGTAGTAGCTGCTGCTACTACTTTTCCTTCCATTTACTACAGCTTCTATTCAGAATACTCGTGCTAAATTTTTGCAATCATATATTTTACTGCTTTGGCTTCGATGATGGTTCTTTCTTGGGACAATTTGTAAGTGAGTGTCGGTAACAGCAAGAACCTAAGTTTCGCTTTCTAAGACATAAAAGGGATTTGATAAAAACCAATTCCTGCTAATCTTTTCTTGTTCACTATTTCTGTTTTCTTTTAAATTTATGATTTCACGTTAAACTATTAATGTTACTAAGGGTAACTGTAAGTTTCAGCGAATTGCCTTTTTAAGAAAACCTTCTCGGACCTTGAGGTCCGATTAGTTGTTACTAAACAGGGTCATAAAGGTTCTAAAAGTCTTAAACGAATTATAGTTGAGTTTGGAAGTTTCTCCAACTGATAAAAGTAAAGGGTTTTGCAATAAGAGACTTGAAATGGAATAGAACAAGCTGTGTGTGAGGTGTTAACGAAGTTTACTTGAAAGCCCCATTGTGCCATTATGCCATTATGCTTCGAGAATCCGAGAGGTCCAATTTTCAATGACTCTACCGCATATATCCGGCTCAATTTGCGTGATATTGACTGGGCTGTGTTGACTTTGAGGATATCGGTCCCGCGACTTAAGAAAACCCCACAAGAAAATTTCTCACGGGGTCAGCTAACACGATCTTGGAAGCCAATTCACGTCACCTCCGCGGGAGATAATCACACCGTCAAATCGTTCATGAAGAATGTCCATCGTTGCTTGTCCTCATGGTTTGCCCTTTTATAAAATTGTGAGGTGATAGTGAAAATAAAACTAATAAAGAACACAAAAAATAGACCTTTAAATAAGGATTTCTTCACTTGCAAGGATTTGTTTTACTTACAATCTCCCCATTGCCATTGTTCGTCTCCATATTTTACACATTCTTAATTATAATAACTCCTGTGGGTTCTTTGATGATTTGTTCGCTACTGACTCCCAAAAAAATTGAAAATCTGCTAAGCCATTTGAGTTCCGCCTTTTCTACTCTTCTTTCCCCTGTTTGTCAACAACACTGGTGACGAAAAGAATACCCTCTAGCTCTTTAATTTGCCTTCGTATGATAAAATAAAGAAAGTATCAATCACATAAGAAAAAGTTTTGAAAGAGTCAGAATTGAGCAAAAAGACTAGACTTAAGTTCCTAAAGCGTACTTTGTGTTATTTACCAGGTATGGCCACACAAAAGTACTTACGTGGGCTGTATAGAAAGTTGGTTTGCTTGGAAAACACATTAACTACTCGTATATACGGATCATGTGATTCCAGTTAATTATCCCGATATGGTTGATTGGTGTGCTAGATTCAATGGTTTATCGATTTTCTGTTTGTCTTTGACTGGCTGATTACTTGATTTAAACTCTGGTATAGTGTCAAAATATCAAAGCTTTCAAAACGGTTCGCACCAGAGCACTTCTCCACGGCGTATTTCATTTTTCGTTGCGTACCTTTAATACCTGATTTTAAGTAGCTGAGCTTAATGCAATTGTCCGCATTCCAAGATGTACCGTGCGGCCTGAAGGAAAATCACTAAGCGAAAATACATTGAAATGTATTTTATATAGAAAATTAAATTTCTGAATGTTCATTGATTTTCTAAAGTTTTCCATATATAAAAATCCCTCTGAGAATTCTCAAGTGTTTATCAGGACGATTTCTCGAGCCTGGATTTTTAAAATTCACGAATGAATAATTGTGTGTATACGCCCACTTTAAGCTGATTATGTTGTTGGGTGATGATGACGATATTGGCAAAAATTATTAAAAAAGTGAAAATATTAAAAACTTAAAAAATTGAATTCATACCCGCTCGCTCAAAATGCTTTCATCTTGCTAACTGAGATCCAACGGTTTACGCTTCAGCAGTTTCGAGTGATAATATTTAACAGAAGAGTGAATGAATGATGACGATGTTGGCGTTGTGACCACATATGTGAATTGGAAATGTGTAAGGGAAAGAGAAAAAGAGTAAGAGAGGCAGGGAGAAAAAGCGAGAGAGAAGAGAGAAAAGAAAGTAAAAAAGACAATAGGGTGGCCTATGAATTCTTTAGTAATCCTCCAATTGTGTGCTACTCAAGGGGCTCTTGAGTAAATAAGAATTAAAAATAAACTTTTATTCAAATTTACTCAAAGAATTTTACTATCCTTTAAAACAGCTTAACCGTTATACAGATTAAAAACCACACACACTGTTGATGAATTACAGTTTTTAGAAAAGAACAACAATACTACTACTATTTGAAGTGAGATTTACCCAAGAGCATTCGCGATATTTTTAGCATGTAAAACAAAATCAAATTAAAAATGTTTGTGTATTATAAATAGGAAAGGTAATCTTTACAAAGTCTTAAATCAAAAATATGAAAAATCAAAATAAATACATGAGGACGCCAACTTAAGCCTGGCTGCAGCTTATATATCCCACGCTTGCAGTAAAGGGTTTTTCAATTGGTGAGGATCGATTTTGAGATGGAATAAAATACGCTGTGTATGAAGTGCAAATGAAAATTTCATTTCAAAGGCTCATGCATTATGTATTTCAATTTAACATCGTTCAGATGTTTGTCGCGGCTTCTTACCGTATCACCGATACAAGGGCCCTGGCGAAATCTATTTAAACATATTTTTTTGTGAACAAGGGCCTCACAAATTAATTTAAGAATCGACCTATAGAAACGTTTAGCAGATTTGTGTTTCGACTGGAATTATATTGCATTCAACGTCGATTTCGGGTTTATGGTCATAAACATATGTTCCTTACCTGTGGTTACTCATGCGATATTTTGCCATGTAATAAAGTCTAAAATTACCAATTCCCTAAACACAAAAATTTCGAGCACAATGCTAGTCATTAGAAAGAAGATATTCAATACATTTTCTTAAATGCTTCAAATGCCAAGAGATTAGTTTTATGCGTACTCCAAGCGTATTCCAGATAGCATTACATAGTGAAAAGCAAGAGAATCATACACATCGTATTAGCTTCGTATATACTAATTATACAGTAATTTTCTTATTCTCCTAATAGTCTTCTATAAAAAAACCTTCACTTGAGAAGATCTGAAAGAAATCGATTTTTGAACAAATACATGGTCTGTTATTGTACGATATGAGATATTTTAGTCGATATGTTCTATCTGGTTAATAAACGTAGACATCGATTCTGTGGTCTATATAAAATATTTAAGACCGCTTATTTTTATGTCTAGAAACACTTTACAAAACAAAAATTCAAATATGTTAGATGTTCTGCTTCTGTCTCGTTTCACTTTTCTTGCTATCATTATACTTATCACACTATGTCTGCGCAATAACAACGCCTGCGAGGAAAATTCATAACGATTTAATGAAATGTCGAACAAAATAAATATTGGCAACAACAAATGAAACTCTACGACGCCATCCTTCTCAGGGGGAAATTCACGAAAGTAGAATGAAACAATTTTCATGGCAAATTTTACAGATAGAGGAAGTGCGTTGGAGAAAGTTAGAAAGAAAGTGTTGCTAAGACACAAAGACATAAAGACGAAACAAAAAACAGAGATGAATAGCAATCAGGGAGTAAGATATTCTATAATTAATCACAGAATCTGAAAACATAATAAGGCAGTTAACACTTACTTACCCCGATAGAACAGGAGTAGTAAACGGGAGAATTCAAGAATATGACTTCATGAAAGATCTTGTTCACTCATAGATATAAAAGAAGTAAGGGAGGAACAAAATATTCAAAAAGGAATTTTCATGCTGAATGAGAGCATCCTGCAGTTGGTGATAGATGCCCTTGGTGATGTATGGATGCTGCCTGATATGTATGCGTTACTTAAAGACACGATTTTCTGTATATTACATTGCAAACAATTTACTTCCTTTTCGAAATTCCTAAACGAATTTCTTTACTTCATTTAAATGGAGGGGATTCTACTCATAAGATATCTACTATTTCTTGTAATTGATTAATTGTTACTAAGAATGTAGGCAATCTTCACATATAGATTCTATTCTGCTCCTTTCATTTACGGTAGACTTTTTGTATACAAGAGTATTTCACGTTTCATGAAAAAACTTTTATTGTAAAGAATTAAATTAAACAAGTTGAAGTCATTGACTTTTGCCAAATACTTTTCTCCAGTCTGAATATTTTTATCAATGTTTTCACTATTTACAAAACTCAATGTACGATAATAACTGTCAACTTAGTTGCAAATATTAGCGTGGCTGTGAAAAAAACGTGAAAATACATTTCAGATTTTGCTTGCATTAATAATCGGTGAAACTAATTGAGGATCGAGCATTCGCCGAAATTGTGGTTAACAAAAAAATACGACAACGCGTGCATATGCCCCGCAAGTGGCTTTTATATTATTCACTGCATTTTTTGGAAGCTCACGAATATTATGAAACTTACAAAACTAAAATTATGTCATCTTGAATTGATAACTAAATTCTAATTAAAATTTGTACAGAGTGAAAATAATGTTGAATCTAAAAATAATGTGCAGAGCGAAAATGCAGTTTAAAAATTGACGTACGTTACAAAAATAATCATAAGAGGTCATTGATTGTTGAACATGAATGCGAATATTGCAAGCATTTCATGGCATTCTCTTCAGGCTAACCTCGCCTCTTGTTACGTCCATGATAAGCTCCTGTCGGTTATCGCCACGCAAATAAGTTGGCATCCGATCGTATGTGTATACTCTCCATAAATTCGTAACAGTAGGTTAGGGAACACCACAAAGTATCCCCATTTGTTTTCACGCAATTCATCGTAATTGTGATTTAACTCGACCGCATTCAAAAGTGATTTAATAGCGAAGAAGAGAAGGAAAGTAAAGACGGAGGTATGCAGAAAGCATTGAGAATAAGTAATCGAATAGATTCACTGCATGTGACACTTTTTGATGTTGTTATTATGTTGTTGTTATGACGCTGCTGGGCCTCTTCGCATGCTATCAAATGGCTTCTAGCATTTAATTCTATTAAATGCTATTTAGCAACATATCAATCAATATTTACTTTAACACTGATTCATAAGCTTCCGTGGTAGTTATCGGTTCGGTTAATTAACTAAATGTGAGTTCCGATGAGAAAGGATTGGGAAAATATATATATTTGTAAATATGCATCAATGTCAATCAAAAAATATAAACTAATATCGATCAATTATAAAATGTCACATTTTCATTTATATAAAATCTATATAATTTTATTTTTTAGTTATAATATTAAGAATAAAATTATACTAAGTTCTATAATTATTTTAAGTCATCATTCTTTAAATTTAGGCAGAGTTTTGAGTTATGTTCTTTACATCATATTAATTTCAAGTAAACCCAATTTCAATATCATCAAAATCTTTTCCGTGCTTCAGTGAGCCAGACTCGCAGCGCCAGTATCAATTACATGCATGTGTCGCACCATGCATCTTCATAAACTTATGCAGCTACTACTGTTTCAGTATAATTTATGCACACTAAGGCAGCGAACATAACAACAAAAGCAGAAGAAGTAACAACAAAAAAGACTGCAGCGAAAACATTAAAACAACAAATGTATCAACAAGCAACGGAATAAGATGGGCACTGTGGAACTTGCGGTCATGTTGATCTCAACGGGGGATATGTGGGTAATTTTCTTTACATTTCAGCGTCGCGCCGTGGCTAATGCTCACCTAATTACTAATTCGTCAGCTCAGCTATGTTCAGATCAGTTTTAATATTGGCTTTGTAGTAAATTTAGCTCCTGAAGCTGAATTGCCTAAGCCCATGAACGTTTTAGTCTTGCCCGTACATCTGCGCACCTGTGTTTATGTATGAGTGCCATTTGCCATTTTGCCTTATTTTTCAGACACTTCGTCAGGACCACACGTCAGTACACACGTACTGAATTTGAAAATGCTGATTAATATGCTTAACTTAAGGGAGGGAATTTGAGTGGAAATTGCTATATTTAATACGCTATAAATTATAATACATTTAGAAATTTTTAAAGAAAAAACCGGCTTCTTTTAAAGACCTTTTCAAAGCTTTATCTGGGAATCAGGTGGAAATAAATAAAAGCAATCAAATATTTTTGTACAATTTTTCATTAAAAATAAAATTAAAATGGACGCAATTTTCTCTTAGGTCTTTACAAGGTTTCCACCACATTATCTAAAAATTATTAAATCGATAGGATATAATAATGGATTTATTGCTAGTTTGAAAACTTCCGTTTCGTTAACAAATTAATCAGAAACGCCAAAGAAACCGCATTATAATTATCAATTTTATTAGCGTTTTTCTTTTTATTTAAATTAACCTTTTCATTCTTGTTATCAGTTTTCGTTGCTTTAAACGTTGCAAAAAATTCCTAACATCACGGATTATGTATGTTTCGGTCTTAAAATGCTTTACAAAAATAAAAACAACGGTCCCACTCATTCGTATTCTTTCCACTAATTTAGCAAAAATATCCCTCATTACATCATAATTTTTTTCTAATTTCTTGATCAAAAGTGATTTAATTCTTATTTTAAAAATTGATTTTTTTGAAAAATTTTTAAATATAAAGAATGTAATTAAGCATCATGGATCCTTCCGTTTTTCTGTTGAATATTTTATGGTTTGAATAGAAAACCAAATGACAAGAAGTAAAATGCCTTGTTGGTACCAATGAAGAAAAGAGAACAAGAAAAAAGACAGCAAGGAAACAAAAAATACCTGAAAAATATTACCATATAGAAATTCGTTCCACAAATTTGTCAGATAATCTCTCCATCAGTCTTTGGCACCAAAAATTTCGCAACCTTTGAAATAAGCTTTCTGACTGCCACGAGAGACGCTGAACACATACACTTTCCCGGTTCATTGCACATAATTTAGCTTCAATCTATCGGAGGGACGAGATAGTGCGAATTTTAGTAGCAAAAGATTAATCGTTGCGAAAATCTTAGATCCAAAACTTTTTCTGTAAGTTCGGTCAAAGCTATCTGGTCAGTAATGTAAAGTTTTTTCGAGGTACTTTAGTTCCGTAATCAACGGTAACTATATTTTGGCTAAACCAAAAGAAACATTATCCTATTTGCAAATTAATTGTTTAATCTGTCACAAATTTTTTTACACAAAATATCACAGAAATTTTAATAAAACTTATAAAATATTAATCATAATTTATAATTTAATTATATTCTGGAGTTCTGAGTCATTCTTCCACTTCGTTTTTCTGATCCACCATTCCTTTGCTTTAGTTAATTTTGTTTATGTCAACGTTCGTCATCTGGTGGTAGACAGTTTTCGAACGTCAATGAACTGACCCTCGGAATTTTCAAAATTATACTTTTTAATTTTCCATATTACTCGCATATATTAAAATGTTTACGTAAGACTTTCTGCGAGATTTGCATGCATTCTTATCATTACCAACAAATTCCAAAGGAACCAAAGAAAATTGTATAAGGAAATGATAAATGCAAAAGCCTTTTGAAGGGAAGGACGTTGAAGCTTTGCCTGCGTATCATTTAATTTTATTTTATTCTGTCTTTTTCTACTCGCTATTATTATTATAATCATTATTATTATGTGTTTAGTAAACGAAATTGTGAAACTTAATAAATTTTTCCAGTTTTCCCGACATTTTCTCAGTAGATATAGTATATATAGTTCTCAGTATATATTTTCTCAGTATAGGCTTTCACTTCAAGAGAAATGCCAACAATACATTTTGATTTACACAAACATTTTGTCTATGCTTTTCAGAATAAAGAACTTAATAGCGAAGTGATCTTTCCAAATCAATATATCTCCAACTCCAATTGATGTCTTCGGGTTAAAACAACATAAAAATCTTTATATTCCCAACATAGTTTTAAATAGTGTTGGAAACTATCGAATAAAATTTATCGAGTTATTCGAAAGTTTTAAATTATTCACTTATACGATAGTCTTTAACAATTCCGAAATTGGATGCCAGAAGGCGAGATAATGAGAATATCTCTTTCCGCTTCAATAACTCCTCTGTAATTACGATACTTTCAGACAGACAAACACACACAGAAAGACTGATGGATAGGCGCAACACACAATTTCCGCGTGAGTTCTATAAGAATAAATAAATATCATAATATGCAGGTCTAATCTAAGTTTTTATTGCTTTGTTTACGATCAGTAATCTCCTAAAATAAATAGTGTTTTTGAAATAAGTATAGAAAGTACGTACGTACGACGACGACGTACGTATGTAATCAGCATATTCAAAAGCCATACCTCAAGAGACGGGTGTATGACCCCTAAATCCACCGGCTGATGGGTCACTGGCTAAAATATTTCCGCATATAACACTCATATCCTCACCACAAAGACACATTTATTTAATGGCGTCTTATTTTAAATTTATTATTTTTTAAAAATTTATTTATTTTTTAAATTTATTTAATAAAAATACTATTTTATGGGTAGTTTAAGTTCTCAAGGAGGGAATAGTAAAAAAGGAAAATCTGTTACTCTTATAAATTTTGAATATTCCGAACAGATGTTGATGTTATAGATGTTTAGTTAATGTCGTTATTGCTACTGCCGTTGTCAATGGCTAATACCGTTGCAGCCACTGTCGAAAAATGGGGCAACTGAAGTTGATTTTTTGACTTTTGCTCACGTACACTTTAGTTTCAGCTCACGTGATGTTGAAAATGCTATTGAAACAGCTTGGCCTCTGAAAAAATGATGAATACAATTAACTTTATTAATTTAGTATAATCTTCCATTAAAATCGGCAGATAGTTATAGACAGAAAGACATACACCATTCCGCTAGGCAAGCAGAATAAAGCTGATAAAGAAAGCGTGTAAACTTTGCTAATTTAAAGCCTTTTTGTAGGTATAAAAATAAAATCTTTGAACAATTCTATGATATTTCCGCTGCTGTAAAATTGAGAATGTAATTATAATAATTCCTAGTAATTCTACAAATATTGAAAAATAGCTAAACGAAACTGTGCTACTGACGTCTTCCTTGCAACATGTAGGTTCTATTCTACCGGTTTAGGTGAATGACCATGAGACCAGTTGTGGGATACGCTCGCCCCTCTCATCCTTCTGCACATGGTTTATTTCTACACCCACTACGCCACTAGTACAGACAAAGAGGTAGTTTACAAACGTTCATTGACATCATTACTGTGCCGGTGGTATTCTTTCTGGCAAGACATCAGAAAGGCATAATATGAAGGAGAAGAAATGAGACCAGTATTTTGAGAGGAAAGCCTCTAAGTATTTTTAAAGACAAATAACGTTAATTTGAACTGGTAGCTCAGTTGAGCAACAAGTGTTGGCGTTGGCATCGATGATGAAACGAAGGCGGTAGGTGCGATAACTAGGCGCTCCCTCATTAGTGATAACGCCAGACGATTGGGATATTTCCAAACGATTTTTGAATGATTTGGAGGGATAAAGAGAGGAGGAGCTAATCTCTTCTCTGTTCTACGAGGGGACACTTTTGTTATGAACAATTTTTATTCAATTGAAATTGTATTTCATATTTAATTGCCTCAGTCGGGTGCCTTTAGATATACGAAGCCTGAATTGTTTTATTAAGCGCTCCTGTTGACTGGGGTGAATGGGATGTCGTGAGATCCTGACGTAGTATTCTAATGTACCCAAATGTTTAGATTATAATGGAATTTTTCAGTAAGGACATAACATAACTATAGCTGTGTCCAAAATACAAATTACTTTGTCTCCTATACGTGTTTTAAAAGTTAGAAATTTCTTACAATTTATTACTTTTACAAAAATTTCCGCAAATTTTAATTGCATTAATAAAACTTACGCGCGCTATGAGATTGGATTTGTAAAATAATTCCATTAAAAAAGGTCCCAAGAAGAACCCTACAGAAACAATATTGTCCTTTTGGCCATTTTAGATCTTTTTGCACAGGATTTTTTCGCCAAACAAAATTTTGCTCGGTATAAAAGCTACGTTTCTCCAACCTCAAATGCTTTCAATAAACCAAATTTAATATCCACTCCCCAAACCATAATACTCGAGGGGAAAAACAACTGTAAAGCAACAAAATAATGTATATCAATTTTTTCTGCTTCATGTACGAAAAGTGGCCAAGCAGATATAACCAATACCAATACCGAAAGTTATCAATGCGAAGTTAGGAAAAAAAAATTGGATACAACAACAAATTTATCAATATCCTGCCGAAGCTGTCAATTCTATTAAATGTCAGGCGGAAAAGTGGAAAAAATTAATAGAAACAGAATTTGCAAATATTTGCAACGGATTTTATTAGAAACTATCAAAAAAGAGAAAGATCGTTAACTCTGGTTTAGCCGGAGCTTATATACCCTACACATGTAATAAAAACTTATAGTTTCATTGCTATAACCATTGAGGCGCGCACGATTTTTAGAGTACTTCTTAGACAGTAAAATAAAATTTTAACTTCAAGTTTAAGTTACGTGCTGACGAATCGAACTATAAGTACCGTTCAACTTACATCGCTTTTCCAGCGTCCTCTAGAGGCGTGGAATATGCATAAAAGCTTTCCTATATCATCGTTCTCATGTAATTTTATCTAGAACGTAAAGTAATTTCCTTTTGCAAGTTGAGTTATATATGCTTTTCAATATGAAAAAGCCTAAAAAGCGGGTAATATTCGTAGGGAAATATATATCTTCTATAGTAGCAATGTCTCCTTTGATGCTTTACAAATGAAGGAACGAAGTGCGTTTTACCCGGGGACGTAGGGTATAAAAGATTGCAAAAAAAGTTACCTAAGGGCACTCTATAAACAAATTGCCGTTGATTTGCTCTTATTATTATTGTTGCCGCTACTGTTGCTGTCATTGCTATATCTGTTATTCTGGATATTGTGGTAATATTTGTTTATTCGCATGGGGACGACTCGGGTGGATAAATTATTTGGTTGTGGTTCTCTACAATTTATTTATAGAATTTAACACAAAACATCCAGTCGTTCCTAGAGTTTTATGATTTACAGTAATTTCGATCAATTTAAAAGCCAATAATCAGCGTCCATCTAGTCGTTCTTGTGTTTTTGCTGATAATTTTTCAGAAACCAGTCTCATCCTTATTGCCTTTTATAACTGAATTATGTGTTGCCGAGGGAGTAGAAAACGAAATTTTCTGCCTCGAAATCCTTCTACAAGAATATTGAAATGTCAAAACGTCATTTTTGAAATCTGAGAATATTTATAACATTCCTGGGCGAAGAGCTGTAAAATTATCCACACAAATCATATTTACTTACCCCTCAAAACTGCTTCCTAAATGTCGTTGGATGTCGCCATTAGAAAACCCTCAGTGTATTGCAATAGGCTTTACGTGCGCAAGGAGAACTAGAATATATCCTACTTCAGATGTAATTCCAGCAATATCAGCCTGGCATATATATTGTGGAAGGCGTTGAACTATAATGAAATATAATGATTGTGACAGATATTGGCCACCGCATGAGTTATAAGAAGCTTGCTTTTTTATAATAGCCATTAATAATGAACGCGGTATATAAAATGTTCTCCCACCTTGCATCCATTGTAACTGTTCCATAGATTCGAATGTGTAGGGCTTAAATTCTGGTAATCTCGCTATTATTTCTGTGACACTGTCATTCCTCACGACTGTACCACTGTGAACAAGGTCACTTTACGATATAGTCTCTTTGGAGGCTTAAATCTATTTCCTAATCAATTTTTTAAGAATTTAGTACTTACTGCTTCATCACCTTGACCTTCCAATTTTTTCCTGCATGGGAACTCTGACATTTTATTATTATAACAATAAACATATATTATTATTCAGCAGTTCTATTCACACACGCCCCCTTTATTATGTGAGGCCTTTTTTAACAAAGTAAAGTTTTTAGTAAATCTAAATTAATCACGCGAAGATAAGTATAATTGACTGATTATTGTGGTCGAACTATAAATTTATATTACGTGTGTGGGATATAAATAGACTTCGGCTATGCCGAAATTAACGTTCTTACACGTTTATTATTGCAATACTTTTATTCTTTCACGAGAGTGAAGGAGTTTGTTAGGTTTGCTTTTTAAGTGCCTTCAAAATGCCGCTACGAATAAATACATCAAATTCATTTGCCACCGCAATACGAATAATAACGAATATGTTTTAAAAGTTTTATCATTTGGCAGTTCTGCTCAATAGTTTAGCTCACCACGTTAATTTGGGATTACTGACTGAATTACAGGCCCTAGATCTACTAGGCCCGGG
This sequence comes from Physocephala rufipes, assembly GCA_963966595.1. Lineage (NCBI taxonomy): Eukaryota > Metazoa > Arthropoda > Insecta > Diptera > Conopidae > Physocephala > Physocephala rufipes. The sequence continues at coordinate 9,375,031 of OZ016502.1, forward strand.
CTGAACAACAGACTGCTACAGACTATCAACATTGACCCGTTCTTATTGGAAAACTCGTTATTAGCAAAGTTTTAGTGCTCACATGCTTTACTACATAAACCTCCGGATAAAATTTGTCCGAAAGTTAGTAAAGGGTTAGTAAAAAATCATAAAAAAGCAAATGACTTATCTGACAATGAATTCACAAGAAAAAAATAATAATAATTAAGTGACTCTCGCAACTACTCAAACAGTTCGAAAACATGGCGAACACTTTTTTATAAAATAAAGAGTTATTAATTTAATTTGCTGGCTGGTTTTATTTAGGTATTAATTTGCTAATATTTTGCTGATTTTGTTATTATATTTGTAGCAGTAGTAGGTAGTAACCTATCGTAGTGGTAGTATTAGTACTATTAGTAATAGGAGTTGTGATTTGTTCGTGTATTTGCCTGTTTTATTTATGTGGTGCTCGTAGTGGGTCAGAAAATCAATTTCCTTTGGCGTTCTTGTGACTGGGGTAAGGCATGCGAGAATAAGCGCAATGACAGCGACAAAGCAACTGCAATAATTACGGCCTGACGTGGGCGTCATAACGTCTTATTTTTAAAGTCTAAGAAGGACTAATGTCAATGGAACAATGCCTCCTAATAAAAAAAGTTTATTTATTTCGTGAAAATTATTAAATTATTTTAGAATTTCTTTGTTAGTTGAGCGTTAATTTTTGTTGCGGTTTTTACGTTATTCAATTGTGTGGGAAATTATATATTCAAATATTTATCCTTTCCCCCGCCCTCTTTCTTTACCTATCTTGCTATTATTAATTTGACAATTAAACGATACCTTTATAATAAATTCATAATAAATTCATAAATAAATAAATCAATCAAATATATAAATCAAATCTATAAATCACATAAAATATTTTGACGCACATAAATAAAAAGTGTCGCTGTTATGAATACAATATTTGAGGAAAAGGTGATAAGGAAATCATAATGAAATCTTTTCTACAACCTATCTTTACACACACTGTGTAATTTTAAAGTAAAATTTTTCTCGAGTTAAAGTCCTTCTATCAGTTCTTCAGTAGGATAAATTCGTTGTAGAGATTGAGAGTACAAATATGAACAATAATTTTGTTATATTGGCGCTTCAATACTGCCCAGTATTTGTAGACAAACCTTGTCCGTGCGGCAATTGTGTCCATATAACATATTTGTCCTCACATACCTAACGCAATTATGGCAATCATTCGCCTAACTGCGTACTAAATAAAAAAACTGTTATTTATCTAAGAGAAGGAAATAACAGAACGTTTGCATTGTTTTGTAAAGATTTGGTCATATACAAATTTTAAGCACTAGTGATACAAGGATATTGTAGTATACCCGCAGTAGGAGCTGCGCGAACATACTAGAAAAGACCGCGGCACTTATGAGTTACTACAAGCGATAACATCTATGAGTCATAACAAGTAAGAACTTGCCATAAGATTTCAGAATCATCAATGAAATCGGCATCGTGTATATAACTACGGTGCAGACTGGTTCATCTGCCAGTTATTAAAATTTTCCCCAATGGAGTTTTGTACGCAACATCCAGGTGTATCACACCTCCTCGGGTGCCAGTCCCGTCGTGGATTCAGGCGACAAAATGGCAGTGACTAGTCTGGTCTGCACTAGTTCACTGCCAATGAACTACGCAGACTAGTTCCGAGGCCTTACCAAAGGCTCGAAAATGGTACCACGGGTGGTGCACAAGGTATAGCGTCTTCGACCCCCGCTAATCCAAAGCCCACATATATAGTGCATCAGTGGGTAGGCTTCTCACAAGTTGAGAGCTTCGTGGTGGTTGTTGGTGCCACCCAAAGTTACGCAGGTAGAGACCAAAGAGTCTCCGCGTAGAGTTGCGTGAGGAGGCAGCCTCCGACAACTCGGCAGCCGGTGGCCAAACACCGGCAGAGGTTTTAGATAGGCCTCGATCGCTAACCTGCGAGGAATGTCTGCTGTGTCCCAGGCATTCCATAGGTACACATAAGGTACCCTTATATTTTGCAATAGGGCAAAATTGCAGCCGTGGCCGATGATTGCCGGTATATAAGGTAGTTCATAATGTCTACCTAGTAATCCCGAATGTGGGTAGGCCCACCGTGAGTTTAAGCCAACACGGCAGGCACTCACGTTAAAGACCGAGAGGCATCTGTATCACATTTCCAAACCATTATCTGCCTGACATAGCCAAACGTATTCTATTTAATGTTCAGCAGCACATATATTGATGAAAGCTTCTACAAGAAGCAAAATAATTACCAACATATAATCTTCTATAATTGTTTTACTTTATAAAACCATTTCAATAATATTGTTAGCCTATTCATAGTCTCTAGTTTTAATTATAATTAATTTTGTTCTAATTTAAAGCAACATTTTGGCACCCAAATAAATCGTTGGACCCATATTGTTGAGCCAACTACCTTTAATTTTAATGTTTAAGATATTTTGTAATCAAGCTAAATTCTATAAATAAAAACTTACATACTTACTTACAAAACTGCAGTATAAGCCGTGAAAGTCTGCTATAGATCTTTTGAGCTTTTACCTAAATATATGCGTCAGTAAGGCGAGTTTTTTGCTTTTTGACATTTATTTTTTGTTCAAAGAATGGCGGGTGGTACGCCAAATTACAAAATAACCGGCGATTTAAATTATGGTATTCTGAGGATTAAAAGCAACGTTGAACAAAGTGTAGTAATTTATACTATACAGATTTTATGTGATCAGTTCTTTTTCATTATTGTTTTTGAACACAATTTAATTTTCAAAAAAGATGAATTACGTTTCCAGAATTATTTTAAACTCTTAAAATTTTATATATCCGTGAAAAACAATTATTTATTCTTTCGTAAGTATGGTTTAGAAATAAACAAAATATATCTTGGTAAAGTGATTTGTGTAAATGCTGGTATAAGAAATTATAATGTCCTTAACATTAATTTAAAACTTTCCCATTCGAATAAAATAACAGTAAAGCGAAATAGAGAACACATTTTATTAATATTTAGCATTTGTTTGTTTCGCCTGATAAATCAAATTAAATTAATCAATTAACTGCATGTTCGTACTTAGACTCTTTCAACGACTCTTTGATTAATGATTACATTGAATGAACGCAAACGCAATCTTGGATAGCCTCGTTATATGCCCGAACGTTCGGTCTTTCATTGACATGCATCTCACTGATTTCATTGATTAAAAAATATTTCCTTCATTAGATTTTGCTAATGAATTTGATTGATAATATTAATGAAATTGTTAATGAATTCATTCGTAAAGAAGTCTAATATTACTTGAAAATATTAACTAAATTCTGGTATATATTAATAACTTTAAACTAACGCCGAAATTTCAAATTATTATACCTTTGAACTTTAATTAATGTAATTGTAAAGGTCCGGAGAATTGATTGTCTGTAACTGAGTTTTGTATGAGTAGGGCGAACGTCAATTAACAAGTCACATTATCTGCTGCTTTGTCATAGTTACTCATCAATCATTATTGTCTTTACAAAATTACGACTCCAAAATTCGCGTGCAATTTCACCGAAATTTTCCCTCAGGGAAATCATCTGAAATGTACAAGAAGTCATTACAATTACGTGACTTAATCAAAATCATCTGAGTCATCATGATTTTTAGTGATATTTGATATTCGTTGCTGCTGAAGATGAAAGTCCATCATAACTGTTTCAAGGATTTCTCATAAAAAAATTAATGCGATGCAGTTTAACAAACTGTGAGCCAGTCAGAAACAATAATTGTTACAGAACTTTTCAGAGGATTTCCCTGGAGTATTTTCTTGGCTTGCCATAACTTTTGATTACTTTTAAAATATCTATACTGAAATTATCAAACATCCATAACAAATTCCAATGAAAGTCCAATGAGAAGCGCCGATCAATCAAACTCTTATTTTTTCAGAAACCTCGCGATTTGATGATTATCATATGTTTTAAAAAAGCTGATGATTATATTCCTAAAAACGTGTTTGCCAAGGCACTAATAATTCGACCTATTTGTATTTGTGGTTTTTCTTATGTCTTTTCACTTTCGTTGTTAAGTGACCTCGATAATTTAAAAACTAGTAATAACGTTATCTTCAGCTTAGCCGAAGTTTATATATCCTATTCCCGAATCTCTTGATTACAATGTTCAAATACTCTGTAGGCGGGTTATATAAATATATTACATATTTATGTTTAAATTATTATATTTACATTTATAATAAAATTCATTACTTAGGTAATACTAAAATTATTCCGCCGTGGCAACTATGCACGTCCTTATAAGTTATCTATTTTACTACTGGCACAGAAAAATTTGAGAAACCCTAATCAATTTGTGTTCCTCCTTTTGTAGTAGCATCGGTACTAGTGAGCCTTCCATACTGGGCTTGGTTCCATTACCACATATATTAAAATCAACGATTATTATTAGTCTGTCAATAGAATTCTGCCTGTCATTAAAATCCCGCAAGTCCTTAATTTTATTACAAAGCATTAACCAAAATAGACATTCTAGAATAGAGGAATTTCTGTAAAAAACAATAAAAAGCAGCCTATGATGACAAAAAATATTCTTAAATTAAATGACGAATTAAATGACGATAGCTCTATTTTTACTCCTTTAGTAGTAATTTTGTGTGTAGTCGGCGGACAACGCCCATTTCTTAGAAAATATTTCCAACTGAGAAGCTAAACTTGGATACGTAAACTCACTTTCAGGCTCACAACGCATGCTGATAAATTGATGTGTGAACACGAACTAAATTATATTCGCTGTGAAAAGATAGATATTTCTTCTTTTGTAATCGTGATTTTTTCCCGTAGAGGGCGTGCTACGTCCAATTCCCAGAAACTGTTCTAATTGAGGTCCTAGACTCGGGAACGTAAGTTCACCTTTAGATTCACAACGCAAGTTGCGAAATTGATGTACAAATACGAATTAATAAATATTCCTTAAAAATGGTAGACGTGGTAGTTGACCAATACAAACTAGCGTCACGATTTTTGCCTATAATGGGCGGACCATTCCCGTTTTTTGATTATATTTTTAAATGACATAATATATTTAAAGTTCCACCTTTATGTTCGTACTCAGAGTTGAGAAATTGAGCTCAATACATTATTTAATTCATATAAAATACCAAAAATACCAAAAGTGACGGCTATCCAATTTCGCTGTTTTCAATACCAATCACCCTATCGATAGCTAAATTCGTTCTCTTGTAATCGTGATTTCCATAGACAACAGTGTGTTTTATAGTGCGTTTACACCGACACAAAATCACGCATTTCGGCTTCAATGGGAACGAAAACAACAACAAACCAATACAAATTTTCATATCACAAAGAATGCGAATCATTCGCATTCCAGGCGAATGCGAAGCAAATGCGAACAATACACACTGTTTTTTTTTCTATAAAACGCACCTCTTCCCAAATTTACGCCTAAAGTCACGCCTCGAAGTGTCTAAAATTGTTAAACATAAAATCAGAACCAGGCAATTGAATTATTCCCAGGAATTCACAAAAGTATATCCCGTCCCTGACGATAGATCTGGACATGGAGAGCTCCACGTGAATTCCAAAATTAAAAATTGCCTTACCATTTTCCATATGCACAATTACACAATTATGCATTGCCTTTAAATTTTGCGCATGCATAATTCTCATTTTTATGTTTACAAATGCAAAATTTTTGAACTCAGTAAAACAGCTGTTCAGCTGTCAAACGGAATGCGAATAATGCTATAAACACATCCAAGGCGGCGTAGGGTTTTTATAGCTGACAAGTGTCAAAATTTACATTGCGCTTATGGGGATCGGGAGAAAAAATAATGCCGCTGAGAGAGGATTTGCCAGCCGCGAAATAAGCCGTAGCCAGCTACGGTCTATTTCTATTATGGCGATGTTTGTAGCCGTGCTCTCTCTCTCACTTGAGTAAACGTCACTTCGTTTCGGTCGGGAATCTAATATTTTCGGCGGCTTTATACGCCGGTGTTTTGTGCTAACGCTAAGAGAAGAGAGGAAAAACTTGTATCACGGCAAAAAATCGCCTTGGTTGTGTTTCAGGCATAAAGCGGTGTAAACGGTTTTCAAATGCGTGATTCCAGATTCGCATTTTAAGTCAGTGTAAACGTACCATTATTCGCATTTGCTTCGCTTTTGCCCGAAATGCGAATGATTTGCAATCTGCTTGATTTGAATGTTGATATGGGTTTGTTGTTGCTTTCATTCGCACTCACATTACCATTTGGGACTTGAAGTCGAAATGCGTGATTTTAGGTCGGTGTAACCGTACTATTATCATAATAAGACTTCTTGCGAGATCCTTTTTCCAGGTTTAATTTTTTCTTCGCAACTAGTCTTTCTTCGTTGTATCTTTTTAGAGTAATATTTTATCATTACTATTTTGAGGTAGTTTTCCCGATTATGTAGATAAATAGATAGCTATAGACCATATTCTGCAGATAACATTTCAGATTACAAATAAAACTGCAAATTTTATATAAACTCATGTAAAGTGTTTTTAAATAAAGCCATAAATTAATTTTAAAATACTTCTCTGATCTGAAACTCACTCGTTCCTTATTACTTTCCAATATTGTTTGCTCCTTTTTACATCAATTTTCCTTACTTTCCTTTACTTCCTCCGTACCCTCCCATTTCGTTCATGCTTGGGAAAATTATTCAGAACTCAAAGGAATCTTCAATAATTTGCAGGGTTTACAAATATTAATGGTCCCATTGTTAAGCTGCATAAAACGCAATTATTTTCGTAATTTATCCGAAGAGATTACATACCAAAATCCCATCGATAAAACGTTTTTTAATAGCTATTATCGTATCGAACACAAGGCGAATGCAATGATTCGCTGCAGAGGTTAAGTCAATGCAAAACTGAATTTTTCTACAACTTTCCACTCATTCATTATTATTCCCATCTCGCTCTAATTATTTCGGATTACTGAAGATACTTTTTTGGGGTTTGAACTTTTACGGTTAGTTTTGAGGATGGCTCAAGAGGAAGGGATTGAAATTAATCATTTATGCATAATGATAATAAAACGTAGTACTCCGAGCAAAATTGTTTGGAAATATAATAAAACTCCTTTTAATTTACTTGACCAATTGCATTATTTAAGAAGACTTTGTTCTATTAACACCTATTGGACGTAGTTAAATTTAGGCGCAGATATGGTGGTGTTTTGATGAGTCGGAAGATCACAGAAAATTAAAAATCTTCCATGAAATAAACTCATCTTCTAAAAATCTTCTATGAAATAACTTCTTAAATGGAAATTCAAACTTTGACTCTCTTTGCAAACCATTAAATTATAAATTCTGAGTTTCTTTAACGGTGGTTCAGAAAATAATTCAAGTAATTCCTGGTAAACCATTTATTCAATAGTCTACTGGTTAATTATTGCACATTTGCCAATGCAATTAAAAACTTTAAATAATCAAATGAATGTGTTTCGTTTTACAAATTTAACGTTTTTAAGCGCGTTTTCTATACAACTTCTTTTGTTAATGTGAAATGGCAGCAATTTTAACTCATATAAATTTCGTAAAAAATTCCTGGATTTTTAAAACTCATAAAAAATTTCTAAGCGATCTTGGAAAAGCAGTAAATGACAACACAATATCTGGTTTAGTACTTCGTATAAAAAGTATATATATAAAGAAAAAGAAATAAATGTAAAAGTCATTGTATTTGAAATTAGTGTGATTATTTAGGAAAACTACTAACATTGAATTCAATTGCATAAAATCAAATTATCTTCTCCTCTCCTTATTATTTTCTTTTACAATCTTCTAAAATCTCCTTTAAAATGTGCGGATTTAATTAAAACTAAATTTACTTCAATGAATTTTACTTGAGTTCGCTTTTAGTCTTGACCCAGTTAATATTATTAGTAATATTTGTTTTATTTATATTTATTTATATTTTTCCCAAATCTCTTCTTTCATGTCGATACCTCTTTCCGTTTGTCCCGAAACCTGATCTCAACAGACAGACAGATAGATAAGTTGACTGGTTGGCGGACGTGACTAAACTGAGTCGAGGATGTGATACTGGGCAAGAATATGTACGAATGCGGTCCGATAAGTACTTAGTCTCACCGCCCGATGTTGGCCACGATTGCAATAGAAATTAACGTGTAATATCGTATAGCACATTCGTGTAGACAGTTACAATAATATACTACATGTCTTGCTGATAGCTGCTGTTCAAACGGATCGGACTAGTTGCTTCCGAAAAAGGCTATGACTGTACCATCAGCCGGAAAGGTGAAACCCACCTTTTTTGGATTCAAAAAGTCATCGACTACCTGGACACAAGATCACAGGGATCCGCTATGCCGAACTACTGGGCCGATTCGACACCAAATTGCAAAAAAATTGCTCCATTTGGCGATGAAATTAGTGCTCTTCCATCAGAAGCTCCATGTCAGATTCTTTTTTTTAGCCAGATTTAGATCCGTGCGACTTATTTTTGTTTCTAAAGTTGAAAAAGGAGAGGTTGTCGCCGCCGCGGAGCCCTATTTTGCAGACCTCCAGGAAAACGTAATTTACGGGCGAGTTAAAGAAGTTGGAGCACCATTGGGTCAAACGCATCGAGCTAAAAGAAGATAATGCAGAGAAATAAAACGTCATTTTTCCAAATTTTACGTTTTTCATTTGCAGGCTAAGCCCACATATGCTTTTCTGTACCTACCATGCCCCTTTTAACACGGTATAAAGGAAAAGTAAATACACGGGAGACGAAAAGTAAAATATTTTGCAAGCACTTGAAAGACAATGGCTCAGTGCTTGCGGTACGGGTAGCGTAGAAGGACAGGATTGCAATGGTATAAGAACGAATACACGAGGACAGGTTTAATAAATAAGATTATGCTAACATATCCCAAAGAATACTTGTGACGTTGTTTGAGTGAAATGAATAAAAAGTGCCAAAGTATTATGCGAGGGACATTTGGAAACCTTTGGCTTTTTTATTTTCCGCTATCATTGAAACAACGTTTTCATATATTGGGCAAGAAAATGACCGAACAATCGACCACATTACTTATCGTGCGACTACATGCGCCCTGAACTTGTTATATCACTTGTCTCATCCGCTACTTTCGACCCCAAAAATTTCTTATCGAGCTGAGAGAGAGCATCCACAATATTTTTGTGTGTTCCAAGAAAAGGTTATTATCATTATTTTAATTTATTGCTCCTCGTACAAAATTGGCCTTGAAGTGCAAAATCATCCATTCCCTGACACCTTAACATCATCCGCATTGTTGTCTATGTCATTACCATCTGTGCGTTCCTACTACCTTATCATTCCTAATGTCTAACTTCCGCTTCATACTTTTCCTTATTTTTATACTATAGTCATAATGGAACCACTACAATTTGTTTACTAGGCCAGCACTGTTTTCTGAAGGCTGGGTTCCAAAAAAATGCTGAGTGGTTCAAAGACGTTTCAAGTTTTTTTTAGAATAAAACGTAAATAATTTCAAGAGTAATTGGATTATATCCAATCCAATTAATTTGCTAAGTGAGCCAAGTAGCCAAGTAGTAAACAATGGGAAAATTGGTAGTGAGAGAAAAAAAGGGCTAAATAATAATTTCAAAAATTATCCAATTATTGTTGTTATGGAAACCAGATTCTTATTACAAAACCCTAGCCATTCACTGCTCAACGTTCATCCTTATTATTGAACTGTTTATCCAAAAGCAACCTGCGAGGGTCGTTCAACGCATTCTAGGTCGTGGTCAGTTACGAATAATGTCGACAATGGAACTAATTGCTTTTTTAGTGCCTTTCTGAAAGTATAGTTATATCAACAATATGAAGAATTGCTAGAATGATTTCCCCATAAGTCGTACGTTACGGAGTTTTTAAAACTCAGTGGAATAGATCCATAAAGAGCTTTTAATCGAACGCAGTGGTCTGAGTTGACTCATCATTCCTCACCCTGAAAGAAACCAGGAATTCATGGGGGAGCGCAAGAAGGGTCAGTCTTCTTCAGTTAGGGCCATAGGCATAATCATCAATGCAGCTCTTTAGCGACCAATGAAAAAGGACGGCGTCAACTTAACGTCCGTGCTTCGCATCTTCATGTCAATGTCATGGCGCGAATTTCGAAGAGTGCTGTGCGGGAATGCGGTCTTGATTATATTAATCATCCTCCATACAGTTCAGATCTTTTTATTGTTTAAATCGTAAACTTAACATAATATTCGTGGGAAACGACTTTCCGTTAGAGCGCTCAAGCAAACGCGCAATTGAAACGTTAATATCCAGATGTATTAACAGTTCGTAGATTAGAGGATAATATATTGGGGAATAAAAGCAAATCTAATTAACCGCAATTAATTTAGGTGAATTTTACTGCTAATGAAAATACATTGAACGTAAGTCCATATTTTGAGGATAAAATAATTATTTGCGTATGATTGAAATTAAGATAAACCAGATTACGTCCTCGTAATAACTTTGTTAAGTACCAATTCACAATGCAATTCTCTTTATTTCATTCTTAATCCGACGTTCATCCTCCCAGCACTTATTTCCTACAAACATCCGGTAATTCGCCCTACTTATGCAAATTTATTTATTTATTAAGTAAGTGAGTAGGTTCCTTTATTTAGGAAATCCAAAAAATTATTTCAAAACAAATTAAACTACATGCATGATAATAGAGCTGAATACTTCCAAAGAGATGCTCATCTTCTATCGGTTACGATAACGAACGTACAGTTACAGTTCGTGATAACGAACAGTTACTGGCACAGATACGGGTGTCCATTGTGTATCCTCTATCAGGCCGCCGCTGAAATTCGAAATTGTCGTAATTCAGTTGTACGTAAACTCTTACGGACTCAGGCTTTACCAAAAAGAAAATTTTAATTGTGAGACAAAATTAACTTTAGTTGTGGTGTGTGTGGATCGTACCCAACGAAGGGTATCAGCCTAATAAAAGCTTACAAATAGGAGACGCATCGTGTCAAAACTCAAGATTAAATCAGGCACGGAAAATACTCCTTACGAATACTCAACCTTTATTAATATGTTCCTTGCCGGAAAACTCAGTCATTCGGCTGGAATTTGTTCGTGACTATTATCATGGGCGGTAAATGTTCACCGGTGAAACAGGATTTGTCTCTTTCAGTACGAGACTGTCAGGATTATAAAGACTTTGGAAACGAATTGAAGAGAAGGGACAAGTGGGTAGAGCATTTGTTAGCTTGGGGATCTCGATGTAATAGGTATGAGCTAAAAATTTAAATGAAAAAAATTGATTCTTTAAAATTGTTTTGCGTTGACGATTTATCGGCATACAGAAGGTAGATGCAATTGTCAGCAGAAAGGTAAAGGTAAAACATAAAAGGTTATAACTTTTTATGCCAAAGGAAGGACAATATATTGGTTACGATTTTTTACACGATTTGGCTTTGGCGCGAACATAAAATATAAATAAATAAATAAATAAAAATAAATAAATATATGCTCTTCTGGACTTATATCTGCTGCACTTCATGAGACTCAAAAATATAAAGGACAATCTGCTATTTTGCAGTGAATAAAACCATCTTATTAGACATCATTTCTCCTCCTCAAAAATATTTGAACAGCCTTAAACAGCCCTAAGAACAGATATTTACCCACTTTATTTTGTTTTTTTATAATTTATAATTTATTTTTGTATTTGTTTTGCTGGTATCTATATCCATACTGATTATATTTATTTATATATATCGATAACTTATTTAATCGTAACTTTAAAAATATTTAGATATATGTTCTCTAAATTTACTTATTCTTAGTATTTTCTTGGAATGTTTTAAAAACTGTTTGTTCACAAAATCTTACCAGACCATACTCCGAAATGAAATTAGATAATTCTAATTAAATTTTTATTTAGATCACTCCAATTTAATACACAAAATTTAAAAGCGTCAACAATGATTTTATTGTACATAAATTTATATATTTTTTTAATTCGAAGATTTTTCGTCTTCTAGTATTTTACCTTTCTAATATTTTATTATTGTTGTCACATTCTATCAATTAGGTCTAATCGGATTTATATTATCCAATTTTGTCTTACCTAGAATTACCATAATCGCCTTTTTAGCCGTTTTAATATTTATACATATTTTTGAATTTTTAAAACAATTTTTTGTTTAATTTTGCAGCTTGCATCCTCTTGGCGTTGCTTAACATTTTTACTCGATTTTTTCATCTTCTTGAAAAATTTTATTAATATTGACAACTATAAATTCTGTTTTCTAGACAGTTATTATTCCATTTTATTGGTTTATTCTTTTCTATTTTTGAGCCAAATATTTTTTCTAAATTACTCAAGAAATTCTGTGGCAGCATTTTTAGGAGTCACATATAAAACTTCCGCAATTTAGTAAAAGTTTTTTTCATAGAATTATATTTTCTATTTATGTATAAATTCTTTTATCATTTACAACTTAAAGGAATATAGAATGATTACTCTTATCTTTAGTTCTTTAGTAGAAATATTCTGTTAGTTAGTTATTAAGTCTTTCATTTCCTTAGTAGTCTCGAGATAATAAGTTTGAATATATATAAAGTTTTGTAGGGCCGCAGGAAAGTTTATGTACACAAAATTTTTTTCAAAACTTTTTGTTTTTGTAATTAAGAAATAGCTGTTACAAAGTAAAAATAATGAGCTCAGACCAGGTTACGAAATAATCAGATAGAAATTTCCAAACCTAAATTGAGAGTTATGTCTTTGAAGATGGTGTCTATAACTAAACGAAATCTAACCTTTGAAATAAACTCGAGAAATTTTAGAATGCTCTGACTAACTCCGTGCTTAAATTTAATATTGCACTTCTAGATCACCCTAAAAAATAACAAATTTTTTGGATTGGTGTTTGGGGATTTTGGGTCAAGAAAGTTAATCTCTGGAAAAATGAATGTATTAATTTGACGATTTTTTAAAAAACTCGTGGAAATCGCTCATTCTGAAAAAATCATGTAAATTATATATAAACAGTTTATTAAAATGTATAAATGCTTCGACTCAAAACTTCCTCTGAGAAGGCCCTCCTGAAATAACCACCACGAGACTTCGAATTTAAACAAGTTTATGTGGAGGCATTATTCTTCTATTTTAATTTAATAATGTCTCTTACTATATTTATTTGTTTTCGATAGTTTCGACTTCTGGATAATAAGTTTAAGATTTGGAAAATATGATTTTCTAAAAACATCCAAAATGATATGAACAAAGTCGTTTACCCCAATATCCTGTCTCCATATTCGAATGATATATTTATTTATTTAATAATTTTTTGTTTTTAATTTAACTATTTTTCACGTCTAACTGAATCCAAAGCAACAACTATGATTTGCGTGAAATCGTGGAATCTGCAGGCAGGTGACTCACTCAGACACAACTCTCAGGGACGCGCTGCGTCATCAGGCAATCTTTGATGGCATTAATATTTATATTGTCATCTAGATCACTGGACGAGTTGCATGATGTCGTAGCAGTCGAGCTAGACTCTATAGTTAAACTTCTGACACCACTGATGGCACTGGTCAAAACTGAAGTGGTCTGTGAGGTCAGAAGCGGTGAAAACTGATGATTACCACCACCTGGTCCAGTACCGCGACTACTACTGCTTCCCAAGGTGTGATGCAATGGTTGCTGATGATGCTGCTGGTGTGGGTGATAATGGTGTAGCGCGGTAGTGCGACCTATACTGCCTCCATGTTGCAACAACGCATGATTGTTGCTTGTAGTGGAGCCCGTGTGATGAAGTCCTGCTGCAGCGCTGCTGCTGTTGCTAATACTACTCAAAATGTAGCCACTGCCACTCCCCAGCCCGGGTGGCAAAGTTCCACTGCCGCCACCACCCGCACCAATAACCTTTGCGGTCATGAGTGCAGCGGTACTACCGGTTGCTGATTGCAGCTGCAACTGTGCGGCAGTTGCAATCGTCGCTGTCGAAGCTGAAGATGTTGGCGATCCAAGGCCGGTACTACCAAAGTCACTAAGTGGGTGTTGAAGTGTATTTGTACCGGTCGGTGATAACACGGACGATTTCGACAAAATTTGTGTGCGAGTGCTGTGCTGGTTATACGATACCGTACTCGGATTGTTACCAACGACGGGACCATTGCTGATACCGATCACCGTGGTGGCTATATTGTGCTGTCATCAAATGAAATTAAATTAGGGATATTTAGCAGTAAAGAACAATAATTTAATAGCTTTTGAAAATTTTCTTGTATAATTAATGAAATTATTCCTAGACGACGTTAGCAATGTGTTTGCAACGGATGACATTGAGGAACGGAGTGACAGGAAAGATTATTTAAATTTCTTTTAAATTATTTAAATGTCACTGCAACGGCTGTGGAAACACATCTCCTTCTGTACCTGAGCTCATTGCATCAATGAACTTAACCATGCAATATTAAAAAAATGAACATCGGAAGACCAAATAAATCTTAAAATAGCTTCACAATTATTTTTATCGATTGATAGCGCAGAGCTAGATGGGTCTGACGCAATGATATTGGAAGAAAATAAACGATGACAGCTTTTACCTTAATCACTCGACTAGAATATTTGTAAGTTTCCTAACGAGTATGTAGAATTTAGAGACCTTTCCAAGAGATTTAGACACGAAAGACGAAATTATGTCATAACATAATTTGTCATAACTTTGTCATAACAAAGTTTTGAAATAAGGAATACGTTGGATAGAATTTTGCTTTAGGTGAAATGCATTTTATGTGGATTTATGTGCCAGAGGCAGCACTTTTTAATAATCTGAAGCATTATTAGACAATAAAAAAATTGTTTAGTTCTAATAAAATTGTTACCAGTTATTTCTTTTTCCTCCCGCTTTTACTACATCGATAGTTATTCGTACTCACTTTGGAATTTGGTGATGATTTTGATGCAGCCATAGCCGTGATGTGAATTCCTTGCCCGTTTATAACACCAATAACACCGCTACTACCCCCACTGCCATCCCCACCAGTTCCTCCTATTCCTACTGTTCCACCACCACTTCCGATGCCGGCTGTGACGTGAAAATACCAAAGATCAATTTAAAAAGTTATGTGGGAGAGCAGAAAGGGTTTGATTTGCAAATTGCAATTTGTCGATAGAATTGGTCATTGTTTGATAATTTGGCGTGGAACGGTGATGCGAAATAGAAATTAATCCGCCAAAATTCGACTTCTAAATGGACAGGAATTTTTTATTTTGATTTAACAGAAATTTTGAAATATCTCTGGGAAGTGATCTCAATAAATGTTTTTGTTTGTTTTTGAAATTTCCTTAAAAGAGATTTTCAGACAAATTTTCTTGAATTTTTTAGGGCAAAACGCGGCAACAAAAAATTATTGCTTTCATATGATAACCCATGAGGCAAGCCATCATCGTATATCTAATTTTGTGTCCGAGACACTCCGACCATTAGGCACCAGAATCCTTCAAATGACCCAAAATCGAGTTTTGCCAGGAAAAAGTGCCCCGAAATTGGTTTACAATGAATCTGAATCTTTATGGTAACTTTATGTCTATGTGTGCCTGAAACAATACTTCCTTTGTCGTGAAATAGAACGATTATTAAATTTTAGTAGTTTTGCATTAAACAATTTCTTTTTCTCTTCCTTTTGTATTGAAAAATTTCTCTTCATACAAAATTTATCGAATGCTGACCGATAGATATCTATCCGTCGCTGACGTGATTCATTGAGAACGGAAACAAAAATGTTAAATGTTCATTTATCTGATTAGAAGCAAAATAAGCTTTCCTTGAAATTCACTTTAAAAAAGTAGAAAAAATTAAGGAATTCCTTTAATATTAAATGGGCGTAGGTTTTCCAATAGGCCCATGATAATTCTGCGATTCAATACGAAGACAAAGGAAGTCTCTTATTATGCGATACAACCAAAAGGCTAATCAAGGTTAACATTTTTACATTGGTAGAATTAAGGAATCAATACCGCTTAAAAGGTATTCAAAATTGCTCTTTAATTGCTGAATTAGCAATTGTAAATTTTAGTAGTTTTTTGAATGTGTTAATCGAAATAGAAATGGCTTAAGTACTCGCAGACTTCCATCAAAAAGATTTAATCATTGATTATAAAATTATCCTCTTTCTTTGTGTCTTACCGTATTGTGAGGGTATCACATCCGGATCACGTTCGTCCTCGACTAAGTCTTCTGTTGGTGACTTTGTCTTTATATCAGTGTGCTGCCAGCGGGGTTTTTCCATGTTTCCGCTCTTTTCACCATAATTTGTTGTTAGGCACCGGTTGTTGGAAGGAATTCCGCATAAACCGCATAAACGACGCAAAGTAGGAAACGAGTATTCATTCCGTTGATAAAATGTTATGAAGAGAAATGGAAGAGTTCGAGACAATGAGAGATAGAAGAAGGGAGAAAGTCAGTCTTTTTTATTTATCATTTTAATCAATCACTCTTAATGACACGATTAATTACTCATTTTTAATTATAATTTGCTGAAGCTTTGTAGAACAAAGGCACCAGCTTGGGATCACGTTCACTTACCTTGAAGACATCAGCAGACTGTATGACCACTCCCGAGATTGTGGACTTGCCGACTTGTTGTCGTTTTCGTCGCAAATTATGCAAAAAAGTCACAACGAATATTCTCAATGCAATGACCAAACTAATGATGACAATTGTGAGTACGCTGCCAACAATCACTGGCGAAATTGTGAATGAGACATCAGCGTCTAAAATGACACGAGCAACCAATAAATTGATGATCACAATTAAAAATGAATATGTTTTAGTTTATATAAATGTAGATGATAATATTATTTTAGTTGTTACTTGGGTTTATTGCTAATTTATTCAGTAAGGGATTTATTAGTTCGTAACAAACCAAGCCAAAGGAATTGCATAAGCCACAAATAATTGACGAGATCTTATCTCAGACACTCCTATTACAATTGTCTTAATTTCAGAACATATTGGAACGATTTTCCGTCATCTCGGGGCAATCTCGGTTTAAAGATAAGCTTGCTTCGACGATATACTATCTTGAGTATGTAATTTTGTTCTGGCTTGTTTCGAATAAAACAACACATCATTTAGCTGACAGACTAATCTAAACACTGAGGATGGAACATTGCTGAAAAAGGGATGTGTCCAAATCAAGATTGGCCTTTGATGGTGGAAAATAGTTCCAATATCTTTCGAGGTTAAGATAATTATGCTTCGTTCATGTGTCGGTGGTGATTTGGTGTGTAATGTATTGTTGTATCTGTGGATGTCTGGTCGTAAGTTTTCAGAACTTGTTCGCCATTGTTTCTAATTAGTATAAACATGATGGGGTCTACGTATCTTACGCAGAATGTATCATCTGCGTAATGTCTGACCAATTATGAAAAAGTTATTTGAAGTCTCTTCCTATTAATTAGTCCTTCAAAAATACGGACATAAATTCCTTAAGGATTGCTAATACTTGGAAATGGCGGTAGCGTTACTCTGCAAAGAACTCACCTGTTTTGTATGATGTCGATCCAATTATGAAGTCATGTAACGGATATGCGGGACTTCGTCCTTTCTGATTGAATGAGTAGATGCGCACCTTTAGCGAGTTATTCTCTTGAGTCATCATCGATGTCAGTGTATCGAGATTTTCGATGGAAAATTGCGGTTCTTCGGAGTTGCTCACATTGAATCTTTCGCCACAGAAGAAAATAAACTCAGATTATGATAAAAACATAAGAAAATCGAAAAACAACTTGAAATAGTTGAACTAAAAGATAGCCACGGTGATCACGAATGGAAACTAACTACCTGGTTGTGTGGCAAATTAGAAAATTGGATAATTGCGAAAAACTTCACTGGTATCGGCCAGATGACCGTGTATTTTTGCTCTTTATTTCGTTCCCTTTTCCCCTGTTCCTCCCTTCCCACCACTCCCTGAATATATTCATAAATGTTCACTAAGGTATCTTTTTTAAAAATCATTGTGAATTATTTTCTCACAATAAGGGTTGTGGATATTCAATTTCAATATAATCAAAGCATTTCGTATATATATTATGGTATTTGTAGCATTTCATTTTACACAATCAAGGATCAGATATTGAAGAGAAGAATAGAAATAATTTCATTCTATTATTGCAGATAACACGCGCGTCATTTTGCGCTTAGCCATCAGATTTTCACAACTATTTTTTCAACCGCTCCCTTTACTTCCAGTTCGTTAATTAGTGGGTAAGTGGAAAGATGACCCTTCAACTAGTAGAGTAAGAAGCAAAATAATCGAAAAGCGCTGTTACATTTTGTTACATTATATTCATTACTCAACAGCAGAAACACCTTGCTCTATCGCCATACCCACTAAAAGCGATGAGTAAGAGAAAAAGGTATACTACAAATTGAACGCCACTCCCCCACGTAGAGTTGCGCCCGTTTCCCTTTTTATGGTATGGGGATATAAATTGTTCACATTCATGTTGTTGTTTCAGTGTTTGAACCCTCCGTATCCGAAAACAAAATCCACTTTTCTGGATCTGTTAATTTTGTTACTCTTTTTGTTATCCTTGTTTCTCCTTTTTCTTTTAATACCCATATATTTTATGACTCTAATGGACTCCTTGAAAAAACGTACTCGTACTTAACAATTATGCCGGATACGGGATAAACTATATACGGGATAATTACGGGATAATTACGGGAAAAACTCGAACAAACACAAAAATGATATATTTTATTCCTATGTACTATTCGCCAAAATCGTAACACTTTAGATTTAATTTCAACTGAAAAATTTCCCTCTCTCACTACACAATCGTAGCGAAGGACCCATTACAGGAATATTTCTAAACTTAAAATTAGAGAAATGTATTTTGCTCAAATTGAGCTGAAATGGTTTAGCGATTGATAAAATCTTAGTTTTCCTGGCAATGATAATACTATCAATCACCATTGCTGTCAAAATACAAAAGATTGTTATCCTTATTCTCATTATTATCATCATCATCGCGCTCATAAATAGTCCCGCCCTAAATAGTTGGCCCGAAATAGGCTCATTAACCCAAAACCTCGAAGAATTCGCTAATGACTAGAATTTATGGTCGCAATAATTTACCTCGGATATCCCGTGCGTGCGGAAACCATTTCCAAAACGAATACTTGAGGTAAACCACCATCATATCCGGGTAAACACTGAATATCGACGCTCAGCTCGGTCCGGTTGTAAACCGTGCAATTGATAACAGAATTTGGCAAAGCTGAGGCAAAGGAAAAGAAAAAGGAGAAAAGGAAGAGATAGGAAACAATGGAAGGACAGAAGAGTGAGAATGACGTTGTAAATTGTTTAATGTTTGCATTTTATAGACAGGTGTGGTATAGAGAATGATCACTATACGTACCAGCAAGGACAACTTGAAAGAGGCAAGGCTGATTCTGACTGCCAACTTCGTTGACAGCCCAACATGATAACGTGCCGTAATCCTAAATATTAAAAAAGTAAAATAGACAAAATCTTATATTTTCCCCTCCAAAATCTTATATTTTTTAAAATAAAAGCAATAAAGTATTATTTTAGGTGATAACGATAATGATCTTTTTTTCATATAAGAAGTTAAAGATGTGATTGGGGATGTCTTCAAAACTGACCTGATCATTGACGGGTGTATATTTTAAAATGCTGCGGCTGCCATTAATGCTAAAACGTTCACTGCCCACATCAAGAGTTTCGCCCGAATTATTAAATTTCCAGCGGAAATTCCTGAAGGGAAGCAGAATAAAAGCAGGAAAAGGAGTAAATAAAGGCTAATTATTTTTTACATCTATTAATTTCTAAAGCTTTAAATTTTAAAAGTTTGCAGACATTATATAACTTTATTAGGGGGTACTCGGAGAAGTTCCGTTACTTCAGATAAGGCAAGAAGTTCCAGCTCTTAAATTAATTTAGACTGACAGGGATGATGTATACCAAAACCTTTACTAAAGAGTTGCCTAGCCTAAGAGTCCTGAACGTCATACGGAATCCGGCGCCTGTCTCACTCACTCTCGACACATAAAAAGCAATTCAAATGTGAAATTCATCCAAGAGGGCACT
The DNA here is from genome assembly GCA_963966595.1 of Physocephala rufipes. Taxonomy (NCBI): domain Eukaryota; kingdom Metazoa; phylum Arthropoda; class Insecta; order Diptera; family Conopidae; genus Physocephala; species Physocephala rufipes. The sequence continues at coordinate 9,395,186 of OZ016502.1, forward strand.
CAACATTTTGTTAACATATATATTATTTATTTTTCTAAAAATTTGTCATTACATTACACGGTTGAATGGTCTCAATCTGACAAGTATTCCATTAATAAAAAACGTGTGGAACAAACAAGCTAAGAAATACAATTAATCTAAAGAAAAGGAAGCAAGGAAACGTGTAAGATGAGGTGGTAGAAACATGGGAAGAATCGGTGCCTTGATTTCCACTTTCATACTTCCTGATGATTGGTTGCGCCGCATCAGATTTTTGCTGAGCTGCATTGATATGAAGATAAGGCTCTGCTGCTGCCCTGGTGAAATTTAAAAAGGCGAACTAGTATAATTTTGCTTTGGGTATTGGTAACGTGTCGAAGACGTTCCTTTCACTTATTCCTCTTTCCACCCGTAATTTCCTTTTGATGTTATTGTTCTGAGAATACAACAGACGCAATAAAAACTAATTACAAAAAGAGTGAGACACACAGATTCATATAACCAAACTTTAAAGAATATTTGTTCCAGAGTATGAAATTCTTATAGCATACGTTTGTGACTTAATTAAAAGCTGACTAAAATAATATCGCTACCCACAAGCGCACGTACTACTAATACGTCGCCGCTAAAATTAATTCTATTAAGGCACGTAACAATACATGCATGGAGATAACTGGTGGTTTTGAAAGACACATGTTTATACATTTCTGTAAAATGTACGAAGTTGTATAGTAGTGGCCGGCGGGGCGATGTGTTGGAATTTCCTTTCATAAATGTGCACGTTGCAAAACGCATGCATGATAAACCCGCTCCGCAAATAAATCAAGGATAGCACACAGATATTATACTCTTTTAGATCCAACACTATTTTGTTTGTACACGTGCTGAGATATAAATGAAAAATTAAGAAAGAAAGACCAAGCTCCATTGTCCTTTTAAAATGCTTTTTTGAATATTTTGGCCGTTATTTACTTTTAGATTTAATGAAGTGCAGTTTTTAAGTTTGGCCTGTCTGTTAATCCTATCCAATTACGAGTAAGCCTTTTTGTTTGACGTAGAGAAAAATTAAAGAAAATTTTAATAAATAACAAATTTTTCGAAATTTTCATTTAAAGTATGTTAACAAAATAATAAAAAATTCCCTGGTTAATCATTGCTCCGTTTTTTTTGGCGAGGGATCAAAAAGAGATCAAAAAGATTGATAAAATGAGAAAAACATGACTATTGTTGAATCAGGAGCTATAACTATCTGCCATAGGTTGCAAATACAATTGATATGACTACCGAGTTAGCGACCGCTATAAAGATAATCATGTTGCAGAGTCTCCATATTCATCGTTGATTTTATTCTTTTATGCATTTTTGAGAAATTTTTACACCACACTCCATTCATTTTATTTTGGAGCCTAATCGGCTCTGTTGTGTATCCTTTTACAAAATTTGTGCTCAAATAGAAGAACTCAGCAAATACCGGTTATATCGATTTTTATGGCCGTTCTTAATAAGAAGTGACTTGACAGTCCAACCAGTGGCGTATCTAGGGATTATGCCGCCCGGGGCGATTTATCAAATTGGCGCCCCAACAGAGTGCTGAAACGCTGCTTCTAAACCTCTTATTTGCTGTTTATTAATTTAATTGTAGTATTATTACTACTTCCAGTGTAGCATAGATAGAATATTAATGTATTATTAAATATGTTTAAGCTTATATTAAGTAATAAGATTAATAATTAAAATTAATTTACATATTAACATTTATTACATTTATTACATTTATTTACATATTTATACACGTACTTTCCGTGCCTTCTTTTGTGCAAAGTCGTTAATAACATCATTTATATCTATTTTCTCTGCAACTTCACGCTCTATTGATAGCAAAGCGATATTTCTACATCTAATAGAACCCATGGTTGATCTCAAATAATTTTTTATTATTTTTAGCTTCGAAAAACTTCGTTCGCAGCTAGCGACGCTCACTGCAACAGTTAAAAGTATTCTAAGTTGAATAAAAATATGAGGAACAGAGCTCTCTAAACCGAACTTTTTAATAAACTTCAGAAGCTCTAACGGCCCATCACTTATATTTATTGCATCTTCAGACGTGGCAATTTGAACAAATTTTTGTAGCCTTTTTCTCTCAGTATGAAAATCTTCATTATTTATGGTATCATCTATTATTTCAATATTGTGACTTTCATTCAAAAGATTTGATGGCAAAATAAAGGAGTATTTTCCGGAGAGGTTGTGAAGCTGTTCAAAACGACTTTGTATTTGTTCGACCACTTTGTCAAATGAAAGGAACATTTCCCTTCTTATTTCAGTCTCGTAAGGAAGTTCTTCTTCATTATACAGCTCATCAAACATTATTTTTCTCTTTTTTCTTCGACGCGGTCTTTTTGTGACAATTTGTAGTTCATTGCATATTTCTGTAGCAAAGGAAATAGAACGATTTATTAACTCTTCTCTAGTGCCAGTAGAAACATTTGAAGGGCCTTAAGTCTTTTGCTACAGAGAGTAATATCTAAACCCCTGGTTTGAATATAGTTCTGAGCATCATTGATTTCCACAAGAATAGATTCCCATGGACCCAGGAAGCAGAGAAATGGAAAAGATTGCAGGGCATTCAGAAGAACACCAGCATCTGATCGCGTAGTAATATTTTCATCCTCTTCTGTTAATCCTTCCAAAGCGTCCAAAATTTGTTTATAATTCTTTTTTACCACGGTCACTGCTTCAGCTCGTGCGCTCCACCGTGTCTCTATGGCACGCTTAACTCCATGGTTAGCTGCAGTTATGAGAACAGCCCATCGGTGAGTAGAAGAAGAAAAGAATGTAAATAAACGCTCTACAGTTCCGAAAAATGTGAGAGAATTAATGGATACTGAAGCTGCATGTGTGCCTACTAAATTAAGAGAGTGATTCGTGCACGGTATAAAGTCTGCTTTTGCGTTAATGTCTTTTATCCGCTTTTGCACCCCGGTGTGTCGACCGGACATTACAGAGGCATTGTCATATGATTGTCCTCTACAATCTTTAATATCAATTCCATCATTTTTTAATTTTGTTAAAATCATTTCTGTTATTTCTTCCGCTGATTTGCCTTTGGTTTCGATGAAGTCAATAAAAGATTCCTTTATTTCTATATTATCACCCTCGATAGTAACATAACGTAGTACTTGACTTGTTTGATCCTTATGGGATATGTCAGGGGTACTGTCAAATATTATGGAAAAATATTTTGCTTTTTTTACTTCATCAAGGATTTTACTTCTCACTTTCTGGCCTAAAATTTCTATAAACTCGTTCTGAATGCAAGGAGAGAAATAAGATTTTGAATTTTTTCGGAGTTGTATTTTTGTTACGTGTTCACGTAACACTGGATCATATTTTGCCAGCAAATCTATCAACTCCAGAAAATTTCCTCTATTTTCAGCAGGTCCAATATATTCATTAGAGTCAGGACAAAATCCTTCCCGGTGCCCTCTTAATGGCAAATTTTGTTTTGCTAGAAAAATAATTACATGAAATACCCTGGCAAGGATTTCTCTCCACTTATTAATGCATATATCTAAATTTTTTTGTTGCGTTTTGTCAATTGTCATATTCTTTTGAAATCTTAGCTCTATTTCTTTCCAAGCAGTAAAATTCCGAATATGAACTGAACTACATTCATGCTCCCAAATCTTTGGATTTAATTTCAACCAAACCCCAAAACCTTCTACTCAAGCAAAATTAGAACATGATTCATTTGCTGAAAATATTCTGCAGCAGAAACAATAAATCTTTTTCTTTGACGGAGAGTACACCATCCAAGACCTCAGCATTTTTTCTCCATTTGCTAGAGTCTTAAAAAACCATTCGCGTGTTAATTTTCGCGTTTGACCTTTAATTAATCCACCTGCTCTAAGCGTTCCGGTTTCACTAAAATCACTGTTTAAATATTGGACAACAGCAGCACCTTGTCGTACCAAAATCATACGGGTATACTCGTCTATATGAAAAGGCCATAAACCAACATCTTTTAAATTATACATATCACTTGATGAAAGTTTTTCTTCACTTCTGCTGTTTTCAGAACTTGTAGAATTATCTAACATAAGATTTTCATCACATGCGTTTAAAATTTCTGGACAGTTTGAAACTGAGGGCGCCTCTATCGTGCCATCCGTTGTTCCTCGCTGAATATATTTTAGTAATTGCCCTTGATTCACTTTTAGTTCATTTTCTTTCATTTTCTTGATTCTTCGGAAGGAAGCACCGCTTGGCCTTATTCGTTTCATTTTTAACAAATTTCAATTCTAAAATATTAATGGTTTCAAATAAATAAACGCCATCAATTTTAAACAATTACTTGATATTAGTTTTCTCACCTCTTTTATATTATTTATTAAGAATAAAAAGAATATGAATACAAATAATAAGGGTATTTGTAGTGCAATTGTAGATTTCAAACCTTTACCAGCGCTTCACTCACAAATTTAATTGCAATACTTGTAAATTTAATTGCAATACTTGTAAAAATTAAGCTTCCTACTAACAGTTTCTTCAAAATGCTTCAGAAATTTTTTCAAATTAATTCAGTTGACCAAGTATGCCATGACAATTGAAAAAAAGCTTTTAATGAGCTTTGAGTAAAAAACACTGCCCTTAAAAGTATGCCTCAATAAAAAACGAATATGCTTCCCATAGTTAATCGCTGAGTTAACTGAAACTACATAACAACTTTTTAATAATATGGCGCCCTAAAGTATAGTATACTTTATAAGCCTACGTGTTTTTATGATACGAAATTAATAATATTTAAATAATTGAGATATTATTAAGATATTAATTGCTAGTTTTTTAATAGAGGGTGTCAATGCGAGCATATTCTTAGAGGTGCCTAATTTCTGGAAACTGGCGCCCCCGAAATCGTGCCGCCCGGGGCGGACCGCCCCTGCCGCCCCACCCTAGCTACGCCACTGAGTCCAACCCATTTAAATGGTGATGATTGATTGCCTTATCGCTTATTTAAGATTGATCTCACAATTAAATACATTCATAAATTACCGAGGCGAAAATTTCTGCCAAAGGGAATCAAACTTTTATGAAGTGCTCTACAACCTACAAAGTTGGTCCTATGGTTGCTTGTGGCATGCATTTGTTTTGTGCCATGGTTTGTATGAGTGTACATGGCCTAGATGCATATGTCTGCGAGTTTTCGCTATGTGTATTGACTGAGAAAATAGATAGTTATATTGAGATATGCTACAACAGTTACCTCGGTGGTGGGTCCGCCTGTATTTCACACGCTACTTCAACTGTCTCATCCTTTGAGGCGCCAATTAGAATTACACGATCGACATGTTTACAGATGGGCGTGTCTAAAAATAGATAATAGTAGTTTATGAATTGGTAGCCATTCTTTTGAAATTTCACAAATAAAAAAAAGACAAAATTTTCCTTAAAATAATCAATCATTATAAGGCGAAATCAAATGGAATTTACTTTGGAACCAACACTTTTTACGTTTCAAATCACTTGTTCGTTTAAAAGTAGTTTTTCTCTCCTTTATTCTTTAAATCCTTGTTACGATTGTCACCATTTACCAGTTTCTAAATCTATTTAGTTATTAAGTTTTTTAACATTACTTTAGAGCATTAGACTCGATTTATGCATAGAGAGGATTTACAATCCTGTTATTATGCAATCTCAATGCAATAATCACGCTATGTTTGTCATCAATTTCCGTTTCCATTTCCGTGGCTGATGCTTGTTCTTCATTGAATTCACCGACCGGAAGAGCATTGTTCTTTCGAACGATGGAAGGACTGCTTGGGATTGGACGATTACAATTTCTTTCACGCAATTGCAATTTTCTGGGTTTGGGTTTAATTTTGTACCCTTTCTATTTTGGTTGGTTTATCTTCATCAGAATATCATCAGTGTCTCTTGCAGTGGTTTAGTTATAGCTTTTCTTTTCTTTTTCATATTTTTAGTACCATTTTTATTATAACTAAGAAAAGTATTCACCGTACGAAAGAATAAGAAAAAGCATAATACATATTGACTGTATACAATCATACGTTGTGTTCGCAATAATTTGGCTGATAGTTTGATGGGACAAACTTGTGTTAGGCATAAAATATACTTATATCCATAGCCTCAAGTTGTTAAGGGTATTTGAAGTCCTTAATCAGACCACAGTTTGACATAACAGACTGCTTACATTTTAAGCTAGTTTACATTTATATTAATAAAATTCTGAATTATATTTTCCTACATCTGAAATATATATGGCACCCCCTTAATAACGGCTGCTGAAATAAATTTGGTTATTTCTGTATTAATTTAATAATTTCTCTATTCCAATATTTAAACCAAATTACCCTGGAATGTAATTAATGTTTTCTTAACCGCAGAGAGTGACACCTTCTGACGTAAGTCTAATGATTCTTAAATATAAATAACAGTTCCTAAACTAAAATTGGCTATTTCTAAAATACAACCGGCACTATCAGCGGTAAAACCACACTCGCGGTTGAATAAAAAAGGCATGGATATTTTTTCAGGGAATGTTGGTTTATGGTAGAGCAAGGTTTATGTAGCCGATGATAGCTTTATGGATTGAAGACAATTTTATTTGTCTCTACTCGAAACACTTGAGAGTCAGCCGCAGAGATTCCGTGAACTATGAGTTTTTGTCATGCAAAGAGCTTTGAGAGAATCCTTTCTCAGGAAAATGGTAGAAAAACATGAAGAAATCTCCTCCAAAACTAACACTCCATTTAATTTTTTCAGCCCTTCCTCAATTCCATTAAAGAAATTCTTAACGTAATATTTTTTGCAGTCGTATTTTGTGACGTCTTTTTTCATTACTTTTTATAATTGTGTTAGTCCTCTCCCAATTCAGAATCAGGGAAGCATGTATTCCAACCGCAGTTTTGAAGTTATCTATATACATATATTTGTGCACAGCTCTGATACTCACTGACAGCACAAAAAAGTAAAAAAACTGATCCTGCAGGGCATTCTAGAACAAGGCTTTTAGTAAAAATTTCTCTTCACCTCGGCCACCATCTACTCCGCTGGATTATGTAAAACGCAGATATAAATTTGAAATATTTTGAATGTCAGGGAATTGTTACCACTTCAAAGCGGCATTTATTACCTTTGTAACAAATGCGTATGCGAACTGTTTTGAGGATGGATTTCTTAATGGTCTCTCAAATTGCTCTTGAATACTTGGAATCTTGGATTATTAAAAACAAATTTAATTTCTTAAAATACTGAAATATAGCAAATGTCTGGAGAAATAGTGACAACAAATTTAAATTATAAAGCATATCCTCGGATAATTGAATTGAGTTGAAAAATTGAACTAAATCGGAATTATATTAAACGACTCTAGAATCAGGAGTATGGAAATTTCCGTCAGAAGATGGAATTAAAGGGATTATAAATGACTGATGAATATACGCTAAGACATCTCATTCAAATGTGGTTGAATCTAAAATATTCAAAACTAAGATTGGTTGACTATTTCGAAGAAAAAGTATTGCTGAAAATGAACTTCCTTTCATTTTAAACTAGTTGGCCAGATGAACCAGATCCATTCACACTCTCACCCTCTCCTCTTGTTACATTTAACCCTACACTCTCAGCGAAAATGTCCGCTTTCCCTCCCCTATGAAGAGGGTTATTATTTTTAATCAACTTTTAGCCTCGTAAGAAAGGAATATCTTTTGAATAAAAATACAAATTTTATAAAACTAACATTTCTCTAAAACTAAACATTTCTCTAACTCTAAGTGACTGCCTTTTCCTCTAATTCCCTCTCTCTTTAACTTTATTTCTAAATGTTTATTTTCCTCCTACGTGGGGTAGCTTGCTGGCGTTGACTGTGCCCTAGTTCGCTTTACATTTCCAGTTCGCTTAAAATCCCGAGCGATTTTGCTGCCTCATTCTTCACTTATCCACACATTATATAGATTATCTTCGCCTCAATTGTTGCGTCTTTTCACTTACACTTTACACGTAGAGGCAGCTGGTTGCTGACTGTTTCACCTTCGTCATTGATTGCACTGCATGCATAACTACCAGCGTAATGTTTTGTAATCTTCTGAAGTACCAGACTCTGGTTAGAGCGTATCACGCGTGCGGAGGTATTATGTTCGAGGTGAATGCCCTGAAAAAGAAAACGAAAAGTGATTAGTTTAAAGTTTCTGACTTAAAAGTAACCCAAATACCATTTATTTTAAGAGAAAATATATCGCATAACGTATAACTTTAATAACTTTTACATAATTAACAATACTTTACATCTTTAAACAGATATTCTACATCACAAAGAAATCACAAGGGCTAGCTTTCAAAGAGGTCCCACCTTCCCATTTGGACTCACAATAAGCCTACAAGCAAATAACTAATTTGGCTCTGTACCAGCACATTCACCCACTTCCTTGGTTAAATCCTTGGACAGAAAGCAAAGAGTTTTGTCTACCTCATAAATAAAATTATTAGAATAGCCATCGTATAAACCTCCAAAGGAACGGGAGTATAATAATAGCATGAGCCACAAAAAGCACTATGAAGAGAGAGAAAAAGAAAGTTGTCATTAACTGCATGGAAAAATGAAAATATTGTTCAATTTCCAATACGCTTGAAAAATGATGAATTTTTCAATTTCCAATACGCTTGAAAGCACTTACTGGAGAAGGAGCTGGGGATGGAGCAAGAGATGGAGATAGGGCTGATATCAAGACAGATACTACAAATGCTTCTATCGAATCTTAATCCACATTTGTATAAAATCATCTTGTTTTATTTGAAAAATACATTGTTTCCGATAAGGAACAGATCAATACCATTGATGTTTTGCAAGATTGAATTGAGTTAAAACTTTGATACTTTGACACTAGCGAGGATTATATCTGCTTGCGTTATCTGTACTTTTATCGCAACATTTGACCATTACAGAAAAACTTCTTCCACTCGAAGAAAATTTCCATTTCTCATCAATATTGTGTACTGATTAACTCTGACTTTGTGTCATCAAAATATATCGACCTTACCAACGAGTATATACCCGCTGGCACATTAAAGACGCTCCTTTCTCATTTTCCTGGCACGCGACAAATGTCAATTGTTCCAGCTGACATCCTGATATTCGAGAAGTGAGAAATTCTACGGCGCACAATTCAAACAGTTTTAGAAGAATGTATATTCTCTTTTGTTTTCTTTTGGCTATGGACGTTTGTAGTAACCATTCTCAGCTTAGTTGCATTGCTATCGACGACTGGTAGCAATGAAGCAACCAACAGCAGCTGACTCTGCTCCTTCCCTCTGTGATTTAACACCGTCAGGCCAAACTAAACTAAACCCCTTTAATCCCATTATTTTCTCTTTATTAGAGTTGTGTTCCCCGGGGCTTTACCTTTGTCGCCACATCAGCGACCACGTTTAGGTGGCAGCGGCATGCGAGGGGCGTCTAGTGTTTATATTCGCGGTTGCAAAAGCCACAAATATTGTGAACATGATAGAAGCAATAAGCAATTTCTAATAAAATCAACAAACAAGTGGAAGGTTAGAGAAAAAAAATAGGAAAAGAAACAAAATAACTTCATCGACACAATTCCAAACGAACACTTTTACTTGTGTACACATAAATACAAATGTAAGAAGTATGCTATTACTGCGTACAATCGTGGGTGTGAGGGTGTGCTCTCATAAACGTCATCGTGACAAAAACTCCCATAACTTCTTTTGCTTATTATTTGCATGCTATTCGTTGCGAACTTCACGAAGGTGGTCAACAGAGACAGTAATTTCCTTGCGTTAAGAGAACACAACTAGACTCCCTCTTTTCCCTATCCTTTTTCCAAAAGCAAATGAAGTCAACAAATAATGTGCCTCCCTACTAAACAAACCCAAAGAACCGCAATGTTAGCTGCAATTATGTGCGTGTTGGTTTGTAAATATATATTCACAAAATATTTACTTATTTTAATGTGCGACTTTGTGTTTCATTTAATTTCGATCGACCAGTCTGAGAAAGGCTATTTTGAATAAGGACTTAAAATTCCATTGCAGTAGCTTCGAAAATAATTTCCCATTGAAACCCAAAACACACAAATTGATTTTTTATATTGGTAGAACTCAGATAAAATTGTGTTCAGATAAATTTTTAATTACCCTTTTTATTACGCCACCAATTTTTATCCTTATTTTATTTAATTGCCAGCTGTTATTAAAATTAATTACGGGTGAAGAAGTCGATGAAAGTGTCAACGACAAAAAATGCATTGCTCAGGACTTCATTCGAAGAACGTAATCACTAAAGTTTTCCATTCGCCAATCAATACATTCCATTTTCAATCACACCCACGTAAATTACGAACTTGTTTGGTAAAAATAAAATATTCATAATTTTGTTTGTGTTCTTTTGAAAGTGCTACAATTTTCACCAAGTTCAAAATCGGTTTTTACCGTAAATCGGCAATAGGTAAATATGTAAAAATATATTCTCAATAAAAATATATTCTCTTTTACAATTATATGACGGGCATTAAATTTTGGCAGAATAATTTTTGATATTTTTCAGCAAGATTAAAAACTCAAAGATTTACACATTTAAATATAAATTACTCATTATCACACTTAGATGGAGGCGAAAAAGCTTCTTGAATTTCTTTTACCGTATTTTTTTCAAGAATTTTAAAATTAAATATTTAGAGAAAAGAGATTGGAGATAAAAAAGAAATTTAGAAATGGATTTCTAAGTAAAATCTGAATTCTAGGTAAAATCTGAATCTATTACACAGAACGAATACCAAGAATGTTTGAAAACAGATTACGTCATGTTCATCGATGATATAACAGGTAAGGATCCAACATAATCTACAACACAGATACTTCAAACGCTTACTCTATTTAAATACAATTTTTTTAATATTTTTACATGCGAATATAAATGCACATGTACATGTTTCGAAATGAACATAAATTTCCCGTCAAAAAATACGTTCCTCGCGGTTTAGGAACGCATTAACAGAAAAAAATTACTGGGTAATAAATATGACAACCCCTTTCTTTGCCTCAGTTTTCAAACTGACTTTTCATCGCAAACTCGCATCGTGCATTTAAAAAAAAGCCGCTTAAAGTGTAAATAAATGGCAATAATTGTGTAAAAGCACCCCGAAGAAATATCAACAATTTGAGGTAACCAAAAATGCAGTGGGCAACTGCGTGCAAATTAATGGTAGAAAAATTATAATTTCATCTCCAAAGAAAAGGTTTGCTTTAGCGAATTACGAGTTGTGTAGGTGCTGGCGGGGCTTCGGTATTGTAAAATTCCCGAAAATAAAGACCATTTAGACCAGTGGATAATATTCTACCTCCTCAGAGATAAAATAAATACACGGTACGGAAGGGTGTGTTTATTGCATTTTCAATATTTTGAGTCAAAATTGCGGTTTGAGATGGATAAGACGAGGGCTGGAATAATTCCAATATTGTGACTGGAATCCGTCTTCAAATGGACGTTGGAAGAAATAATGGATGTCGAAGTTGCTGAGGTGGTAGTGCACACCAAGGAATATAACAGCACTGTTCACATTCTCCACGGCGCATTGTTGCAGGGGATGGAAATATTGGAAATATTCTGTGTAGTTCTTTATATCAGAAGCAATTTAGAGAAAAATCCCCGCCGGGAGGACTATTATGCGAGTGTAATAAATTATTTGTTGCGTAAAAATTAGTACCTACAATTTGTGAGTGAACGTTTTTGATGACATTCTACGCAAAACGACATTAACAAAATTTAAAATGCTGACAGAAATGAGATTGGCGTGAGATATGTATATATATGTCTATCTCCCTTTACTCCACCAGCACTAAAGCCCATCGTATGCCGAAGGAAATAAATTTGCCTTTATCATCAATTGGATGAGCAATCTGGACCCCGTGAATCCTGGACCCCGTGAAAAAACTTTTCTCATCGATAACCCATATGAAACATTGTTGCGACAAAGGAAATGAATGGGAAAAATAAAATTATATAAGCAAAGAAAGTCAATTAAACATCAAAGTGAAACTTTTTACAATGACTTAAAATTATACAAGTTATGAAGTACTTAGCGGTAATTTTGTTGCATTGCATGCTAATGGCAAATTGGAAACAGTGTATATTTTATAACGTTAATTATCGATTTTATTCAACAATGCCATTGGTGCTGAGAGGCAAACCGCAAAACACACACTACTGCGCAAGGAATAATGCGAGCGACCAATAAATTCGAAAAATATGGAACGAACGTCGTCATTTTTCTAAATTGGTAATTTGTTGTTTACAAAATAATAAATCATATCGACTATAATGAAACGAGTGATACCTTCATAGCATATTCTAAAACTCTATAACTGATGGCGTAATTTTGTATTCTATCAGTATTGGTGTATGCGCTAACGACCATGACATAATTGTTTGTTTCTGCAGTCGTTGCCTGGTTGTGCCAACAAAAATATAATGTAATCATATTTTAGTTGACAACGGCAAGAATTGATAATTCATTTTGTATAACACGTTATTTAAATTCATTCAGAATTAATTTTTCTGCACATCAAATCTTTTTCATATCCAATCACTCCACCTTCCAATCACAATTGATTCTGGCCACCTTAATAAATAAACGTGTTACAAATTCACTTACGTTATGCAGCCACAATAGCTTCCGCCACTGTGGATTCGACTGAACGTGGCATTCAAAATAGACATCATCACCTTCTTTGATATCATCGGACGTTAGTGTTGAACCAAGCCGCAGAGTAACCAGTGGTGGATCTAGAAAATGAAGAGAACATTTTTGTTGAAATTAATATTAAGAGACAAGTAAGAAAAGTTGGCGTCGATTGCGAAGTTCACTTAATAAGCGATGTTGCACGATGTGCTGTTGAAGGGCTGATAATATAAAATGGTGGGTGAGTAGGTAACAAGAGGGTAATAACAAGAAAGTAACAAGAAGAAGATAATAATAACAGGGCAACACCAGAGACGGATACCATTGTGTTGGATCATTACCGGTACCTATGCTCTTACATTTATAAAGTACACGAGTTAAGTACAGGATAAATACAGACGTTTTCAAGTGTTACTTATAGCAATACTATTATGACGATACTACGACAATACTCTGACAATAGCTATTACAATAGCAATATTAGTAATCCTTTGCGTTATACATTTTAGGGTAAGCCAGTACATTTGCATATATTTATACAGCGTATTCCTATTTGGGACGTTGCTATCAATATGTAATATGTAATAGTTCGCCTAAAAAACCAGGTATGGCATGACGAGTAACGGGGCAGTACGCTCCGTATAACACTATTTAAGGAGTGGCAAGGAGGATTGACCCTAAAACAATCCCGAGCATAACATCGTAAAAGAATGTATTAGTTATTTCAATATAGTGCACACTAATAGAAACGATAAGGAAGATAACTTTGGACGTAGCAGCACCAGAAAGAATAGGAGTCGAGAAGTCAATTTATTTTCATGACACCTGGGAAACGTTTCGGGTAACATCCAATCAAAAAACTTTTTTTAGAAATTTATAAGGACCAATCGTTAAACATAAGAGTTCCAACTTTATGTTGCCATCACTTCCACTCGGAACACTTCATTAATGCAAACTAAGTTACTGACTCCAATAATACTGTTTTAAATTTAAATTTTGCAGCTAATTTCTTAAGCATACTTCAACATTTTCATACACACGGCATCTCGGATCACACCAAACAGAAGCACCTACGTATTATTTTAGAGAGGTCCACATTATTTCCGCTGCCTACAGATAATATTTTTCAGAGCGGTGCTGGAAAATAGCAATTCCGCGGCCCGATCCATAGAAACCATTCCGTAGATAGGTTTGGATGTCTATGTGTGTTTGCGTGCGTGCGAATATATACATCCATATACACTTTATGTGTTCTTACTAAGTTACAATAAATGAATCAGAATAGATGACTATGTGAATGTATTTATGTGGGTGTGCCTGTTTTGGGTTATGAGATTTCGTGTACTCTTGCATTGAATATTCTGGATACTAAAACGAGAACGCATTGGTCAAATTGTAACGCATCCAACTAACGCACGTCCTTGTGAAAATCCTCACGCCACTTGACGTTCATCAGAGAGCGTTTAGTGCTCTTCAACATTCTGAAGCTTTCGCTAAAAGGCTTTCTAATGCCACTTTGCTATTGTGCCCGTTTTCGTGAAGTAACTAACTCTTTCGGTAAAGTGATACACTTTAGAAAACACCGTTTCGTTTGCTTTGGCAGAGCACATAAAGTTCCGTTTTCAGTTTTAGAAACTGAAATGTATCATATAGTGTTTCAATGATCACGATCACGAATGATCATTACCCAAACTGAGTGCAATACATGAAAATATTGTATTCTAGAAGTGTATTCCAATAATGGCATAATTAATATAATTTCATATTTTTAGAATTTTAACATATCAGAAAATCATCGACCCATTAAATAATCAAGACGGAGGTCAACTTTATAAAAAGTGCAAAGAAATTTTCTTGTTAGCACAGCCCACTTCATCGAGGGTTTTGTTACGGCAAGCCTCTACCAAAGCATATTAAGTGATTTCGTAATCAATTGCATTAATTTCGTAACATTACTCATTCGCAATCTTTTCTAATCTCGCTCGTTTTGTATGTCAAAAAACTTTTACTTAAAATTGTGCTTAAAATTACGTAAAGTTGCCATATAAAATCTCCTGATAATTTTATAATAGTAACATGACTCAGTTTCAAAGAAAGTAAAAGTAATTTTTAGGGATCCTGGAAGATTGTTGAAGGCAATTGTCGGATTACATACGACAGGGCACTCTTCAACTTGCTGTTCTCTTGCTTGTTCTCTTTTCCGTTCCATTAAATTTTTGTTTTCCTCACCTCCCTCTAAAACACACCATTCCTTCAGCCCAAATTGTTTTTCATAATTAAGCGTGAATCCCGTGAATTTAAATTTGTTTGATGGATTGTGAAAACTTTAAATACCAATAAATTTCATAATTAAAATTGTTCATTAATTATGTTGAGGTCCTGCACTCTTCTCACTGTTAAACTTATTTATCAAACGCTTCATTTGATCCGCGTTGCAAACACCAGCCACGTAGTGTAATGTGAAATTGCGCTTTTAACGGGCTCCTGCTCAATTAATGCCAATGCGTCCTTAACACGATATGAGGTTGCCGTAATTTTCGACAGCAGATATCAACAAAATTGCATAAATTATTTATTTTGTTGTTGCGTTTCACTCGCCACTATTAGTCGTGTAAAACATGACGCTACCTGGTTGACGTTTGATGAAGCATCAATGGTCGCTAGCTTCGTTTTCCCTTTAACATCAAGCCAAATCAGTTTAACACCCACGTTCGTAATTTCATTGAACTCCTGCTCTATATCAAGTGCACTCAACAAAACGGTATTAACACCATCAATTTCATTAAGGCTGATTTAGTTTAAGCTAAATTTGGCTTAATCAGGCTCGCTTTAGATATCATGATTGTTGTTGTTTTACAGATGTTATCATCGTCCGAAAATTTTGATGATATTTTTTATATTAATTACATTAAAAGAGATGTCGACAGTTGAAATCCTAAAGGTATTATTTGTCTAAAAGGAATCCATTACAAAGTTATGACTTAATTATTTAGCTTTACAACCAAACGAATGATCCATTACGTCAAGCGGAAGGTCAGAACTAATATTTTCTAATGATCACCTCTGGGAATTACAAGCTATTTATAAAGTGCTGGACCCAATCTAATATTATGATGTCATAACCATTGCTGCACCAGATAGGCTGCGCTTCTAGATGGGAAAATTTCGAGTCTTTAAATATTTTTTACGTAAAGTTTCTGTTTTTAAGACTATTCATGGGTTAAAGTGTAAAAATGTCGCACCGGTATCAGGTTCAGTTAAAATTATACCAAATCACACGCTGTCACATCATTCCCAATGCTTGGAAGAGCCGTGTGGGACTAGCGTAACAAGGTCTTAACTACATTAACTATATTATACTGCACATAGTGATAGGAAATCTATTAAATTAATAAACGGAATATTTTTTATTTCTAAAAATGCTTAATATACTTGTTTCTATAAAAACTCTGTATTTGATATTCATCTTCATTTGTTAATAAAATTTCTAATTGTACTTACAAACAACATTCAGTTTCCACATTGTTTCCAAAAACAAGCCATTAACATTAGGATTCTCTGAACGACACGTTATCTGCTTGCCATCATCATCGGTGGTTGGTACAAAGCTCAACTCTGAACGAGTAGTATTGTTTGATATATCATCCTGAAATTATAATTTTAAAAACACGTTTCGATAATATGTTGAGAAATTTTAGACTAGAGGTATCAGTATCATCAACATCATCAATGGATCCTAGTAAAAGGTTTTGGAGGAAACATCTTAAAACTCTCACAAAAGTTTCACCCACTTTTTATAGAAATCTTTATTTTTTCATAGTCAGTCGATTAGTGAGTCGAGCGATCAGAAATAAGATTTATACAATAAACTCGAGCTGTCAGTACTCGTGAAAGAGACGGCAAAATGATGTGCTAATAAATATAGAGAAGGCTTCACTTTTATGAATATCGAACTCCTCCATATTTTTCTGTTTTTGTAAGAGAAAGTTTTCTTCACTTTGTAAGTTCTTCTACTTATTTGTAGCCCATTCTCTATTCTTCATTTTCTACTACTACTCTCTACACTATAAAGAACAAGACTGTTGCCCTCAAAAAATCAGGGGAGCCAAAAGCCATCAGGAACAATAATTTATTATGATGATTCATTTGCAAAAGCGTGCAAAAGTCGAATGGTTTATTGAAGAGAGAAGGATCATTTACACCTTCTGGGTGATCAGAACCCACCAGAAGCGTAAGGAAACACTTTATTTTCTCATTTATGTTGTTGTTGGTGGCGCTCCTTAAATGCCCCGTGGGTCAAGCAAAAGAGATGAAAGGGGAAGCGTGGCTTCATCAAAATTCATTAAGTTCATACCATCTGGCTTTGTGCAAAATCTGTTATAACTTCATGTATATAGTTTTATAGTTTTCTATAGTTTTCATAATTAACATTAATAAACTTTTGTATTTCGTTTCAAATGTTAGAGCTTTGTTGCGGTCAGTTCCTGCATGCCGGCAGGAATCAAGGCAGGTTTCGATGAACAACAGTCAGGTCATTATCTGTGATGTAGACTATCATACATGGTTAGACGAGAACTGGGATGGTTGTTTAATAATAATAGTATTAATATTAACACTTCATTTTACATTTGAAATTTATCCTTTTCGTCAGTATTTCAATGTTATTTTCCAATGGCAATTTAGTTTAAATTTTAGTCAATTTTCAATGGCGCACATTTGAAGATAACAAATAATAACAAAAACTATACGAACAGGGATGAACCTGTTTGTATTAAAATTAAAAATGTAGTTATAAAAGCTCGAAGCATCGTATAAAAACCGTTAATGTGATAATTTTTGGTTTTGGTAAACTCGAACCAAAAGGGCGCGTTTCTTTTAATAATACAGAGCTTTAAATACCACAAAAATGGGTTTCAAAATTTCGAAATAATAAATAGAAAATCATCGAAATCAAGGGGAAGATTTCTGGAGATAGACATATGTAGAAGAAGAGGATGAACACGAAGAAGTAGAAGAAGCGAAGAAGAAAAAGTTCCAACGTGAAGTCAATTGGTAGTCTATTAGTGTAGTCTGTTTTTTGCACAAACCACAACCTCTTGCAAAACAATCCCTAATTTTTTTAACGTATCCGTTATTCCTTCTGCTTTTGAAAGGGTTTTCTGCTCAATTTCGTCGAATAATTTTTCAGATATCTGCGGCAAACTTTAATGTGCTTAATTTGAACACGACGATTCTCTCGAAAATAAACAAAGCTTTAACTTTTTTCACATAAATCAATGTCCAGATAGTTATTCCCCTGAGGAAGGACAGAAGCAGGGACAGAGCATAACTGTAAGAACTTCTAAGGTTTTACAGCTTACAAACCAAAAGGTGCTTGTTTGCCGCAACTACCCTCGCATACACAGCAACTGTTGATGACCACATAATAAGGACTGAAAGGCTTTCAAGGAAGTTTTTCGAATTATCCTTGTCGAAAAACAGGTCTATACTATAACACTGTATCACTATAAATATGAGAGCAAAAACATTAAAACATCAACTCCAAAACTATATTTCAAGCTCGAAGAATTCATGGAATTACCAGTCTCAAGGATTTACATTGAATGACACCAAAACGGAACCTAGTTGTAAACTAACATTGCAATGACGGGCACAAATCCTTTCCATTTGCCTACCGACGGACTGATGTGGGTTGGAGTGTGTCGGCTTATCGGAATACTTACTTTGGTACGTCGTAACTGGCGTTTCCCTTTATACCACGTAATGATGGCATTCGGGCGGGAACCGCTGCTCTCGCATATGACTTCGTAGCGTCTGTCGGCGACCATTGAGTTGGGTGGGTTAATTACTTTAACCGTTAGTGGTTTAACTGCAAAAAAATGAAGTTGTACTGAAAAATATCTAATGCAACGGATAGAGCGTCACAAAAAAAATAAAAAAACTAGTTAGCATAAAAGTAAAAAAGGGTTAAGAAAAAGAGCAATTATCAACAAAAAGTGGAAAATAAAGAATGAGCTCGGAAAAGTCGAAAAGAAAAAGATATTCATTCAATAGGATAAAATGAAATTCGCTGAATATCCACAAACGAAAGAAGAATTGATTGCATGAAAAACATCTGGCAACCGGAAAATCACTTTAAATTGAGTTCGCCCAAGGCGAATATCCTGTTACGTACGTAAAGTCCCTTTCCGCCGCTGAAGTAACAAGAACCACTACGGTACTCATCAGCTTCGGCACAGACTAAAATACCGCAATTGTGGTTCTATCGTTGAGATACAAGCGGATAAAAGTAGTCCACCATAACTCGCTAGGTTCATACTTACGATGCATATCCAATAAAAAACTCTTCTCCTTGGGCTTATCCAGTTGTGTATTCATGGCCTGGCATGTAAAAACGGAATGCAAATCGGTACGCTGCACCGACGGCCATAGTAGGCGATTCTCGATAACGTCACCGGAATTGTGCTCGTACTGATTGTCCACTAGCAAACCGTTTACGAGCCAACGCACTTGCGGTTGCGGACGTCCTGGAAAGAGACGTTGTTAGTTGTTATTGTTGGGAATATTTGAAAGGACATTTAGTGAATGTTTCATGATATTCGTATAGAAATAGATTGAAGGTATCATTTTCAAGTAGACAAAGACTAGAGAATCAAAATTAACAACGAATTGAAAGGATTTTTGGGAGTTAATTTACCTATTCATTTATAAATTCGTTCAGTTATTCATCTATTTATTCATTTATTCATTCATTTCTTACTTACCCCCAACAACACGACAAGTTATCACAATGTCATCACCCTCCTGTTTCGGACCCAATTTTGTTCCATTCAGTTGACGTCCCCAACGGTCGAGAATAATCGGTTGTTCGGGTAAAACTACAATGGATGAAAGAAAACAAGAGAATGTTAAAAATGCTGAATAGAAATTCTATTAAATGGAATAGAGTATGAAACATTAATGTTTTCACATTCTATTAATAAAAATTTTCAAAAATTTTTACTAATTTTACCTTAGTCATAAATTTGGAACATTATTACAAAGAGAAAACAAAAAGTGAAAAACTATAAGCAGGCGGTACACGCGCCTTTAACAACCACATTTTATTATTGACAGTGCTTTGAAATTTCACTGCTCTTGTTTAGCTTATCCCTACTAACACAAATTTAACACAACTTTTGTCAAAAAAGCCCACATGCGATAAATGGATCATGTCCCTCCCAATTTTGTCCACCGATAATATCTAACACCGAAGTCTGTGATATAATGTTCCAGCTCATATTAAAGATCATATAGAAACTGAAAAATCGACCATTAAAAGCGATTTTGTATAAGGGGTGGGCGAGGCACCCTATAATTACAGCGAACATTTGTACCCAATTTCATGTCGATATTTCCCTCCGTTCGACTACAATCGTGATTACCACAGACGGACAGAGAAACGGACGACGTCCGACGGATGGACAATGCCAAATCGACTTAGGAGGGTATTCTGAGCAGGAATATATATACTCTCCTATGCATTCCACACGTCCGCTATGGGGTTCCAATCGGAAGAAATAAGTGTATATACCATGTCCCTTCAGGTGCAGGGCATAAAAACTAAATCGTATTTAATTTGCTTTACATTAGCTTCCATCACTTGACATAATTTTGAATTCGGATCTTCCATATTTATTAAGAGCAAGCAACAAGACAATTAATTTGTTGCTGTTCTTTGCCGAGATAATTTTAAGCGCCTGCTCGTTCTTTGAAATGCAAAGTCGTAAACGCTTTAAGATGCTAGTTCGCCTCATGAAAAAACAGAAAAAGATATCAAACTCTTACCGTTATTTTTTGCAAAGTTCATTTACGTCTTTTACCATACTTCTGTTAGTATTGTCAAAATGTAAAAGGCTTCTGAAGAGTATGAAAGGATGATTTGCTTTTGAGCCGCAGCAAATGTTATCGAGCCATAAAGGCCATGTCAAAATAAAAACCAAAATAAAAAAAGAAAAAGCAGGAAACTAACATCATTGTTGTTCCCTTTCAGGTATTTTTTTATTTCCTAATTGTGAGCTAGGATCACAAAAAGGTATAAACACTCTTCTCAACATAGAATGGCGAGTCACACACATGGATACGCACATCTGCTCACACACACAAATTTTCATAACGTAGGGCTTATCTCATATATTACCTAAGAACGATAGAAATTTTAGGGTGTAGGAGAGTAGGCAAACCTGCTCCTGATTGTTGTATTCGTTTGCAAAAGAATAGAATAAACTAGCATGAGAAAAGTATGCATTTATGTCATTATGTAGGATTTATGTATTTATTTTCTTTTCTTTTGTGTAAGCCTAAAGTTTCATTTTGATTTGCTTATTATTTGTTTAAGTTCTTTTCCTTTACATCTCTCTCCGCCTGTACTATCTCCTTGCACGTTCTTCTTTCTATCTTTATTTAGCAAATAAGCCATAAATGATAAGTAACTGCTTCATTTTTTCTTGCATTACAAAATGCTTCGTGCGGAAGTTAAGCCTATTATTGTATAAGGAGTTTTAGTGCTAGCACTTGTTGTTGTTTTCGTATTTGTAGGGTATATTTTTTCGCTTCGAGAAAGGAAAACTCAAAAGCAACTATTTCCTGAGATTAGGAAGAACAAGAAATAGAAATAGAACTATTCATGGTGAGACTCTTGGCTGAAGGTCTAAGCAACATTTCATTCTTCTTTTATTGCACATCCACCCATGCATACATATACACATACAAATTGTTCTATATTAGCTCGTTTACGTACAATTTCTTCCTTCTATTACCCTTTCCTAAACATTCATCCATACGCATACACGCCCAGACATATTTACTCTGCCACAACACCATCTACGAAAACATAACATCACTTAAACCATTTGCTTCGAGCTTTTTGTATGACTTTAATTCCTGCAAAAACAGCGCGCTGTTCTTACGATAATTACACCCAACAATCAAAAAAGCAAATAACAAACCACCCACCCATTCACGCATTCACACAACTCGCACCGAATTCAGCTCCATTCATAGCAATAGTTTGCAGTTTAATTTGAAGCATATTTTCAATTTCTTCGACCAAATAAAGTCATTTAATGTTTTATTTCTTATTTATTTCCCTCTGCTGTGAGTATTATTGTGAGAAGGTGATGGCGTTATTGTTATTATTGTTTGAATTTTGTAGTTGTTATCATATTATACTTATAAAATCATTGTTATTATACTGCAGGATTTTTCATTTGAAGTGTGTCGATATTTCCAGCCTGTAGCGGCCATGGCGCTAACCTTTTGTTTATTATTCTGTGATACCAAATCAATGACCACAGACAACGTTGTTAGCTCTCTGGCTGCGCTTCAGAGCATTTGGCTGTGGATCGCAGCTTTGACCGAAAAATTATATTTAATGACGAGTCTGATTTTTTGACAAATGGGTACGTCAACAGGCATAATTGCCGTATATCGGACGACTCCAACTCACATGTGTTTTACGATATAGCAATGCATGCACCAGCCAGCCAACAACGCTATTGATCCGTATCATATTGAAAACAACGAGGTACATCACCGTCAGCCGCTCCAATTGAAAAACCCTTTATTGGACTAATCTGAAGTATACTTACTTATGACTGATAAATTGAATCGAAAACTCTGCGTTTGACTCGTACGAAAATCGACACGGCATCGATAGATTCCTTGATCATGGCGCTTGATATCCTGAAAAATGTAGAGGATTTAGAGTATTATGTGGTTAGTGCAGAGTGTTATGTTGTTGATTACTTAGCAATAAAACTGTACGCTAAAATTGTACATTTATTTTTGATGAAATAAATTTTTTTTATTATGTAAAGAAAAAACCGGATTATTTCAACTAATAACTGTTGTTGGTTGCATCTGGTCGGGATATTGATTTGGTTTGTATATTTGGCGTTAGTTATGAAATTGGCTGTCTAAACAAACCATCTGTTAAAATCCGTTAGCAGCCTCTAATTCTGTTTTATTATTATACTGATTTAATAACTAAAACTACACAATGTGTTTTTCAAATTGTAAGGCACGCGAGGCTTTTTTCCAAAATGCACCCGTCACGATCACGTCACTGAACTAAAACCGGTGCTAATTGCGGTGGGTCTTTTTCAACATGGTGAAGATTACGAAGGAGCAGCGGAAACAAATTGTCGCCTCATACCATATTCAGTGGTCGCAACTATATCCCAAATGTTCAATCGTTATAATTGCCGGACTAGATTTATGAGCATATTTTATTCCGTTACTGAAATGATATTCTTATATAAATGGAGCAACCCGCCAAAAGAAGCATCGAAAATATCGCAGCTAATTCAGTTTAATCTTCACACCAATCTTAACTAACAATCAGGCTTAGGAATGTTACGTTCATATTGACGTAGGTATGCTGCGTCCATATTGAAAAACCCGTTGCCAATATATCTCTAATTAATGATTTAATAGATTTATTCTTCTGTAACTTAATGTCAGCAGACAGATGTGAATGTATGTAGATTGTCAATTGTCAAGCTGAAAATTGCTATAAAATTCGATTTTCTTCTCATAGTGCCCTACTTCGATTCAATCTTTCCGACCACAATTATTTTTGAAAATCGGCCAAACCGAGGTACCTTAATTTCCAATGTTGCTGGCTGTGAATCAAAATGAAATCTGGCACGAGATCCAAATACTTCCGGTGCTGACCAGTGTCTGGGCTGATCCGTGTTGAGTTTATCGCGAACATCGAAACTGCAATAAAAAGAAGCCAAAGATAATAAAGAGAGAAAAAGTCTGAAATTGGGATTATTTAGGGAGAGAAAAAGTCTAAAATCGAGTTGTTAAGGAAGGAAAAAGATGGCGGTGACAAGGAAGGAAGAGTGCAAGAAATTAATCTTGAGCACAAAAATTTTGCTTTTTCTTTAGGAACATAAGAGAGATCATTTAAGGAATTAATGCGTTCGGCTGTAAAGTTCAGGCCTGGCGATAGGCAGCAAAGCGGCAATAACCGAATACAAAGTGAAACCCATATTTCATGTTTAAGCATTGCGAGGGTTAGAGATCGAGTCAAAATGTAGCAGCTATTAATTTTCTGCTAAAAGGTCTTAAAAGGCAATCGCTGAAAGTTGTTGATGACTTAGTTCTTGTTCTAAAGGGAGGTAAAGTTTTCTTGTTTTTTATTGAAACTAATTGTTTGAAATCGTGGTATTTGCAGGCACTCAATCGAATCGGAACAATTCAGTACATGTCTTAGGAGCATACTGATGGTGGTAATGCTACTATTGAATCCGAGCCTGTTGGTTGCTCTCCGATTCGATTATAAGGCATTAATTGGACATGATTTTACTTTATCTGGCTCGGTAACGGAATTTTATTGATAAATTTACTCGATAACGGTAGCAGAACAAGCTGGTATCGTATTTATACATTACGTTATTCAATTTGAGGATTCCTCTCCTTAAAACTCCGGTTATTTTCGCCACTTACCGTGTTTCTTTAGGGTAAGCGTTTTTAGGGTAAGTTTAATTATAAGGTTAAATTGCTGACAAATTAGCTTGCTGATAATGTAGCTTTGAATCTTGCTTTCTCAAAAGCATATTTTTAACGGAAGTTCGAGTTTAGTATTCACAGAGTTTCACAAACATGGAACAACCATAAAAGTTTCAACATTCTTTCAAGACTAGAGCGTGTTCCTAAAGTCTTGTTATGGTCCCGTTTCAAAACTACGCTAGAACCAGCATCTGCGGTGGTAAATTGAGATCAAGGGTTAGACAAAGATTGGATATCATTCTGGGTCGATGACATTGGAGCACTGGTGGTGTAGCCTAAGAGAGTTTTAATAGTTATTACATATTTTACTCACCTGTATAGAGGTATTCCTGCATTATCACGAAACCACAAAACCATGTAAACATCATCCAGAGGCGCTGATATCGGGCAGGGCATTGATACGGATTTCCCCTCCACAGCGTCAATGTCTTTTGTCTTGACTGGATTTGTATGCGAAGGGCGCACGAGCAAACGAACAAAGGAAGGCAAGGTAAAATGGAACAAGAATAGAGGATGGATGAAAGTGGAGGGAATGTAGTAAAACAGGAGGGTTAGTTGTTGCATTGTCGAATAGTTATTGTTATTTAACGTTGTAGTAAATTTGTTGTCAGTATTATAATTGTTGTTTGTATTGCGGTAGTTATTATTTTTTGTAATGATATTATAATTATATTCATCGCAGCGCCATGATGGTTGATGTGCCCGTTGTTCAGTTTGGTTATTGTTTAACATTAAATATCATCGTGTGGTCGTAGTAGTTATGGTTATTTTTGTTGTTATTGTTATTTGTTTTTGTTTTTGATTGTCATCAATAGGCCGCAACAAAGAGAAGAGAAAAGAGAAGAGAAAAGATTTTATTAAGTTTTATCATCTTCTGTTTAACGCTCAATGGTGTCATAAAAAATCATCTACAAATAAATATCAGAAGTTGGTTTATTTCCTTGAATTTACTAGAATTATTCATTTTTCATTTCTCATTAATAATTCAGTACAAAGAAGAATGAAAAATATCGACTTAATTAATAAAAGCATTATAATAGTAGTAAGGATTATTTATTTTGTGGCAAAATCTCTTCAAATTATTTCATTTATTTGGAATTAATTTGATTTGTGTATATTCAATTGTGCTCTCCAGTTTAATTAATTTCACCTGTAATTGAAGGAGTAATATAATATTCAATTTTCTTTTCATTTATTTTATAGAAAATTGTGAACGATTTCATCGATAAAGAAAAGGGAATTTTTGTTACAGTTCCTATGTTTCAATATTAATGCCATGGTTATAAATAGGCTCGTTTCCCTCTTCAAATACTTTCTACCATTAGTGTTCGGACAAAATTCGTACAAATTTTTAGTATAAAATCATTTAAAATATCCTGACAAATCAATGCGCGCGAACATATTTGCCATCACAACGTATGAATCGAAGCTCATTTATCCATTCATGACTATTCATGTTTACTCATTAGGTAAAATCATTGCAAACATATGTCAGCTCGAACTATACTTGAATGATTCGGAATTTTGTAATAATAAAACTTCATAAATTATTTTCAAACTGAAACATACTTTTTATCCATAAACAAATGATTTTATATCTTCAAGTGTAAAATTACATTTTTTATAAATGAAGGACCTTCCTCCTATTATCCTTCTGCTGCTGCGTTTTCTTTCATAAAGTACTTAAACTTCGAAGTCGTTCCATCGAAACTTATATAAACTTCCATAAACGATTTCCTTTCATAAACAGTATTAAACATTTTATCACTTTGCTTCTGACCACCTCCTCCAGGAAGAATCGGTTCTTTTAAATGCCTTCAACAAAACTCTCTCTACCACCACCAGAGGGCAAAGGCATCTTTTCTAACTGCAAGTCGTCCTCAGCGCGTCGCGTCTCTCTCATTATCAATGCATCGCTCGCTTTCTACCTCGAATGTTTTCAAGCAGAACGAGTGACACAGGATATCAAAACGCGTGGCTTTTGGGCCAGAAAGAATTCTTCAAAACTTTCGGATTTTAAATTCTGGCGGTATCACGGGGGTTATGAAGGTCTTATACCCTGATGATGAGAATGTCCTCGGGAAATTTAACAGTCCTGGTGCTAGCATTACGCACGGGATGATGTTACTTATTATTGATGCGTTACCGAAGGACCTTCTCATTTCCTCCTCATATCCTTTTATATCCATTAGCTTTGCTGCCAACCCATAATTTTTAGTTATCTAGAAGGATTCGGTGCTGAAATCGATTTTACCATATGTGACGTTAGCAGACCTCAACGCTTACAAGAAGCATAGATTAAAAAATGATAAAATTAAACGAGGAAGGGATATAAAATAGAGACAGCAGTGATTCCCCAAGAATGCAAACTTATGCATAATGGGATGGTAAAGGGTGACATAAGTTTTAAAGTTATCCTTTTTCCTTTTTCGAGGGATGAGAATGATGAATTTTTATGATGCAGATTTAATATTATGAAACCAACACAGCATAGTTAATTCCACAGTGGTCAGAAATATGGAAGGAGACATAAATTTTAAGTTTATTTATTGTCTCTAAGGTTTAATTAGCTTTCCTTTTCTTTTATGAAAATAATTATGAAAAAAAATAAACTGATATAAACAAAAGAAAAATAAAATAACAATTATTCTAAATCGCTTAGATGCAACTACAAACGGTGAGGAAAACTCTGTTTTCCAACATAAGTTGAAAACTTTCCGACGGTATGTTATTTTAATAATCTTACACTTTCTTAAAAACTTTGCGTATTGTCATGCGAAACTTGGTAGGAAAGGGAGTAAGAACAAGATAAAGAAGAGGAAGAGGATCAAGTAAGAATGATTACTTCGGCCTAAACTAGGCTCATTTACCCCACACCCGCAACAAAAATTTATATTGTGATCCTAATAATGTGATCCTAATAATCTTTAAATGCTTCAATAGTCTTTTCTCCATTAACGTAGATCCACACACCCATCTTGAAAAAACTTGTCAAAATCCACACATGGTGTAGCACAATCCTGTTTTCTGGTGGATTTATAATGTCCAACACGGTTATAAAATATCGACTTCAAAATTTCAATAGAGACTGAAATGTAGGGTCTTCCGCATTTTCAATCCCAAACAAGTTATTATGACAGAATATTCGTGTCAGATTTCATATTGATACTTCTTCCGTTTGGGTGTATTCGTGACTTCCACAGACATATATAATTGCACACAACCATACCGGCATACAGACAGATAGGCAGACAGACAAACATCGCTATACGGCTCAGGGTGTGCTTCTGAGAAAGAATATATACATATTTTTATGTACCTACCACACCGCCATTAGTGCGTTAGAAATGGAAGCACAAAGTGTGGTATCCCTTCACGTGTAGGGTGAAAATAAACAGGAAGAAAGCGAAGAAAACAAGGATGGAGGTGGAAACTCAGAAGAGATATTCCTTTGGGATATTTATGTTTTTACTTAAAGCGAAAACTGACAAGTGTTCCATACGATTTACAGAACTCTTTAATAAAATGGTAAGCGTTAATTTAAAAAGGACCAGAAGCAAGAAAAAGAGCTGTAAAAATTCTTCATAAATATAAGAACACCAAAACAAGTACGAGCAACAAAAGTAGTAACAACAATAACAGTAACAGGATGGTAACTAACGGAAGTGGAAACTAACGAAGACCGACCGAAAGTTCAATTCCCCAGAACGAATTGTATTCGGAAGATTACAATGGCAATCCCCTCAAGAATTTTTATTTATCCGAATGAAATGTATTTTAGACCATTCATTTCGAGCTCGCACGACTGACCCACCGAACTCTTAGTATCGAGGAGTATTCCTTCTATCCATTGTCGATGATGATGCCGACGTCAATCGTTTCGTCCTTGTTTAGGGCCTTTAGAAATTTAAGTTTCATGACAAATAAATACATAACGCAAGTTGTACAAACACGCAACGTGTTCGCGCTAGAAGACATGCCATTAATTTTACCGCAAATCGCCCAGAAATTATCAGAAGAAGGGATGTACAAATAAAGGCAAAAGTTGGCAAAGGGGAATTGAATAGACAAGAGCTTAAAGTGAAGGCAAAGTGTGACTTATAAGACACACCAAATCTACGGGGAGCAAACAACAAATATCATAAAGTATCTCACATCTTGCGGGTATTGATCGCCCACTTGAAGTTTCTTCTTGAAGAGTTATAAGTTTTTATGTCAATATAAGCTTGAAACGTAGAGCAAGAAAAAATATTTAAACCATTCAATACATTCAAAATATCGGAGGATTCATGAAGAGATTGGAACATGGAACAAATGGGAAATGAAGAAAGTCAAGTAAGGAGAATTAAGTATAGGGAACTTGTGATTATATGACTATCCCCAAACCAAGAAAAAATAATGCATTTGAGATCAAAAATATTCACAGTGGTCACGTACTGTGGCTGAGAGGGATAAGGATAAAAGGTTAATGTAATTTTTGTTAACTAAAAGAAAACTATCATTAAGAGTAATAACTAATTAAAAGCAAAGACACAGTAACGCAATTAATTTAAATGGTAATTTCATGAGGCAAAAAGATGTGAAGCCAAAGGAAAATATTTATCAATCTCCAATAAAGGACAATGACAGTACGCAATAATGTTGTCTGGATTGCCAAGTTAGCTAGCTCTCTTTTTAAAATTATTTGCTGAACAGTACTTTTTTCGATAATTTCGATCCACATGAAGCAAGAAATCAAATAGCTTTCTGTATAATGATTAAATACACATCATAGCACCGATATGGAATGGCTACCAGATTATGAAAGTTGGTCTATAAAGCCCTTCTTTGGTAAACTAAAAATTTCTTGCTTATGCATCCACTCAATTAAGGAAGTTAGTTGACCTCTGAGGTCCGCAAGGCTATTAGCGAAACTTCTTTTTTAAAAGCGAACAATTTATAATCTGATCAGTTTTAGCTCAGCAGTAAAATAACAAATGACAAGAAGAAATATAAAATAAACCGAATAATCAAAAATAACTAATAACTTTAAAAATTGATACATTACAATTTCAAACATTCGAAGTCTGCAAAAAGCTAAGGTATCCCTTAACCCTTAAGATTAAAACTGATACCCTAAAAAAGCTATCTTTACTACACAAGGCTAAGATAGGATACAAGAGTATCCTATCGTCCCCTGACTACCTCACTTAATTTTTTGTAAATGTTTGTGAGACTTGACACGTTTTTAGTCCTCTTATGCTCTAGTTCTTGCCAAATAATGTGTTGGTATTACCGTTTACTATTAGAATTTAACGTTTATTATTAGAATTTCTCACGCAATCCGCAATAGCCAAGAGATGGGTTTCTATTTGCACCCCTCCCCCTTTCTTCCATCAACCAACCATATCGTTTTAACAACTCGTATTTCTCAACAGTACCGGAAAGTACTTGAAATATTTGCATACGAGGATATTCGTGAAGGAAGTTACACAGGAAATAACAACAGCATATTTATTGCTTCTCATGTACTGAGAGCAAATAATAAATAAAAAAGATTAGTGTTGTTTGTCATCGTTTAAACACACTAGCAGTTATAGATATACTATATAAGGCCCGTGCTGTACGTGTACTTTCACCTCGAACTTTTCTTTTTTTGGTTTTCTTCTAATTTTTGGTTACCAACATCACATAAACCACCAATTGTAGCCTCTTTTTAACGTTGCCTCCTTCCTCCCCTACAGCTAATGCGACGCATTGAAGAGACTCTAAAATACTCAAAGTTTTACCATGATTATGCGCTCTTCATGAAACATCTTAATTTCATGCGGTGTCTCTTAACTTGCTTAATGGCTAGCCGCCATTTTCGCATAATACGACTGTTGTTTAGATTATTGCTATTGTTTAGTACTTCGGTTTTTTTACTTTGCAAGTTTGGAAATAAACGAATCGGACTTGAAAAGTCTTCTAATGTTCCAAGCAAAAATTAAGAGTGTCACATAAAAATATTTACAATTGTAGTGTATTACGTTTTTATGTGTGTTAAATATACATGAAAAATAGGTTAAAATACCTTCTTTTCGTCGAAAGTATAACAAAAACGTTTTCTCCATTCTAAGTGTTCTAAAAATTCTAAAAATTATTTTAAAAAAAGTCCAATATTTTTCGCTCTATCAGAGCAAGTTTTGCTTCACTAGAAAACAGGCACTTTACAGATTTACTTTTCACGTACACGAATATTCAAGTATTTAAGCATTCGGGTTCATTTGAAGTTCTTGGCTGTTCTGACGCCTTACCCCGCCCAGTAGAATTCCATTTTACAGAGGATTTCCTATGATTTCAGTTTTTATTTCAGAAATAGTGTCATAGATATGGAATTTGATAGCGTGAATCCTTACTTATTTGTCGACTAAACCCCAGTGTTGTCGAAAGTTTTTGATGTTGTCAAAAGTGTCAAAGCGTTGGTATAATGCCGTATGAAACCGAATAATATTATATTTTATTCGACCTTGAAAAAAATAATCTATTTGTTCGACGGTGGTCTCTATATTTTGGGAAATAAAATGGGAAAATTGGGAAAAACCGCTTCATTTAAAAAGAAAACAAGTAGAAACATTTCATAAATTTTTGCTCAAGCCAGCTTATTTTGGGAGAAATTTCAAAAAAAATTACTAATAATTATTTATTTCAATTAAGGTTTCCCTCCTATTAATTTTTCCCTATTCGTTATATTCCTGATTCCCTTTTGATTTTAGTTTGTATGTTTCTTTTTTCATTTGCCTTTTCATTCATTTTAGAAATAATTAAATCTACTCCAGGTCTGTGAGCTAGGCATAATGAGGTTGGTTTAGTAGTTTTTCATACATTCTCAAGGTTTCTCTTCATTTCACTTTTATAAGCTTTATAAGGTTTTTCGTTGTCTTGATGATGTGTCTTGAAGAAAAGAAAAATAAAGAACGCGGTGGAGATCATTCCCAAATTATTGCATAGTCTAACGGTCATTAAATACATTTCCTTTTGTCTAATTTCACTCCTTAGAGAACATTTATTTCTACTTTGTCTCCTTTAGAGATGCTGTTTATTATCGACGTTTTCAATTTTTCCTTTTTTATGCCTTTTTATCAAATTTTTGAAAATTATCAACTGCGGCGGTCTGTGCTGCTGCAGACAGACTTCTGCGTCTCTTTTTATTCCACACTTGGTTCAACAAACGCAGTTGGATGAAATAGACAAAAAACCGACGGTTTTTTGGGGAATATATTTTACTCTCAGTGGGTATGTGTCCTTCAAATTAATTTTTTAAACGAATAGGAATTCCAGTTTAGTTCTAAGTCTAAACTTACTCATAACGATGAGTTTTATTAAGAGAAGAGATGAATTTGCCTTTATATATGCTTTTTCCTTTGAGGCGAATCTATCGAGCCGTAGAGCAAACATTGTTGCAGCCTCATGTCGTAAAATGAGCTATAGTCGCATTTCAGTTCCTGCGCAATACCAGGAAGCCAAAGTGTTTTGATAATGTAATAGCTGACATTATTGTTCAATTATTTGCAATGCTTGTATGCGTCAATGGCGGTGGTTTTTATACCCTCCACCCGTAGGGGTAGGGAATATTCACTTCCTGTTCAGAATAACGTCCTAAGTTGATTTAGCCAAGTCCCTCTGTCTCTCCGTTCGTGTGTTTGTCTAAGTGTCTCTGACCAGTGGCACTAAATCTCTTAAAAAAAGGATGGTTTCTCACTTTCTAGATATGTTTTCAAGCATGAATTTTGTGTCCGAGGTGTTGGTATTAGATATTATTATGTACCCGTTTATAAAATGTGGACTTTGTAACAATATTTTATTGAAATTAGTAGATCTAAATTAATCAAAAAAAGATAAATGTAAAACTAAAATGGGTGTGCACCGCCTACCGTTTATTAGAATCAAACTATAAAATTACACTACGGGTGTAGGGTATATTATCTCCCGCCAGACAAAGTTAGCGTTCTTATTTGTTTTTGTTTCTCTATTCGTTGGTGTTTGTGCAAACAATATATTAATTCTCTCTACTAATTCTATTAGTTCTCTCTACATTCTCACCCTATATTTCTCTTCCTCTCTATGCGCTTCAGACATCCAATTTTTGTTACATTTTACTAAAGTTAAATATTTCGTTCGACACGTTCTCATGAATTAGAAAATAAAAGTTCCTGAATAAAAAAAAGACGTCGCCATAATTGTGTTCAAAGTTTGCTCCCATTACAGCCTCGGAGTAAAAAGCAAAAGTCACGGAAGTTGTTGATGCTAATCTCGAATAAAAAGGAGAAAAGTGACTCAAATGATTTAGGCAAGGACTTTCTAAAACTAATTCTGATTTCGTGCTTTAATAGATAATTATCTTCAATTTACTCCAGTTTGAAATTTTCCAAACATTTAATTAATTTTGAAATAATTGAGAAGTTTTTGAATAGCGGGTGTACTATTTTTCCAATTTTCTTGAAATAATTTCTTCGAATTAAAAATGAAACATAGCATTAGATCTATTTGTTATTGTTGTTTTATATGCATTTTCTCTCAAGGCGGCAATACCTAACGATTGCCGAAATGGTCTATAAGCGCTCCAAGCACAGATTCCTGAGTCTTTCACACATTTTTCATCACATATTTTGCAGTAAACGAGCTGCCTATGTTTTATCTTTTATAACGAAAATTTGGTAAGCGGTTATATATTAGTTAAATGGCATTCCACAGAAAATGTTCGGTTCCGTAAGGTAAGCTTACACTTGTAATGAATACTAAAGTGACAGAATTTTATCTTGTGCCTTTTTATTTGAAACCAAATGACAAACGACTAAATAATTGCACAAATTCGATGAAAATATCTCAACAATAAACCATAAAAAATTAATATCGTGCTCACTTCGTATCCCAAAAAGGAATCTACTGTAAATTTTAATTTCTAAACTTGGATTAAGGCAGAAAATGTATTTGTTGCTTTGGCTAATTGAGAAATTAAAAAAGACTTTGAATGACATGTTAGCAATCCTATGAAGAAAATATAAAGAATATATAAAAAAGAAAATTAGGATACTTCAGTTATCCCGGTTAAAATGGCCAACTTCCAGACTTTTATTGCTTGGCTTAAGTTTCGAATTCATAGCGAAAACCTCCCGACATTATTTGAGACTTCTAATTTATAAATACTTTTTCAATGGTTTGTAAAGTTTCCCTCAAAACAATATCTTCCCCGCAATTTTATATTAAGCTAAATTTGCACTTCTCTAGAATCTTTGCTTATATTTTTGGCTTCATTATTCACCTAAATTTTCAGCCACAAAATTAATACAAGTCTACTCCGAATTTTCTTGAAATTGGTCAATAAAGTTCAATCATTTTTTTTATAAAATTTGGTAACTTTTTGCAATTAATTTTATGCTCTTAAGTTCAGCGTAAACAAGTTTAGCTTAAATTATTTTTTAAGAATTCCGAGGATGCTGACGGCGATGAAAATTAATAATAATGATAATGACAGATATAAAAATTTCTGAATATTCAAGCCGAGCATGCTTTTAAATGGAAGCTACCATATATATATCAGAGGCTGTGAATGAACTTACTATTCAAAGAAATGCCAATTTATAAGGTTTGCAACAACAGCAAAAACAACAATAACAAAAGAAGCCCAAAATAGGAATCATGGCAGCATCTTCACCCCGGAAATTGAATCATGATCACGTTTAAGAAAGAACTGTTGCCGATAATATTTACCATGGTACATAAAGAATGTTCACCATCACTTTAAGTTATCTTTTCTTTTTTTTTAATCCATAGAAGCCGAAGATTTCATTCCAGATGTTATAAAAAAATTGAGCAATAAATCTTTTCCTCACTATTATACTGCCTTTCCTTTTCTCCTTCCGTTTTCTTTTAATGGCTTCCTGCATTAGTGAAGCAGAACAAATGCCATTTCGTAAATCCGTTACCAAAGTCCATAAAATAACTTTTATAACACAGATAGTTGTGACAGCAGACCACCGAGATTTTACTCGTGAGCAAGTAAAGAAATTCAACTTTAACTTTTTTTACTCCGCGTATCAAAGTTTTGAATTTTTTTTCGAAAACATTTCAAATATAATTTTTGCTTTCAATTTGTCTAAAAAGTATAGCGCGAACTCGGTGGTGACATCTTTGCTCGAATGAACGAACGTAGAGGTATAAAAGGAATTTAGTTACTAACATGTTTCTGATGTTTACCCCACTGATGCCTTTATTTTGTTCTTTTCGATTTTTAAATTTCATTATAGAAACCATGCATAAAGGCAAAGTGAGGAACAACGTTCGTAATTTGCTCGTACGCCCCTAAGCTAAAAGGTTGGAGTTATATAGCGCAATATTAAATTCGAACCATATAAAAAATCAGTTAAAGAAAATGAAAGTCATTTAATAGTTTTTAAAGAATCTATTAACATATTGCAAATATTCCGCGTAACAATATTCAAATCAAATTCAAAAAATTATTTTCTAAGAAGTAGCCAAGTCATAGAAATCATAATTTATAAAAAAATCGCACCGAAAATGTCAAAAATATGTGGAATTAATTGGAATTTCTGAAGTACTTTTAGAAAATACGTTTATAGATTGCGCTGATTGTTATGCGCTGATTAGAACACATTGTCCCACTCTAAAATAATTTATAAAATTTCACAAAAAGAAAGAGGAGCAGGTGAGTAATGAGTATTTTCCTCTTGGCTACTAATCTTGATTATTTTTCCAAACTATGTCGCATTCAATATTTAATATTTATAATCATGGTGGTCTTCACAGACAATAACAATATTTCTGTTGTTCGTAATCCTTGTGGGTAAACTTCTGTTATGAATATATGTATTTATAGAACTAATGAGACTTATATGTATACATACATTCATATGTACATATATTTACGTACATATATGTGAACAAGTAAGTTTGTTAATACCAAAGGGATTATTACTACATATTTTGTTTCCTAAGCATTTTCTATATTCTTCACTACGGCTGCCGCGGTCGCTCTTTATTGTTTACAACTGCCACACGATAGCATCAACTCATCTCCTCAGCACCCAGCTTACGGGCTTACCTTCACTCCATCCATATTAATTTCACTCTCTACAACGAAACCAATCCTCATACTCCAACAACCCAATTAGGCAGCAATCACAATAGCAACTAAAGCGCGAATAACAAACCAAAGTGATCATATGTTGACTGATGCATGAAAGAAATGCCGCTTTTGTGCAATGTCTGGTTGACCGTCGACAGTTTGGTCTATCTTTTCGTTTCTGGCACATACTAATACATTTTTCGCTTTACTCAGAGGAAACTCTTTCAAATATTACGAAGTTTGGTATACTTTTTTTAACTATAATTTTCATAAATTCGACTTTAAATTTCATTTACAAATATCAAAATTTATTGAAATTAGGTTGGGAAATAAGTTCGTTCGGTTTTTGAAAACTCAATTCTCTTCCATTTCAATTTTCTAAGTCCACCATTGAGGGTGTGAATAAGGAGGAGGATTCTTAAAATCAAACGATATCATTTTTCAAACTTGCAAACCATTTCATAAAATAACAATCCTCTAAAATTTAGAGTCTAAATGTTAGCACCATAGAACGAAAACAACCGGCGTATACCACCAATGCTGTCCTATGGGACGGCTTATAACCCTGAAAGTTCATGTAAAATCAGGAGGAAAATATACGGAATAGGAAGTGCGAGCAACTGTCCCTCCCTACTCCCCTAGCCCGCCGTGGAGTTCTTGTCGGTTGAGAAGTATAAATATTTATATGATTTGCGCTCATTTTCAAATTGCATGACAAAGCGAATGAGCGATGTGGGA
The DNA here is from genome assembly GCA_963966595.1 of Physocephala rufipes. NCBI lineage: Eukaryota > Metazoa > Arthropoda > Insecta > Diptera > Conopidae > Physocephala > Physocephala rufipes. The sequence continues at coordinate 9,431,285 of OZ016502.1, forward strand.
TTAAGTCGACAACATCGCCGTCCTTTGGGAAAAAGCTATGAATTAGAGAGCCGTCAATTACCGAGAACTAAAAATAAGGCCGCCGGCGGGGACGTGTTAAACGACAATAACGTCACGCGTTTTTACAATATTTTGCGGCTAGCGTTAACGACACCTTATGGCTGCTGGCACAATTATTCTCACTTACGTCAAAAAAGGAGAGAAGTTTTTAACATTTTATATAAAATCACGCAAGGAATTTGTCGACAAACAACAACAGCAAAACTTGTCGCAAAGAGGAGTTTTAAGTAAATGAAATATCAGATTGTTTTCCTCTGTGTTTAGTGAACAGAAATCTGGTACGTCAACAGACGGAGGTTCCCCTTTGGTGGCAAGTAAGTTCTTTCGAACTTTCAAGGTGATGTACATCAATAAGTTCTATATTTCCAGTCAGTATATATTTCCCATCAAAATAGTGAAAACTTCTATCTAAATGATCTCAATTATAAAGGCAATAAATTACCACCAAATCTTCTTTGTGAAATGGATTTTTTTAAAAATATTTTTGAAAGCCTGAAGCAGATAAAATAGTAGTCAACATTGCGAAATATTAAACAGCCGTAAAAGATTTTACATTTTCTTAAATATTAAACTCTGACCTCAATCTTCCTATATGGAAATAGCGTATAACCAGATAATATTTCCGCGTAGCTTGGTCCAACTAGAATTTCTTCTTAAACATTTAATTAAGCTAAAAATTAGCCAGCGCTAATTCTTAAATGATATCTTTTGCATCCAAGCAAAATTGCTTGGATAGTGCCTGCAGTCGCGTTAATAACCTTTAAATACAAATAATTAAAATAGGCTTTATGAGACAAAGCATAATTTAGGATAAGAATCATCAGAAACTTGACTAATGAAGCAATAAAATTGAGCGTAAGGTCTTAAGCTCAAGGGAAGACTATTGAGACGGTGTTTCTTGAAAACTGGAGAAGGGAAAATCAGACAAAGGACAGGGAAGGGAATGAAAGGGAAGGGAAAGGAGGGGTACGTAAGACAAATAAAAGGTAGAAAGTAATTTTTTAGTAGATCACATCGACACTAATGTGGGTCTCACCGTAATTTAGAAGTAAAATTACAGGGTCTAGCTCTAGCCAGAAAAATTCAGAATTTTTCAGGCTAGAGCTAGACCCTGATAGTCTGTAAGTTGAATCGACCATTTGTTTTTATCGTAGTCAAAATTCATGGTAAAAAATGAGAATCCACGGACTGAGCTCAAAAAAAGACTAAAACGGGAACATTTAAGTAGAATACCTTTAACGCCCGCCTCGATCACATTGCAAGTGAGACACAACCACTAAGATAACGACAGTACAATGTAGGATAAAATATTTCTTTGTATTCGTTTTGCTTCTGGTGAGGGAGGGGCGCCTGTTGGTGGATTGTGATTTATCGATCCGACGACGAGCATTGGCAGATGGCAATTGAAGACATAACAGTGGAAGCAATTGTTGAAGGATGAAAATAGAATAGAAATCGTGTCACTGAGTTCTTCCATCCGCCTCCACCGGACTCTTATTGTTGTTCTCGCTCTTATTGTCGTTCAAAATAAAAGTAACAAAAATTGGGTGAGGGTTACATGAATTTTTTGTTGTCAGTTCAGGGCAATAAAAATAGCTCGACACTTCCGACGCGTTTGAACGGGCGCAATGAGCACAAATAAAATTCAAAAGCCATAAAAAATCAGATAAATGAATTCAATTTATTATGATGACAAATGGGTTTTCGATGAAAATATTCCTGGAAAATCAGTTTAGGTTTAAACTGCTGAGTTGTCTCCAAATCTCGAAAAAATAAATGCTCCTGAACATAACACTTCGCTATATCTGAAATAGGAAATCGAACTGTCGGAAATATATATCCGTAATAGAATGGTCTTGGGTAATACTGAAATCAAAATCTGAAGTACTAAAAATTTGAATACAGTGAATGTTTCAATTCAAAAATAATTCTGGCAATCAACCCTATTTCAAATTCCTCCGATTGAAGGAGCTAATTGTTCTTGTAAGTACACCCAAATTTCAAAGTCTATGATCAGTAAAAGACAACAAAGATCAAATCAAAAATCGAAAGAAAGTCAATAATATCACCAGCCTTAACAGTTCAAACGCTTCGTGAACGTCACCGATATAATCGATCGTCGATCGAACCAACGAGCCTAACAATGAAATAGCCTAAGGTAGCCAAACGTGCTCCCTCTTTCAAGCTGCACTTACAAGTACAACAACAACAATATAAATTCTAACAGCTACTGAAGGAAAACACGTTGATTGAAATTGAACCTTTTAGTTACTTTCTTATATCGAGCATTCATTTGGGTCACTAACAGCATTTTAAATATTCATGACGCATGAAATGATATTGTAAATTGGCGACTGGTTTGTCTGAGAGAGCATAAATCAGAATCACAAATAGCAACAAATAGCAAAATAGCAAAAAATAGAAGCGCAAAGACAACATTTTTTCTTGTTTCACAATTTAAAAAGAAAACTGGAAATTGTCCAACACAGTCTCGATGATTGAGTATTAAGGCAATTTGTATTCCATTACGCCTACCTGACGCCCCATTAGAATGTTTTTGAGTAAATAAGTGTATCTCTAGACTCTAGAGTCTAGAGTACACGCGTATGCATTTGAGAGCTTGTATTTGCATGTTTCAGTTTGCTGTTTCACGTTTTTTTTGTAATTACGTTTCTCGCATTTCTATACAACTAGCCATTCATTACCGGAAACCATGTTATTATGCCTGTCATCATAATTTACGAGTTGTTTAAACTTTAAAGTAGTTGGTACCTATACTACATTAATATTATTACATTAATTTAATTTCTTTTACATTAATATAAACACATACAAATTAATACATTAATAATTAATCCCTTCTTTGTTAGCAATTTAGGGAGGCACAATTTACGAAGGACATATTGCTTCCAATAGAGGCTTTTCAAGTGAATTTGTCTGACGATATATTATAAATTTATTAATAAACTCAATTTTCTTGATTAGAATGGAAGATTTTTTGGGAAACTTTGCGTAAAAACTTTTCTCATTGCAGAGAAGAGGAATTAATCCATTTTCCTCTTATCCGATGTTGCCTACTCTGCGACGTTTATGTGTATATGTTTGTGTGAAGGATAAGATTATAACTGTACTTGTGCTGTCATTTTGACAGTATTGTCAATACTGTTGCAGTTGTTGCTGTTATTTCTTCTCCAAGTAATTTCAATTTTGAAGAATAGCTCATAAGCTAATATACAGTATTTTCACACGTGCAGCTATCTTACATGCAAAATCCGTGCTTTCGACCTAAAAACCAAAAACTGTTCTCATGTTCTAGCACAATGTGCTGCTTTGTAATGATTGGGCGCCAACTAGTTAAGGATTCTTTGCATCGCACTACCCGTTAAGGCCCTAAGTCCAACATTTGTGTTTCACGTTTGGAGATATTTTTAGCAGGAGAACAAGGAATAATTCTAAATTTATACCCTTGGCACCTTACCCTATTCCTGTAGGTACTTTGAGGATGACGACCATGTTTGTTTATTTCTCCTTTCACTTGGCCTTCATCATGTTAGTGGTGTCCTCGGAGAGGGGACTCTGTTAAGAGGAGGACTAAACCATATTGAAGATAGAACTACCCAACTGGTGATCCTGATATGAACATTCAGTCCGATGCAGACTGAATGAATTTTTTCTCCCCAATGGTATATAATGCGAACATAGTCCACACCAGTTCTCACACATACATACGCAGCATTCTTGAAATATGAAAAAAGCTTGACAACAATGTCTGTAACATATTTATTTTCCTCTGTCGCTTCTCACCTAATAGTTACCGATGTTCCTTTGTATTTTCCTAAAATGTATTTTCCCATATTGTCATATTGTCTCGCACAAAATTCACAATCTCAATTTAGAATGAGTTTCCATCACATCCTAATCTGTCTAATCACATCCTAAACCTCGAAGCATTACGTAGAATAAGTATTTTCTTTACTAAAAGGGTGAGTAATGCCTCAAAATTATTTAAAACTACCAAAGCAAATCTGAGTCGCTGGTTGTAACTTTAAGAACGAGAAAGTAATCTCCAACAATGAAGTTTAACCTGGATCTCCGACATGGAATTTAACTTTGGAAAAAATCTTAGTATTATTAGAACACAATATCCTATCACATACGTTTATTGTGATAGGATATTGTGTTCTAATAATACTAAGATTTTTTCCAAAGTTAAATTCCATGTCGGAGATCCAGGTTGAGGCAAGGTTAAACTACAACTAAAACCAATTAATTGGGAATAATCTATCAATAATTGAATATTATCAAACCTTTGACTTAGCTTCTGGATACGTTAATGTAAATCTAACTAAAAGTGGTGTGTCCCTTTATATATAACAATTGTTAAACATTAACATTGAGAGAGCAAAAATATAAACCACAAAATTTCAGAAAATTAATCTTACCGTCTTGATATCGTTTCGTTATTCTGGTGAGTACCGAACCAGAACGTACGCGTCCTACAAAATGTGGGTCCTTATAAAAGGGAGCTAAACGAAGTATACGCTATAGCTTTAAATAATCTATACAGAAAGGACAGACACTAACATACGTACAGGCCGATATATTAACATTTACATAAATAAACTCTCCTACAGGTCAAGACAAAGTCATACGTCGTCAAGACAAAAACAGCGCTTCAACTTGATACTTTTTCAAACACGATCAATTTGGAAGCATCTACATGCTTAACGTCAAGAAGAACATCACTAGAAATTTTTCTCAATAAAAGAACAAGCATATGAGATATTGTCTGTGCATCTTAATTTCTTCCATTCCTTTCATTACACGTTGTTATTTTGAACTAAGCAACAACATAGTTTTTGTTGCTGCAATAAAATAAAGAAATAGAAAAAACAGTCAAATAAGAGGTTATAATGAATAAGGGGAAGATTTACTCAAGAACTTTCAAAAACAGAAAAATAAACAAAATCTACCATTTTACTCAAATAGAGCCGAGCAATCGATTTTTACTTTATTGCCCAGCCTTTTAAAGTGTCTTAATCGTGAAGTTTAGGGAAAACACAACAATAAACGAAGAAACAAATCAATCATTCTTTCAATAACAGTCATCAACACGGGATCGTCGATTGTAACCGTTTACTGCCACACACAAAAACCAGCCATTTAAGAGAAGTTCTTCTTCATAAGGAAAATATCTCCCTCTCAATACAAAAGGGCTTTACATTCATCCAAAGAACATTTTACATTCAGAAAAAATCAGTAATTTCCACAAGTAGCCCCCAGCTTAGCTGCCGAATATTCTACTTACAAATCCATGGCCACAACCCAAAAAATACAACCGCCTCCATTTGAAAAGTAGTAAGGTTAAAGCGAAAAGGGAAAGTGAGACTGCAGGGAGTAAAGACAAAAAGAAATAACGCCAGATTTTCGAGTCATAATTCATTCCCAGTATAATCGTAATGCAAACAACACTCCCTTTTAAATATACTATTAAAAACAAATATATTGTGGGCGTTCTGACGGGTCCAGTCAGAAGGCCACCTCCAGAAATTTTGAAGTCTAGAACCTGATCATTGTAGATCCTGCCTGGAAGAACCAGAAACACTAGAACACTACATAGATATAAATAGCTCTGTAAAAAGTACGAAGTTGTTCGACAAGTGTAGGACACAAATCAAATGTTCTTTTACTCCACTGACTGAGGAGCACAATGGGACTTTTAGCGTAAGTGCATCGGCCATAAACATTATTTGTTATAAATATTATGTGCATCTAAATATTACTGTATATAGGACACTAGTTTAAATAAACAGTGTACTTTTAATATATTTAAGGCTTCATACACTTTATACATGCTATACACTTTATTATTTTATAAACTTATATTTAGTAAAAAATAGATTTTTTCCCTCTTTCCTACAGGTGTAGGGTATATTTCCGTCAAGCCGATAAACTTTGATAACCGAAATTAACTTGTTTGCTTGTGTTTTAAGAATTTGACGCCATTCCATAAATTTTTAATTCTTCATTGAAATGTATGCAGTAGTCTTTCATCATAAAACAAAATGCGTTATAAAGTTATAATCATGAATCATAATCACTGTCACCGGATATTGACAAATTTATAACATTCCGTGCACAATATTTTTTGAGTTTGGAAAATATCTGTAAATTTGACTAATGCAAATTTCCGAAAAAATGTTTAAATAAAAGCTTAAAACGACAATTACCAAAACCACAGGCATTTGGCGAACCCAATTTAACCTTAACCGACTTATTTTAACAACAGAAATTGGAAACAATTGGGAACTATTTGAACAATGCCAAAATAATTAATTAAAATTATTTAAAAAAGTAAATGAAACTCATTTCTAAAACCATTTACTAGAGGTTACTGTCAGCAATATAATCTCTTTTTTCAAAGGGGTTTTTTGAAACACTCCGAAATTTATTTAATGCCGTTAGTGTAAAATACTGAACATATGATTATACTGAACAGTATACTAAAAATCACTGGTGCCCACCGGTTCAAATTCATAATACTGTTGCTGTTTTAATTGCAATATTATATACTAAATGAACGTAAACAAAGAGTGGACGTTCACACAAAATACTCTGATATTAGCGGATATTCTGTTTTACTAGCTGTCAAAATTAATATTAAAAAACAGCGCGCCAACAAAAATATCAGAAAAACAACAACATCATCATTGCCATTATTTATGCATACTCCATGCTTAAGCTATCCATGTACGTAATACTAATAATAATTAGGAAATATGGCATTACAAGGAAAATGTCCGCTATTTGTCTTAACGTTTTTCAAACAGTTAGGCCGTCAGTTTTTCAAGCAATGTAAATTTGCACTCTAGAAAGTTATAACAAAGGCATGAGGAATTTTAGATGGGGAGGAAGAAAAATAACAATGTGTTAAGTAATAAAAACTGCAAAACCATTCCGAACCATATACTTGATTCGATATCATCGATCTAAAAAAATGTTTTAAATAAGAGGACGTCAAAAACGTAATGAAGGAGAACTTCGTAATGTAGTTATTAACGTCATCGCTCAAAAAATATTTCCTTATTTCGTTTAATATTTTTCCGTGAATTATAATATTTTTCCGTGGTCAACTTTACTTTCAGTTGTGATTCTGGTATTTTATATTTCGAATTATGATAATTTGGCTTGTGTGTATTATACTTATATGCTGCGCATTAACGCTTTGTGCTTAATTAAATATGGAATATTAAAAACAGCATTCACAGCATATCCTACATCTTAGTATCGAAGAGAGGGAAAGGTGTTTAACAAGTAAAATAGTACTGAGCTCAAAAGCCGAATTTAAAATTTTTGTTTATATAATTTTATGGTCTAAGTAGGGTTCTGGCTGTAAGAAACTAAAGCCAAGCCTAAACCGATCTAAAAGAGGTCCCTCTGAAATTAAAAGGAATGCGTACGCGAGTAGGCAGTGAGACGCCAGTCAGACAACTATCTGACGATCTCATGCATATTTCATGGTTTTAAATAAATATAAACAAGAGGCTGTAACATTCAGTATCAACAGCGCGGAAAACAGCTTAAACGGTGCCTCAAATCAGTGCTTATTTTAATTTTTTATAAATAAAAGATTAACAGACCAAAAGGAATGTCCACCGCGATTTGTGCATTAATGGATTATTAATAATGTTAAAATTAAGTTTGTACCGGCGAACATTTTGTAGAATGTGGATGTGCGTAAAACCCTTCACAGTAAGCAAAATGACGGGCGATTAAATATATGACCCTAAATAGCTTCCAAATTTTCATATAATTTCATATATTATGAACAAGATTAAGAATAAATTGAGCAGTCAACCAATGAATTTTCCCAAAAATTCTTCCAAATACTTTTAAATAGTTATTTACATCAAACAATATTTTGACATTTGATGGATGTTAAAATTTAATTTAAATGCCAGACACTTTTGTTCGCCTTTATTTTTTACCTTCTATTTAAAGGATAACATCAGACGCGCTGATAAGTCTATGAGCTACGCATTTGAGGTGCGGAACGTAACATGTTTATATATACAACGTGCTTACGTAATGTAAACATAACCAAAAGAGGTTGGTAAAAATTATTAACACAAAGCAATTATGCCAACATCAACACTGTTGGCAGGCGGGACGATTTAACGAACATAGCCTTGAAATTGAAATTGTAATGTGAATCATACTTCTCCTTATTCACATAAAACCAAATAAGACCACGTTGACACATTAAACCCCTTCGTGAAACGCAATATTTAGACGCAGAAATTAGACGCATTATAAAAGCTGGATTTATAAAATTTTCATATAATTCAAAATAAGAATAAGAATACCAAAAATTGACCAAGATTTGTCATTTGAATTAAAATTATATTAGTTAGCCGTTCTGTTTACGGCGTGATTTTGCAGTTATTTTGCCGCTAAATCTCGTAAGTGCCATGTCGAATGAGCAAGTGTTTTCGTAAAGGCTTTCTAAATTGTCTTTCTAAAAATTTTGTATTACAAATTCTTACTTCTAAAATATAAACAAAGTTTTGTTGGAAATGTCGAACCTCATCTTGAGACAAGATTTAAATCAGAGATAATGAGGTTTGCGTTTTTTTGTAAGCATAAGACTTACAATGTTGTTCTCTGTTATTAATAGTATTGTACAATATTGATTTATTTTTCTTTTTATTATTCACTACCATATAAAGAATGGATATGCATACCTTTTTGAAAAGTGGTCTCATTTCAGTAACACGTCGTTCCGTAGTAATATGTCATTTCTTAATATTGAATCGACACAGTCGATTGTTATATCCAATTTCTCTTCAGGTAAATCTGATTTAGCTTAAGGTTTTGCATTAATATATTTTCTTAAAATAAGATTAGGTAACGAGGCAATCAAAGACACGATCTACAAAGTAAGCTCCATTTACCATTCTACATACACTTTTTCGGTTATCGGTTTCGGCGCGTGTCTTTAAACATAACAACACACCCTATAGCCGTTCATCCAGCCTCTTCATTTAGCGGTATAAATAAAGCCTAAAAATGAATACAGAGTAGATGAATACGATACATGTTCAGGTGGAAATACAATATGCATGTGTGTGTTTGTATATGTATCTACAAGGAGGAAGAAGTAGTGCGTTTGTCAGATTTTATTCTCTTCTTTATATTTTTTCTACTTTTGGCACACACGCTGATTGTATTTACGTAGATGTATGAAAATATGGTTGCACAGGGCTGTGTGTGCGAATGCATCTGGGCGCGTAACAACCTTTCCATTTCATTTGGCTGCCTCCCATTAAAAGCCTTTCGTGTGGGTCCGTATACATTTCACTAATGAAGTGTCAGTTCTTGTCAATTTATTGCCTTCATAGATTGACGAAATGGAGTTTGTTAATTGGAGTTTCAGAAAAAAACGTGAGTATTAAATTGTTTTAAAAAATATTATTGTAAAATTGTATTATTGCATTAAAAATTATTATAATTAATTATATAATTATTATTATTATTATATTATTATTATATTATTATTATTATATTATTATATTATTATTATTATTATTATATAATTATTATTATGGAAAATTGTATTATTGTAATTAAAATAGTATTATTATACAATTAAAATTGTATTATTCAATTGTATTGGGCTCAGTTAACAATTCTCACATGACTAAAATGTCTTTAAGGCATTTAAGTAACTTCAAGGTCAAGGTTACAGCATTTAAGCAAATTCAAGGTCAAAAAAAGGTCGGTCGGCGCCTTGTAACCCCATCCAGATAGTCATATTTAATATTTTAAAAGCTTTCCCTTTGGTATTTACGCAGTAATGGTCATACAAGTTGTCACATATTTCAAGTGACAATTACATCACAAATTACAAATGACAAACAAAGTATCACTTCCAGAGTCTTCTTTGTATCCCTTCTATTAATAACTAAATGTTTAAGTAACTAAATCTTTGTTGTAAAGTTTTGTTCTTTATTGATCTGCCATTTTTATGCTATGCCATTTAACGCTCTACCAATTATACTACTCTTCACATTCATTTCTTCCTTTTCGATAATATACTGAAATTTGTTTACTGATACGAGTACATATAAATCATGTCTCTGTATAAATTCATGTCTCCATTTTTTGGGCCACATCTGCTGCTCTTTAACTTCTCTTTGTAATCTAATTACTACCCAGAAAAAGTGATGTTTAAGGCGCCAATACAATTTAGGATGTTTGTGGGAAAGTTCATGAAGAGGCGAACGGATGGAAAATATAGGGCATGAACGATTGTACACAAGTGTCCCTATGTGTGTGTGCGTACATGTGTACATGGGATGCATGGGTTTTAAATTTATTAACTACGTATTTGCCGGTAACAAAATTATTTTCGCCGCAATGATTCTCTTTGGCATGGAATACGCACACAGAGGCACAGAAAAGTACACATACGCTCTCACGATGGTGTGATTTTCAGTATATATGCGTGGCGACGCGGATCCTCTTTTTCTACCTTTTACATCTGTGCTATAATGACACAGCGGCACGACAATGCAAATAAACCAACAAAGACTGATGTATACACCTCCATGCCAAACGCATACTCCCAATTTTATATATCCTATCGTTTACTTATAAACACCCTATTTATTTATGACACACGACCATGTATAAAATTACCTTACGTTTGAGGTGTTCTTGTTGTTGTAACTTTTGTCGTCACCATTATTGTTGTTCTTATTGTTTTGGTTTTTTTGTGAAGTTGGAGTTATTATTATCGCACGGGTAATAACGGTTTATTAGTCAATGCGGTGGGTGATTTTGCAACAAAAAATGAAGGCAATCAGCATTATATCGTAAGTGTGTATGTGTGTGAGTGTGTGTATGAGTATTGTCGTTGGTATACCAGGTCAATTACACATAAACCTTAGTTTGAAGAAAAAGCATATTTCGCACACAATTTGTCAGAGTAATTAATGATTGTTGGATATCAAACAAATCAATTCATGAAGGTCGCGTCAAGAATGTTGAAGGGCGAATGTGTGAAATTACTTGCATCTACTTCTCGCCCTATCTCTACATGATTGGACCATCTAGCCATAAAATTAAAGCTAATAATTCAATAATTATATTCTTTCCACTGAAATCGGTATTGTCCCCAGCCTAGATATTTTACTCTGTGTATCCAATTCTTAATAATAACCCTTGTCGTATAGTCATATTAACCACGCAGTAATATTACGATCTCCAACCACCCACTTTGCTCCATCTCCTCCTTTGAGCTCGTCAAGCCCATAAATTGACAAAGAAAAACATCAGTTTTTCAAAAGAGCGATTCAAATAATCTCCTTATGTTTTTCTGCCTTTAATTTTCCTCACCTAAGCCGTCAATTCAAGCGTCAAACGTCATTAATTTCTTTAATTCAGCATTTGCCGTTTATGCCCTGTTGACCCATTAATGACAATGAAACAATTCATACGTGTGAAATCGAATATCTGCGGTTATAAAGCTTGATGCATAACAATCTCTGAATGGCATTTATTAAACTTCGGTTTATATATGGGAAAGAATATCGTTGAAAGATGTCAAGTTTGTGTTTGAAAAAAATAGCACTCAAACCCCTGAAAATAGCACTCGATATTTAATTTAATGGTTTTAATTAGTTGCACCATTTTGGTGGAACAATTGGCATGAATAGAATGAAAACGCCCCTGTTAGTGCAATGAAATGTCGAAATGAGTGATTATGAAGTCTTTCAGTCCAACTGTATCACGCTGATTAGATGAAATGCAAACTGGATTTGGAATTCGGCACTTGAAAAGATACGATACGAAAAGATACAAAGATCTCTTGGGCCAGACGTGAGCTACTTATCGAACTCTAACTCGATCTAAAAAGTGGAAGAAGTGGAAGTAACCCAATTTTAGATTTTGTATCGAGAAGCATAACCGAAGGTACTATTAAAAAAATTCATCCAACGTCTCACTAGAAGCCTAACGTCTCAGAAGCATTCTTGTCAAAGCCAAGAGAGTATTAGTGGGTTGCAGCAGAAAAGAAAAAATAGAAGACGAGGATAGGTTTGATGAAGTCGGTCACTATGCTAATCAATCGTAAACTCAGGGTCAAGGCAAAAATTACAAGTTCTAACTGCATCCAGATTACAGTTTCTACAAATACCTCGGACAATACCAAAGTGTCTAATAAAAATAGTTAAAATGATAAAATTCTATAAAACATAATCTTAATTAATCTTCCATTACGAATGAAGAACATAATATGTCGTAAATTTATTCCCATGCAAAAAGTCTCGGTATCTGTTTAAGTATAATTAATCATACGCTCCGCCACGCCTACAGCCCTTATGATTTTTATTTAAAACTCTTAAACTCCTTTTCTACGACATGTCTTGAAAACTTCAGCAACTTTGTGGTCATTAATGGACTAACAGAATAGTGATCATCCCGTAGCAAAATATGAAAGAAGTTAGAATTAATACATAAAATACTTTTCTCTCCTTTTTATACCCTCCCCACAATTTGAACCCGTTTTGCACTTATTCAACCACTTCAATATTTCTGCTTTCAATATTCTCTAATTAATGTCGCACGTATTCACCATTATTTTCATGTCGTTTCGATTTATCAGACATTTATCGCCGGCCACTAATCAATCAGATATCCCAACGACGAACTTACTGTAAACAAATCTAAGAATTTCAGCACATAAATAATTGATGTTGATGTTGTTGATTATAATTAAACAATCACCATGAACTGCGCTAAACCTGTTCCCAACAACAACAGTTGGCACTGCCAATGACATTACAGATTACTTCCTTACGCTTTTTCCCTTGAAAAAAATAATCTCGTTCACTTTATCTCTCTTGCTCTCTCTTTCTGTTTTTCTTTTCACCTCATTCTCATCTTCAAGAAATCAGTCTATTAAAGAAGAGAATTGCATACAAATTACCAGCTCGAGCACTTTACGTGAGAAAGTTAAAATGAAAACCTTGATATAAATGATAGCGATTTCTGTTGAAAAAGAAAGCGAAGAGGAACCAGTCTTACAATAAAACAACACGCACGTACGAAGCAGCGCAAATTCCATAAAAATGATTCGTCTGACCCTCAATAAGTGAAGAAAAACTAAAGGAATTTCAGCCAAGCGTTTTCTATAACCGTTTTCGTTGACATTTCGACGTTTATGGTCATCTGCACCGAATTATCTTAGATATATGAGAGCAAAAAGATCAAAAAGCGTGGAAAAACTTTTATATATCGTATGATATAATGTGTTTAGATTTATTAGATTACGAGTCTATATGTACAGACGCTGCCGTCAGTTTGCTTGTTCTATAAGCTTTTTCATAAATTGCTCGTTAGTGTCGGTTGACGCTGCGAGGTTGTGGATAGTAAATTGTGCGACAAGAGTGCACGAAAGTGACACGGAAATATCGTTTTAAAACAAATTAATTTCATTTGAAACACTTTCTGTGAAATCAGATGAAATAAAATTCAAAAGGCAATAAAATAAAAAAGCAACAAAAAAAAAAAAGAAATACACTGGTCATATCATCTTCTTCAGAAGAAGAAACCTGCGAAAATATAAAATATGAAGTAATCGGAAATATCAGGAAAACAATTTTTGATTTGCTTTATAAAATATCCAAATATCGACGAAAACCTGTTTCCTATGAATAAATAATATGTCGTTAAATTCCATGACATTTTGGTCATTATTTTCGTATCGCAAGAAGATTGGATGCTGAGAATACTGTCAGGAAGCGACGGGAGACAGTCGAAGAAAGGCGGAAGTTAACCGAACTGATTTAAAAGTGCATCCAAATCCATAGAATAAGAAAAAAATGTGATAAACATTTTAAAAATTACAGAAATAAAAGATAATTTTTAGCTTTTCGAGTGCAAAGATTTTTTATTAATCCCTCTTACGACCTCGTCCTTCCTATCTTCCAACCGACTCTCGGATCAACCCTTAGTCATCTCTGGTCCTTTTTTATTATTAAAACTGTAATTTTCAGCTGGTGCCAGATCCCACCGATACCTGAACCCCGATGTTGAACTCTTATAAAAACTCATGCTGTTCGTTTAACGATGCTGTTGCTTTTGTTGTTGCAGTTGCTTTGGGTACCTCTCTAGCTTTTGTAATTCAAGTTGATTTTTGCTCTCAATTTGTTGTTGTTGTTGGTTATGTTGTTACAGCTATTGAATACGAAGCAGCACGAAAGAGAAAACAGATACAAAATGTAAACTTTTTGTATTGTCATCAGTTGCTGCCAGATAAGAAGCAACTTTTTCTTTGTAATAATTTCATCTTCAGCAAAACTGTTTTGTTATTTTTCTTTTCCTTCTCTTCTCCAGCTACTTCTGCTTTTAGATTTTTATTGTCTACTTTGTAATCCTCGTTTTTCAAGTTGTTGCTGCCAAAAGTGCTGCTGATGCTCGAGTTATCGGTCCAACGCCGCTGCTGCTTCCATCATCGCTGCTCATGATACTACTTTTATTGTTGTCACTCCTCTCTGTTCCTTTCGTGTTTCTTAAACGTCTTAGCATGAAAAAGCTTACAAAGAATCGCCCTCAGCGAATTTACAGGATGTTTTTCGTGCTTAACATACGGTTACTTCCCGGGAGAATGTTAGGCGAGCGCCCTCTTACTCCGGGCCAATCCTTTTCCCTGATTCGTTAATCGTGTTAGAATTTGTGTGAATTCGTAGATGTGTTCAAAAGAAAATTAACGTGCGACCATTTGACGCCATGAAAGTAGCAGGAATTACTTACTTTTTCATTAATTTTCTTTAACTTTACCTACTTCTTTTCCTACCTTTACGCTTTTATCAATTTTTTTAAGTTTCGAGTTTGTGTGTTCTGTATTGATTTTTCTCAGTTTTAATTGATCGCAAAAAAAGTTTGAATAATAATTATTTAAAAAGGTTTCCTCGATTCAGAAGAAAGTGTTTTTAGTAACCTTAGTTTTTTATTTAAAATGTCGCTGTTGTTTCCACAACTCTTATTTTTGTACTGGTCCTGTAGAATTACGCCCTATTTTATATCACATAATCTGAAAGTTCAAAGTGTTTATTACGAAACTAACAGGACAGCAAATTTTTTTCAGACAAAAATCTGCTGTCACACATTTTTATCTTTCGAAAAGTCTTGAAACATATGCACCTTTATGAAAAGAGCAACGAACGGCAGACTAGCAAAGGGTGTAGAAACCCAAAGGTGGGAGCAGACAGAAAGTTTTACTATCATCGACGCCACCACGATCATTATTCAAAATACCATCATCAGCTCCATTCGATTTCTCGACTTAGAATCAAAAAATTCTAATGAATGCTCGTACAAAATATATAAAAATAATTAGATTTACAACTTATGTCTTTATTTTTGCGTGAAAAAGTGTTGCCATTGTGGCTTCCTGCAGAGAACGGGTTGGGTCATCATTTCACCTTGAAGGAGTTCGTTGGATAAGGGGTGAAAACTTGCTATGAGCAACGGATGAAAACTTAAATATATTACGCTGTTTTGCAAACTGTCAACAAGTTTTTTCTATTTTTCTTATGCGAATGTTTTTACGTTCACTCTTTGCGTATTTCACAATATTTTCCTAGATTTTCCAAAACCATGATTCCTGTTTCTTTTAGTGATTTCTTTTTACTAATTTTTTACTTATTTTTAAAACACTTTTTACTACATTATAGTATTTCGTTAAATGAGCGCAAAGGAAGCAGAAAAAGAAGGTAATAAAATGTAACAAAGTAAGAGAAACTTATGCGAATACAATACTATGAATCCGTAACTGTGAATCCTTACCGTGCGCATCCTTTCCCACCAACGGAACCCCACCGCGCATCAGGCTACTGCTACCACTGCCACTGCTAGAAGATGTTAATAGCGATGAATGCAATCGTGCGTACGCGAATGCTATTGTTGTTGATGGTGGTATCGTTGTTGGCAATAGAAATATTGTTAGGAAAATTTTCCACATTGTTAACAACACAATTTGATTCTTAGTGCACTTCATTATTCACTGCTTCTTTGGGTAATGCTCTTTTCTTTTCGATTCTTTCCTTGACTTATTTTCTTTGTTATATCGAGTGTTTCGTATTATTATTGTTATTATTATTATTCTCGTATTATGATGACTTCTTTATATTATTCTAATGTGGTTTCTTTGTCGTCAGCTGAATGAATCGTGGGCCATCTCACTCTCTCAATTTATTTCACTGAGTTTTGAGTTGGTGCATTTTGAATAATATCCAATATTATTTACATGCTTGCTGAGATTTGCAACGATATGTTATGATATGCCTCCAGTATCTGTTGATATGCTTCGATAAGGTATTTGTCAAGTAGCAGAAAACAAAAAGTCTCATTAAATGCAGTTTTTTAACTTTGTTTTTAATAATAAACGAAAAATATTTTCTGGAAGATTTCGGGCATCCTTAGTGGATGGAATGACTTTCGATGACATTTGTAGAGGTTTCAGATCGAACTGGAATGAAAAAAGAAAAATGAAAATTTAATGAATACGAGATACAAATTTTGTTGTTTTTCCAATCGGTGATTTGGTTAAAACGATCCCTGGGTATATCAATCAATATAATTTAGTTTTTCCGAAAAAATTCTACTTGTATATTTCTTAATTAATTAATTTACACAATCGTTATTATATAAAATTGTATTGTTTCATTTTCTGTGTAGAGGAAAATGCATCATTCGCTGTAGTAAAAAGAACGAACCTTTTCATAAATATTTTAATAAATATTCGTTAATTAAAAACCTTCGTTTTATTTCATACATTTTAAAAGGTAGTATTAATAATATTATAGGGTTATTATTTCATAGCATGACTAAGATTATCATTAAAGTTCCTTTTCTATCTGAACGCTTCAATAATTTCTTCTATGATTCGTCATCATTCGAAAGCTTGCAAAGGAAATACCCCAATAACCTCTATTCGCCCCGACGAATTTGTTAGTCAAAGCATTAATCAGTCTGACCATCTGGCGGTCTGACGCTAAAAATCAGTTTATTTAAACATGATTTCAAAAGATCTGTCCCAGCCCGATGTGTTTCAAACAGAACCCTATGCTCTTTCAAAATCCTCTCCGAAGTCAATTATTTTAAAAGCTTTACCCTCTAGGTTTTTAGTTCACTCTTCTTTCTCGTAGTCTTTCTCTTCTGCTCTTTAAGAGGGCTACTTAATTGTGCATTTTTTATCGTCATAACGTTTTATATTGTATGAAGCTAAGCTTCGTTCAATTTTCTAAATTAAAGCATGATTTTCGCTCAGCTGCATCGGTATTAACTAATCAAAGTCATCTTAATTATCATTACTATAATCATAATCGTTATCACCTCAATCACCCGTATTCAAATTGATTCCCATCTAGGGTCGCCTTAGCGCTTTCGATAAATCTTTATGAACTTCAAAACTTTATTCTGAATTGATTTTATTCAGGTTTTCTTTCATCATTTTGTGAATCCCGTCTCTTCATTAATGTTCATGGATTCGTCTTTGTCTGTTTTCAGATCATCATATTTTCCTTATTTTTATTACTTTTTTCCTTTTTCAGTCTTTTTTCCTTTTCGTCGCCATTCTTTTATGTCTTAACCGTTCACTTAAACTTTTCCCTCTACCTTGGCCCCTTTTGTAGTTCTTAAAGATAGTTTGAACGCGATAATTTTATCTTAAGTTCTTCAATTCTGTTCCTTTCAATCCAGATAAAAATTTGAAATAATTTTATAATCTGCTTGTCTTTTTATATTTTACAAATTTGTTTTTCATTCTTTTATAATTTTCTTTCAAACTAAAAATATTGGTTTCAATTTCAATTTCACCTTTGATTTCTTTTTAAATTTATGCATTTTTTCTTGTCCAATTTTTTCTATTATTTTCATATTTTTGAATATTTTTAGAATTTAACTTAAAACTAAAACATTTTCTTTTTTCTCCAATTTTATCACTATGTTCTGATTGTATAATTTTTTAACACAACTTTTAAATTTTATAGTTTTGTACTTCATATCTCTAATTTTTTGAATTTTTTACTTCAATTTTCTAAAACCTGTACGTGGAACTTACACATCTTTAGTTTCGATGTACATCGATATATTGATTAAATTTTTTGAACATGAACACAAAAATATCCAATACTTTCAAAGAAGTGAGGAATAAACTGAAACCTGACGGTATCATTTAAATTCATTTAAATTCGTTGAATTACTTTTAGGGGTCTTTAAGTCGCCCCATGAGGTAAAGTCTTAAAAGCCTTTTTTAGTACACAATTTTCTATACAAGCAATACCGCGCTGTTTCAATTTGACCAGCAATAGAAAAGGCATCGCATCAATTTAAATAAAGCTCTTAAGACAAAATAGCGGATAATTCTGATGCTTTGTCTGTTCCCTTCTAATTCGAACAAGATTCGGTCGCACGGAGCAATACAGGGTAGATAATATAAAAATCAATTTGATACCGATGACCTAAACCTCATATCCGTTTATCAAATTCAAGAATGGCAACCAGAAAGGGCAAAGAAATACAAAAGCAAAGAAAAAAAGAAAAACAGAGAAAATATAAAAAACAAATGAAAAAGTAAACTATAAACCAACAAGTGAACGAAGGAAAAATAAAACAGGAAATCTAAAAAGCAAAAGAAGCAACCTAGGCAATAAATAAAACAAAGTATTATGGGAAAATAATAACATCGAAAACTGTGAAGCAAAACAAACATAACAGATGCAGTAAAATCTAGTCCACATCGAAAAAGCTACATGATTCGGAAGAAAAATGTATTTGAATTTATCGAAAAATGTACAGAGGCGAACAAAAATTTAGGATAAATAAAAATGGTATCAAACAATGAAACAAAGAAAGGCAGAACCAAAATGTCACCGATGTGAGAAAGTTGGAATGAGGAAAACAAAGGATGGCAACAACGTGTTCAACCATAGAGTAAAAAATAACTTATTATATCTTACTCTATGGTGCAACGCAATTCAATATTATCATCATTTTAATCAACATTGTTACTATCTTCATTAATGCCATCAATACGATTACCGATGATTAATAAAGAGGTTACCAGAAATAACATTAATTACAGAGATAACGCAAGCAAAGAACGGCATAACGTCAATAATGTGCAATATAATGAAAGTCTACGAACGAAATTGTAAATATCTAAAGGAGTGAAAGAGTTCAAGAAAGATCAGGATTAGGAATAAGATTGTGGAAGAGAGTGAGAGAGGTAGATGGAGATGATAATGAGAGAAACTTTTCAGAATGCGCTTCTCGAAGGAGAGCAAACCTTTAAAATTAAAAGGGAATGAAAACTTTCGATGCATTTAAATATTACGTTGAAAATAATAATAAGAAGGTTGTCTACGAAACACTAATTTTTTATTATTATCAAAAAATTGTAAATATTTTGAAATTAAATCAATTTTATCATTGCATATATAAGATACTTCTATCTTAAAAACATATTCCAACAAAAATATGCAAGTACAAAAAAATTTAAAGTATGTTTTTGTTTTCCTTGCAATTACTACATTTTGCTGCTTATTTTCTTCCTTATTCTTAGGATTTTGGATCTGTTATTAGTTGTACATAACGAACTATTGTAGATTTCCTGTTAAAATTTCTGCTAAAAATATAAATTAGGAATTCAGTTAGACAAATTTGGATTTTTATTAGACGATCGGGGAGCTTTTCATATTTGAGACCAGTGCTTTTAAAGCCTTTACTAAAATACCGACTAAATACTTAACTCCATGAGAAATGTACTCGAAAATCAAGCTGACAAGGAGAGCGTGCCAGACGAGAGTGCGTCGACTAAGGGCAAATATATTCCAAGATTGAATAAACCTTCTTTTCCAACAAAATGAAATTCTTTGGAAAGCTTAGGGCAGCGTTGATTTTGAAAAGGGAAAACGCGCATTCCTCAAAAACAGACCTTATTGTGGTTTTTGTTACTGTGGGATACCAAAAGGTATGTTAAGAATCTCAGTTTTAAACATAATCTTTAAATTAATTTTTTTACGTAAAATAACAATTAATGCGAAAAATCGTAATCTAAAGACAAATATAGCCTTATTTGTCAGAATTCTTCATACATCATTACGTGACGTCATTCATTTAACGGCCATCTAGTTACACACTGCATAAAGAGCTACAAAGCTTTGCTTCAATATTAATATATAATTGCGATATGGATTTAAAAAATTTTTGATTTCGATATCGAGATATGGATATGGAGATCATTTCTGATATTAAGATAAAAAATTTGAATGTTCTGAATTTTCTTGTCTTGATGTTGGAATTATCAAAAATATTTGATAATTCCTTCTCGTTCCCAAAACTGAGAATCGTCGGTAAAGGCCAATAGCTTAATATATTTACATCTAAATATGCATATTACTGCATGAAAAATCTGAAATTATGTTCGACAACATATGTGTTTCTATTTCTTTAACCGGAATTATAGGATGATACCTTTAGAGCAGTTCAAACAATAAGTAAAAGTGCTTTCAGCGTTGTATTCTGAGCGTGTTTACATCCGCTGGAGAATGTCAACAAACTCACATGTCTTTCAGTAAGCTAAGAATACAAAAAACGCGTAAAAACAAATTCAGTTGCGCCTCGCAGAGACTTCTGCGGAAATTGGTAGAAGGATATGTTAATTGTCCTTCAAAATAAATACCTTGACACGAATATTACAAAAGAGAAGAGAGATTGCATGGCATATCATAAGTTGTAGTCTTTTATAGTGAAAAGGCAAATCCAATGAGACCATTAACTCTTGGATATAATAACGTCAGCACTGTAAAAACTAACGAAAACGAAAGTGCAGACGAAAATCCTGTGGCCTGTGTCAAATTGTCGTTTATATATCAGTGCGACCGGATCCTCGGATCTGTCAAATACTAAAAATATAGAGTGTCCATCCCCTGCAGAATTTGAGGTCCACGTAAATACATTCGACTAAGCTTTTTCAACAATTTTTCCAACAAGCAATTTGGAACTTTTCCAAAGAATCCAAACATAAACAGAAAAAAGTACGGTATATAAAATGATATAACTAAATATGAACTGGATGATATGAACGACTATATACTAGCCTTGTTTCTTTCCAACCGCGCGTTGTGTAACTTATTCAAATTAATAAAACGTTGCCTGCGATCCGGTAGCATTCGTCGTTATGCTTTCCAATAATTTTAAAGTTTCTGTCGAACGTGTTTTTGTAGAGCAAACCGTCACGTGATTACGGAGTTGTCTTTTATTGGATAATGTATCTTTTATTGACAGAACAAAAATTTTAAAAATCATTAAATTCTCCAAAATAGCGCCAATATTTTTTTACCGAAAAGTAAATGCTGCTCAATACTGTCTTGTCGCGTTATGTCCCATTCTATTATAAATGAACCTCATTCAGGTTTTTCTTTCATAATCGGTAGTTTGTCAGATTTCAAAATTAAAAACACTTCTGGTATTTTCAGATCCCTTGGTTCTATAAAATATTAAAAAATTTTAAAAAACCACATCATAATGAAGTACTCTTTAATGTTTCGTAAAATTATTGAAACTAGTTCATCCGAAATTATTGAAGTAAAAAAAAATAAAATTAAGAAAAGGGAAAGTGAGGAAATGACAATACATTAATTTTTTTAAATTGGCGATTTCCATTATCAATAATTTTTCTAATGAGAACCGAGGATTACATTATGTAATTAGTTACAAAAAGAATTACTAACTTTGTAAAAATAGGGAAATGAATTTATCACTTTTCTTAATTTTAACAATTTTTTTAACGTAAAGTACACATTTACTTATAAGTACTAACATCTCGTCATTTTTATTAATCTCGTTATTTTTCTTATATGAAATAAACTCCAAAATTTCCTTCGCTTTTCAAAAAAAAAAAATGAATTATTGAATCTAAAACTTATTTAAAAATATTATTGAATTTACAGAATTTTACATATGATATCTGATTAATTTCGCAAATGCTGCTTGAGATTTATTTATTAAATTTATCAACTAACACAAATAAAGGGATGAAAAACAAATTTGTGTGAAATCGTAAAACTTTTAGTTCCTGAGAAACGAGGGCAAAGAAAAGTATACAACACACTCGTAAAGAACGCAAGTAGGGGAAACTTCGTCCTATCCAACGAATTTGAGTAAATGCACAAAAAATTGAAATTAGCAAACTGCTAGAGGCACATTCACGAACGAATTCTGAAGTATAAGATGGCAAACACCGAAAGAAACTTAGAACTGCTCACACACAAAATATGACTTCTCAGGATTGATGGAGTGAATTTAACGAAAGCGTCCCAGACGAAGTCTCACTTAAACGTAGCTTAAATTGCACTTCTTCCCAGAGAACTGTAGAAAATAAGTTCACTCATCGTCCTCAGCAATTAATTGTCGTTGGGAAAATAGCTGAACTTTTTTTTTGTCACCGTCCAGCCTGGTTTTCTCACATCGATTTTTTTACTTTCTGTTAACAAGAAATAGGGTTGGTTGGGGAAGAGTTTAAGGAGATAGCATTTGTATCGAAGATGACAACTAAGGTTTGGTGATTCTGACCGAAATTTAGCTTACACTTTTCAAAGCCAAAAAGAAAATATAAAACGAAAAAGGGATGGTTTTAGAGGTATTTTTCGCAAATTATTTTTAATTTACTTTTTCTCTATATGTTGTTGTGGCATATTTGGAATATTATAGAATATTTTAAAACTAGAAAGGTTTTCCCATGAAACTTTCCAAAGAAATAAAAGTGAATATTCAGATTATGTTTTCAAAAACTCTCAATAGATAAATGACTTTTAACAAGTATCTATAAAAATATGTCTGAATTTTCTTTATTTTATTAAACAAAATTTGATTACGTAAAAATGATTCTCAAGATCGACTTCTTTATCTTGCAGACCATAAGGACCTCTAATGATCGCAGTTAATTTAAAATGGGAAAAAAGGAGTAATATTGGTAAACAATTAAGATAGCTTTATTTTTATTGATTTATAACCACACTTTACGAGAAATGGGATTATTAATTTTATTACTGATCCTTTCCTTCGGCAATAAAAAAACTGATGTTGGTTATCCTACACTGAGGAGAACCAACTTTTTATTCTCCATCTCTGTAAGTATTAATGCATAAGTATTAACCCAATCTGCTGAGAGATTAGAATGCCATCGCCTACCTACCAATACCTTCATTCCATGATTCTCCCCTTACTTTCCCCCACCAATATCTTAATCAAAATATGAACAAAAGCCGAGATAAAATCAGTCATATGAAATTCAAACTTAAGTCCAAATAGCTGTTTCTCTCCCACCCTCTCCTATTTCTTTCCTTTTGAACCATTAGTTCCTTAGTGATTGATTATGCTTAAATCACTTAACATCGTTAGGACAAATTTTCTAGAACTCTCTGAAACACAATAAAGTTTCTACAATGTCCGTCTATCCAGCGGACGCATCAACATTTTCGTTACAACGATCAAATATTCACTTTCTTCCAATTGTAATAAAAATTGCTAGATTTCCAATTCGTGGTAATATTTCCTAAATCAATATGTTACAATCATGCAAGATATACAGATGCATCTTTTAAAAGTAATAAAAATGTCTTCTTTTTATTTATAATAGTATGTTTTTGAAAATCCATATTTCACTGTCGGCCCAGAACGAGATCGCGTTCTTAATAGTTAACTTGTTTAGAGAATTTAGAAGCTCATTTGAAGAAAAGTGATTATTCTTATATTCTGCACACATACAAAGAAAGTGGAAAAGTTACAGAAATGACAACGGGTTAGTTAAATAATCGACGAACTTTTTATAGCAGTAATGTGAAATTATCCCAAGCGACGCAAAAAGTTTCTTTGGCTGAAGCTATGGCAAATCTTCCTCCCTCCTACAAAGTTTCCAACAGTAAATGTGGCGAAGTTGTAAGCATATATTATATTTTTATATGATTCATACAATGTATGCGCTTGATTTTATATGATGTATGCTCTACATTTCCAATTAATTTTCTCTGAACTTCAACTACTATGAAAACTAAACTATAAAACTATGTTTGGCATTCTATAAAGCTCTGTTCTCATAAAAAGATTTTGTCATTGTTTCATAAGAAATATTTCGTATGGTAGCTTAAACTAAAATATGTTAAGAACTAACCTTCTGTGATATTTAGTATTTTCATTTGCATTTACATTTGTAATATTAAATTCTGTGAACTAAAAGCTAAAATGAATTGCGGTGAACTTTAAACCTCCTTAGTAAAAATTTGAATTCAATGTAACTTTAGGTATAAACTCCTTGTTTTTTTATTTTAAGTCAAGAGTTTGAAATTTAGACTTTAATCGACTGAAAGAAAAACTAAGTGTATCCTTAACATAAAACCAAAACCCAATTCTTTTATTTAAAGTTGTCAGGTTTTATTTAAAGTTGTTGTGAGTGCTTTAGTGTGTTTTGGGAGATCGACTACTTTTGATTCCAGAAGACCAGAAATAGTCTGATCATTTCGGTTTGTCAATGAGGAGGTAAGCAAAAGTACAAAAGTAGTAACAATACAGCTAGAAGTAACAACAATAACAATAATAATAATAGTAATAGCGTAATTGGCTTTTGGCAATAAAGAATAGCACGTGCCAAAATATCATAACATAAATTCGTAACTCATAATATAATAGAATTCATACTATAAAAAATCCTCAACGATTATTAGAATCACATTTTAAGCCCTTGATAGTATAGTAATTTTTAGGTTTTATCGAATAATTGTAGCATGTGTAGTCATCACGGAGGACTAGTTTTCTGTAATTTTGGCCGTTGCGTTAAAGGTTTTAAGGAATTGATTTAACAAGTTGCAATAATTTCGATTTATTAAATATCTTGTAGATTACAAGATAGATTTCATAACAGTAGATTCGCATATTTTATTAAATGGCTTGCAAATTAAAAACTTTCAAAAAGGATTCACAAAATTTAAAATTTTAGATCACAATGTTTTTAAATATAAAAAATTTTACCACAAATAATTTTAAATGCAAAATTTCAACGTTTTAAAGCTGGACTTTTTAGATCTTATGGGTCATTCACATACCGTACTGTACGTACGGATGTCACAACGGTGTTCATAGAGACTTCTATGACGCATATATTAGATTGAAAGGACGAAGTTAGGAATTTGCAATTCGGATTTTCAGAATGCTAAACTAGAATAATTTTTTGAGGTCAGCCATGCTGGATTTAGAAACATTTAAACGTTAGATATACGCAAAGTTATATCCTTGCAACGAAGTGAGTTGCCAACATAGGAATGAGTTGTCTACTGTCGGACATGATATATATAATATACCTTTTTGTCCATATCGTTATTAAAGAAGAGTTATTAGTGTTTCTAAATATATATGCACTTTTCTGCTAAAAAAGGATTCTTTTTTGATAATCAGGATACAACATAATATATATTTCAAAAACTTTTTTGCTTTAAATCGATGTATTACACCACACTACACGCTACAGTTTTAGCACTTTCATTCTTGCTACATTCTTTTGATACAAATTGAAAGGTTGTTTCACGGCCTTTCAAATTAATTGTCAAATCCTTTTTTGTATTTTTGTTCCACTTTGGCTTTTGCAAACAAACCAAAAACGAAAATGAAGCGACTAACTAATTAAAATTAAAATGATTTGCCTAAGCACACACATCCCCACAAGTAAATGTGCATGCGCTTGTTAGCCTTCGACTTGCCTGATTGACACAGTTACGTTGACACCATTACGTTAGAGATGCCTACGCCAGACGATGTTTGGCTATGCCACCCTTACATTCACTAATCCAGTTTTTATAAATTAACGGAGTTTTTGTTTTTTTTAAATTCGAAAATTAAATATTTATAGTGTAACCTTAAACTTTTTAACGGCGGATTGAGCGTCTTGAATATCACCAATTTTGATATACCTTAAGGTATTCAAAAACTTGCCAAAAAATTAAATATTGATTATTATGTTTCCTTTTCGTTAACGAGGTTTGTTTAATACACTTTGATATTATTGCTGGAATTAATTTTACATCGAAATTTTCCACACACAATTCTAAAGTGTAGTAGTAAGTAAAATAATTTTAAGTATTCTTGGAATCTTGGAATTTGTCGAAAAAAGTATCGCAAATTTATATCAAAAAGATAAAATAAAATACAACGAATATGCAAAAATACAAAACATTATTAATTAAAGATAACTAATTTTATGAAATTCATATTGAATAATTAATGTATTGAAGGAAACAACAATTACAAGTATTTCAAATAATAAAATATGGTAAGCGAAACCATGGAAGTGATTGTTATAAATTTTATGAATGATAACTAAAGAAAAATCAAACTAAGGTAGAAATTATTACAATTATTACGTGATTACATAAGTATGGTGGAGGTTCATATAAATAACATTTGCATATGGATAAATTATGTAAGATACTTTAACAGATAAATTTAACTAATAATTAATTCTGAAGAATTAAAGTCAAATTAAGAATTTCATCAATTAATAATTTTAAGAAACTTTATCCAAACTCCAGTTTGTAATTAATCACATAATTAAAACAGAAATAATTTATTAAAACTAATTTAAACCAATTTGAATTAATTTTAAAATTTGATGATATTTCAATAACTGCCAGAACTGAAACTAATTATGAAATTGAAATGTTAGAACTAAAGTCTTAAAATAGAAACAAAAAAATATCGTAGTCTGTGTTAGTTAAAAAGCATAATAATATTTTAATAAAATTATTATTACGATATTTATTTTATATATTAAATTAATAACACAAAATGCCGAAAGAACCATCACATACACTTAAATACGATATTTCAAATACGCTCCGGTTTAATTTTTTGTTCCACTTGCGATATTTACAAATATTTTCCTGATTAGTGTATTTTATTTAAAATTGATTTCTTCTATAATCTTAAGCTCTTTTATAAAGTTGAAAACATTTTAGGAGCTAAAATTTTCTCTCCTCTTTCTTTGAAAATTACGGTCAGGTTTTATACTTTATATTTCTTAAGACACTTCACTCAAATGTTTCTTTCGCAATAACATCTTATTTTTTTATGTCGATTTATGTTTGCGACATGAGAGAATAATTGCATTACTTGTGCATCATATAATTATATTTTGGTTATACTTTATATAGGTAAAGTGTGTTAAACTTAACACTTTATACCTTAAGGGTAATGTAGGTTATACATTAAGTATATAATCCCTTCTTCTTTTTTCCTCCTTCCACCTTCTGCTTTAATTTAATCTTTCTCTTTTCTTAACCGTTTCCTAAACTTATACTGACACCTTTACGTAATGAAGTCACATGTCTTCACACATACGCACGCACAAATTTGCGTGCATGCACCTTGCGATTTGGCCACCTGCACGTAAATTTCCAAAAACATTAACTACTCGGCGTTGTTGTTTCTGCTTTCCAACTACTGGTCCTAGTAGTTGCGCTGCTTTCGTGTTATGGCCGAAATCCTTGGCCAAAAAACCATCACGTCCTGACACACAAACGACTGACTAATTTAAAAACCGATTAACGCACGACAACCTTCCCGAACACCGACCGAGCGGTTTGCAGACAACTGCATAACGAGAAATTATATTCTTGTATGACTCTTCTTCACTCGTCCTTGATGAGGCTAGTTTTGCTTGCTTTTTACTTGAAAAACTTTTCTTTGATTAACTCACGTTAATGACGCGCCGGCAGGAAACATAATTTGATTTTTAAGCAATTCGACGGCTTATTTTATCGTTTTAATTCAGTTTCACATACTACTCCGATACGTGGCCACTAGTTTTTTCATATTTTTTCGGCAAGCACAACTCGCCACTAACTAACAGAACACTCCGACGGATGAGCTGAAACTGAAATTTGATAAAAAGTTTTGTTGTCGCAAAGGATAATCAGTATCAGGACGAACAGCATCAGCTTCGTGAAAAGCATCGGTTGCGCTGAATGTACGAAAGAAAGAAAAGAAGCTTTCATTAATTATTGCTCTCGAACTTTGCTTTTTCACTCGCTTACTCTCTCTCACTAGTTCTATACCAACAAAAGTCGTTTGAACGAACCAACGGGTTACTCTCTAAGGTTCGTAAGACGCAAATATTGTGTAAATCTCATGAAACGAAGTTTAGTGGTTTTCGAAAACGTTGTATAAATTGTGCACGAAAGGAGAAGAATCAAAAACAACCTTTTTAAAAAAATCTTCATATTTGTCCGCTTGAGAAAATTTAGTAAGTAAGCTAAACTAAAACTATAAGTTAGTAAAACTGAGGTGTAATGGAGGATAGATTTTCATCCCTTCTGCGAGTAAAGGCTTTTTGTTTAACTTAAATAAACCTAAGTCTATATCCGTTGTCGATATAAATTTTGGTGAGAATTAAGAACTCTCCCTTTTCCGCATATTTGGACTCCACATATTTCGCGTTTTTCTCCTCCGCCTTACGTTATTCTCTTTCTAAATGTTCAACATTCATTAAATGTGTCATTTCTCACCACGACTGCATAGTTTTCAACATAACCGGGGAAAAATCACGTAATGGTGTAGATTGAAGGTGGTTTGTATCTCTGCTTGTGGTGAAACCTGAAACTAGTATAAGTTAATTCAACTCGAAATCAACATCTCATGTTTGAAAAAATAAGAGAACGATAAGAACTCTTTTCATAAATTCTATAATCTCTATTTCATCGGAATAATTTCATTAACACTGATTGGTCATAAACTCATAAATCATAAAATTTAAGATATAATCATTATTTATTCGTTAATAAATAATGGTAAGCTTTACCGTTAACCTCTTCATAAAAAGTAATGTTTAACAATCGTTGCCTTCGTTTTAAAAAAACAAAAAATGATTTTACCTAATTTGCATAGATGAAACTAACGAATTGGTTAAAATACGGAATGATGAAAAACGGAACGTTCCGTATGGAAGAACGATTTTGTCTATAGCCTATATTTAAAACAACAAAATCGTCCGGAAAACATTTTTCCGTTAGGCAGATTCACCAATGGAAAGATATATTCTCTAGAAATATCGATATACATGGTCGATGATTTCGCTTAGAAATTAATACAGGTCTGTATAGGCGAAGGGCAGGAATGAAAAATCTTTCGTAACATTTCGGGAAACTATTGAATGGCAGGCGATGGGTGTGACCAACTTCACTGAATCCCCTACGCGCGCTGGTCTGAAATAAAATCATTTCACTAATGTCAATCATCGCAAAACACATACGATTTATAAAATGGAGAAGAGGAATAATATGCAGGAATGTTAAAGGAATATATGAAGAAACAATAAGGTAAAAAAGGTAATCCAACAAACAGGTAAATAAACAAACAAATAAATATTTGTTTCCAAATGTGATACAGATCCAAAAGCAAACTGATACACAAACAATCAATCAAACTAACACTTATCAATCATATAAAGAACAGAATGCCTTCAGACTAGCCGAAGTCAACCCCACATCCGTAAAATACATTTAGAATCTAATTCCAATAACCAGTGGATGGCTGGCGTATTTTTGGAAAAGCCCATTTTACAGTTTCAAAGAAGCGCAAGGTTAAAGAAGTGAAGGAACTGAAGAAGTGAAGTGAAGTAATCGACAGTGTCATAATTACGCTCAAGAGAAATCTTCTGACAACTTAGAGAGATAGAGGATATATACAAAAAATTGTATGACGGTACCTTTTTCGGGACCCTGCGGTTATGAAACTTATTACCAGTGGGCGCACCACGCTTAAATTTTCCAGAATATTTTCCTTTAACAAGGCGAATTCGAAGTAAAAGTTTCGCTTTAAAATCATAGCTTTAAGAATGCGGTTGAGATCATTTAAAAAGTATTGTAAAAATAAAAAACGATACAAGCTGCCACAGAATAAATCTAGAGAGAAAGAGGGAAAGAGACGACGAAAGTGAAAAAATTACAAATTCTGCATCAGCTAAGAAGAAAAATAGGGCACACAAATGAAAAAGAAAAGAAACAGTGGACTCCAAAGTATGACGCAGTGATGGAAAGGAGGTGTAGTAATAAAAAGGGTAGCGAACCCAGTGGCGATAATAAATAACAAACTTCCAAATAACAGACAGAGGTTTTGAAGAATGGAAAAATGAGGGAAAGCAACTGATAACAATACCAGCAGCGACAAGTACTAACAAACTGATATTAAAGGCGCAATATGGCCAATGGCGAAAATATATTAAAGACTCAGAGACTCAGAGTCTTCAGAGAATTACAAACTCCAAAAAATCAATCTAGATTATCATTGCCAGGAGCTATCAGATTATTGTGATATTTTTGGGATGCTTATAAAAAAATGCTAATTGCTAAAATATGATAAAGTAAATAGGACGCGATAAACAGCAATCATCAAGTATCGTTTGCTTTTTTCAAAATCAGGAAAAATTAGCAAAAATTTTATTTTCGTTATTAATTTGTTACTTTCTAAGATAATATTGATGAAGTACAATTCGCCTGTTCGTGTGATATCATCAAGCAGCCACCTTTGCAACTTTAGGAAGAGCAATATTATATGTAAGGATCGATTCAAACTTGTGAATTATCGCTCCAGCATCAACTTGTAAAAACACGCAACAAAAATGGCAATGATATAAAATTAGTTCAACAAAATTTGGAAAAATTTTTTTCTGATTTTTTTTATTGATTAAAATTCTAATTTTTTTTTATTGATTAAAAATAACACTAACTTTTATACCCTACACCCGAAGGGTTTGGGTACAGCATTAATAGACGGGTGGCACGTATAGAAATATCTGTGTTCCTGCTCAGAATAACCTCCTGAGCCGATTTAGCCATATTGGTCCATCTGTCCGCATGTCTTGTTTTATGGGCGCTAATCCTGAGCTAAGTCTTGGTCTTAGCCTAGGATATATTCTAACGGGGCATGGGTCGCTCAATGCGTTTTTGCACATAAGGGGTTTGAGTGAAAACGCTGGATGTCATTGCGGTTCGCCGTTCGAAGATTGGGTACGTGTTCTGTGCGTGTGCCCATCTTACTCTGATCTTAGGGATCTAGATTCGATGGGTATTGTTTTCAGTGATGACGGCTGTGACGTGAGCGAGGTATTTTCTTCTATCTCGAACGTCCACAGTTTGACTAGATTTGCCCACCGTGAACTTAAGCCTACACGGCAGGTGTTCACGTAAAGCACCGACAGGAATCTGTCCGCTTGTCTGTCTGTGGAAATCAGGATACAGTCAAACGGATGGAGATATATCGAAATGAAATCTGCCACGAATATTCATTGTCAACATAGGCCGTTTAGGATTGAAAATGTTAAACGGGCCAATCACACGGGCCAGTGTCAAGGCTGCCTTTTATACAAAACCTACTTTTAAAGACTGACTTCTTAGTTTCTGGATAAGTTTTCAAGCCGGAACTTCAATGCTCAGATGTCGATGGGAGATGTTATCACTCCACAAGAACGGAAGGTGCCGCTGGTATCATGTGTGAGTTTTTCTGACAGAGGTTGTGTTACAGATGAGTTAGTAAACCTAAATTACTCAAGAAACGAGGAATGTAATATTAAAAGTGGCGTCGACCGCCCACTGATTAACAAGATCAGACTATAAATTTTTATTACACGTGTCTAATTTAAATCAACTAATAGATTCGATATAAATTTGAGAAAAAATGTCAATTTCTCCAAATGCCTAAAGGAGCCTGTTGCTTCTTCTGATGCTACGCTAATATCAAAAAATAAGCTTTCTCCTTTGCTATTTTTATTGTTACAGTTTTTATGCCGTGTCGGTGAAGTTTCCTTTTTAGCAATCCTTTTTAGCATGAATTATTATTTATATTGTTGTTGTTTTTATATTTTCTATTATACCACTGCCAACATTGAACTAAAATTTTTAATAAACCCCATAAGAAAATGTAATTCTGTCTTACACTGCGATCAACAACAACTGTAACGTCAACAACAATTGAGCCCACAATAACTACAGAAGTCACACAGAAACACACACCCACAGAAAATACTCAATTTGTTCATACATGTTCATCCATCTCAAATTCATGGTTTAAACTACAATTTGACCTGAATTTGCTATGTAAGCACAACAATGTGGTGGTTTAATGTACACAAAATCTTGTAACTGTTATTAAACTAAACATAAACTAAATGAAAATGGACTAAAAAGTCAAAGTACGAGTTAACTAATACTCTTTTGTCGTGATTAAACCCACTTATACGCACGCTTAATAGCTACTCCAAACCATTACTGAAATTTTAAGGGAGTAATAACCGGGTAATAATTTTTTGTTATAATTGATTCATAAAAACATCCAACTATCAACCTTCATATTGGCATAAACCATTTTTAGATAACAAATTTTTAAATACATGTGTCCAAACGCGAATATCATTCCATGATTCCATGGCAAGGGATTGTAATCATCATTCATATGTCCAGCAATTTCTAATATACTTTCTTCTATTACTTTCCTGAGCGAGTTATTCGAACAATTGTAGTAATTGTTGTTATTGCTGGTTTTTTGTGTGCATTTGACTCTGCCTTCATATGGAAAATTGAAATGAATGCATATTGTTTTGCAAAAGTTCTCTAACTCAGAATCTGACTGTGTGAGTATATCTGCATATATATGTGTGCTTGAATGTGTGCCTTTATATGTATGTATTAGTTAATTAAATTATCGACGCAAAAGTTAGAGAAAAGAGGGAATGAAATCTCGTCGAGAAAACCACCAAAAACTCATTCGTCGGATGCGATGTGGACTAAATAAAATTCCGTTGGTTTCAAATAAATTCGGTTTGAATGGGATGGAACTGTTTGTAACCCGTTCGAACTGGACTCATTTTTATACTCGCTGCAATATAAATGAGGTAACTTTGATAGAATTTCTATAGAAAACAAAAACATGCATGCATATAAATATATACGCATGTGTGGTGTCATTTTTAAATGAGGAAAAAGCGTTTAAAGCATGTGATACTTTGACTTGCTAAAATATCTCCCCAATATCTATTGTCATACCATTGATAATTGTGCCGTTAAAAGGTAGAAGCAATATCGTCCGCATATGCTGTTATTTGTACACTATTTGGAACCGAAGACTGCTTAACCACATCGTACATCAATTTCCCCAGACAGTGGACCCATTACCGTGCCTTGCGGAAAACTCGACGAGACATAAAATTTTTCTACACCACCCCTGTGTTATAAAGCGAATCTATACTGTACAGAAACCTCGTAGGGCCCTGAAAAGACAGCTTGGTGTTGCGATCGTTCCAAAATCGTTTTAATGCTTTTGTGGGCTTTTGCAAGCACACAATAATCTTCAACGCCATATAACCGGTTAAAACTGGTATATATTTCTCGGCTATTTGGTTAATATCCTGCAATGTATTCAAGGTAGATTAACCTTCGTAGTAACCGGCATATGACCTTCATTGACGATGATAAGAAACGAAAAGCCATCCAAATTTAATATTTCTTCTAAAACTTCATTTGATTAATATTTTAATATAATTTAAATTTGCAGCGGCAACACCAGCAGGGACCCAATGGTCAGCTTTTTGGTAAAGCAATGTTGGTGATGATTCGAACCTCAAACGCGTTATTAAATTGTATAAAAGAGCATAAAAATTTGTAAACTTGGCAAAAATCCAGAAGTCGCCTTATGCATTTCGCTTCTCTGTCCTCACTTCCATCCCACTGCCATATCCCAAAAACTATCCAAAACAAAGTTTTCCTAATACAATAATATCGCATATAGGGCCTTCGCTTGCAAAGCGTCACGTGAATTTGCGACCAACATTGCAATATGCCATAGACCTAAATTCGCCTCGTTTTTCTCTTTCAAACTTCTTTTGTTAGTTTCCTCCCTGTGCAAATTTCTCTCTATCTAGCTACCTTTCTCCCTCTCTCTTTTTCCTTCGTTCGTTTATTTGTTTGGTCTTTGCTTCCACATACTCCGCATTAAAATTTTTATTCCGTTTTAATATTATACTTTTTAGTTTATTTCATTTATTTTACTCTATTCATTTTTTTAATTTAGTAAAAAAGGTTTGCAGTTGGGGGCGCTAATAAAACCGCAGAATTAAATTAAAATTTTCTCATGTGCACAATGTGCTCCAATTTCCGGTTTCCTGCCTGCTGGTGGCATGAAAGAAAATTCGCAGCATTAGTTTCTCTGCAAATAGTTTTGCAACATGTTAGGTTTTTCACTTTTCTATAGAAATATTTTTTATTGTTACTTATTTTCCTTTTCTGCTCGTTCTTCCACTGACTTATGTCCTTTTTACTACAATTATCATTCTTGGTTATATTCGGAGTAGTTTTTCCTCTTTTAACGAAATTTTTAATTCTTTCATTTTCTTTTTGTTCGTTTTGTTCGTTTCAGATGTCCTATATTTTTCTTACTTACTTGCCCTAAACGTATTCGCTCGCAATTTGACTGTCCCTGCAACGCAGGCGCACATTGGGAAATATCCATTTCCGCTGGTTTAACCTTACCGTGTGTCTAGATGGTCCTCAATACGCGTGACTTATCAATATTAAAATTGTACGATTTTATGAGCAGATTCATTTGTTTTTTTAGTTCTTGCGGATCGGAACAAATTTTTTTTGCTAAAAAAGTGGGTATGATACAAAAATATATGGGATCCGGAAAGAAAGTAAATTTCGAAAAATAAAATTCAATACTTTTTCGTCGCATAATTTTACCAAATTTGTTACTAAAGCGAAAAAGCTTTCCCCAATCGACATTGCAAATTAAAGCCTTCATTCTTTACTAGTTAAGAATTGAGAACAAATCCAGAGATTATAAATACATAAATTAATATAAAATCCAATCCATAAGCAAAAATAAACGGTTAGAATAAGACAATGTTGAATTACAATAAAACATATTCGAAACCGCGAGATATAAGAAATGTAAACTATAGAGATTTGGGAAGGAAATTTCCAGAACATTATCGAACATAAATATCGAAGATGCAATTTACAAATAGATTTCCAGTTCAATACAAAGTCTTTTTGTATACAATGTCCTTGAAATGCGAACTTAAAACGCAGATTTTTTTTGAGCCCCTTTAAGAAGTTTTGACATTTGACATTTTTAGTATTTTTTTAGTATTTTTAATGTTCAACCTCTAACTCAATTTTGGCCCTCGCACGTAGACGGCCAAGTAGGTCCACAAACAACGGCGTGAGAAACGGAAAGCTCTCAAGCCCTTTCTTAACTCGAAATTTGATTTGGGTTAAGATTTTTCGCAAATGACCCTGCCGCCAGATCATAGTACGGAGATACTTTCCGGATCACGCCGGCTCGAGGTCCCTACCTCTGCCACTACAAGCGTCAAAGGTTCCCCAGTCAGCCAGACGAGTGCGACTGTGATGTCTGCCTGGTGCATGACGAACCTGCCGAAATGATCCTAAAGCTCGTGAGTGACCAAACCTTAAACCAGTTCTACAAAAGGAGGTGGGAAGTTTCGAGCCGGCGTGAGCCGGAAAGTATCTCCGTACTATGATCCGGTGGCAGGGTCATTTGCGAAAAATCTTATCGCGAAAGAGAATGAGCAACCGGCACCTACAATGAGTACTCCAGTCCGAGAGTCTGGCACAGCATCGTGCAAAATATCTCAAGTGTTAGAGAAGAACAGAGTCAGTTTCGTCACCGGGAGCACCATATCGCAATGAAAATAAATATGATTATGGTTGGCACCCACGAAAAGAAAGGAAGGAATATAAGGAAAATATTTCTACTTATTCTCGTAGAACAAGAAAACTATACCGTTAATTAGAATGACTCCACAAATTAACTTCTATAGATGAAGTTCTATAAAATGTATAACGGAACGGAAATTAGATGGTAGATATATAAGTGATATTTCACAACATCTAGGACTGAAGAGATTCTTACGAATAGAAGAAATGAAGAGACTCATACATTCATACGAATAGAGCGAAAAGCAACAACTCCTTTTAATTTTTCCCTTTCACATTTTCTGGATTTTATCTTAATCCTACCAAAGCAATAAGTTCCTAAAAATGTCGGATACCACATTTTTTCTTCATTTCAAATATTCGTTCCTTCGAATCTTTCAATTTTCATGTGAATTCAAGCAAATGATTGCTTTTCTGTCTGAACAGTGCACCGGTTTCTGTACGAGCAAATATTGACTGACTTACCGATTGACTGATTGATATTTCGAACAGTGTTCGCATTGGTTGGTTGTCGCAATATAAGTTTCTGTCAAGCTAATATTTGGAAACGATTGAGTTTGTTTGCCGACCGGGTACTTCTTGCGGAATTGCATTTCTACCACGTAGATCTAAAATATATTTATAATTTTGAAGTGTATTTTGTAGTTCTTAGAAGTATAAAAAAATTTAGTCGCCAACATTTTAGTCCTGGCAAAACGTTGAGTTAGCATCATACACCGCTCCACCAACAAACCGATCTTTGCATCGCATAATGCCAAAATCTACTAATTCTTGGCTTAACCTTTTTTGTAATTTATGACAAAAAATAACACATTTCCTATTAAAATTTTACTAAAAAATTCATAACACCAACACGAAGTGACTTAAAAGCAAGCAAGCATTATATGCAGAAAACATATGGCACATGTTTCCATAATTCACCAGTGACCAACGATGCGAGCTATCAGATCTGGAGTAGCGACAGATTTTACCAACGAGGCTGACTACGTTATCAAATATCATAGGCCCTTATCGTTTATCTAGCAACTGAAACAACAATCGCAACTGAAACAACAGGTCAACATCCCAATATTCCGATATGCTTGTATTTCTGCACTTTTCACCTCACCATTCGGCTTGGTATTAAAGTGCAGTCTTAGCAAAACCACCAGCTCAGTTTTAGAGCACGTTACGTTACGGGGTTTGGTTCTATTATTTATTGTTATTTATACACCCAGGTTTTTGGTGGGAGGGCCTATTGATTTAATGAGCAATTAGTTTGGCATTTAATTTATCCAATAGAATAGGATTGTAAGAGCTTTAGGTCGTCTATTAAAACACATTTGCAGCACAAGTAGACTGGCAAGCAGACACCGATGCCCGCAGAAAAGCCGTTTTCCATAAAATTAAAATAGAGTCGTTAGGTTTTGAGTTACAAAGGTGAATAAATAATTACGGGCACATATCCTATGGTATGGTAGCGCATCACATTCTGTGGTATGACACCTCACTAAATCATACTAATTTTGCCAAAACTATTGCACCTCCAGCATAGGCAATTTGAACTGATTCGGGTAACAATTTTTTTAAACTATCAAAACGTTTATGTAATATTTAGGCACTACATATGAATGCTACACCCAGTAACAAACGAGACAAATAAATTTAAGTACATAATCATTAAAAAAACATAAATACGCGGCAGGGTATTGAAGAGATCTGGATCCGGATTAAGTTTCGGCTACGAACCAACTGCAAATTAATGTTATCTATTTATCTGTTTGTGTGTTAATGCTTTTAATTAATTATGATATAGGAAATAATAGAAATAGTACACAGTTTATTAATACTATTGCAGTTATTTATTTATTACTCTACTTTCTTTTACTTAGATTTCTTTCATTTTTAGCAGTATTTTTATGCTATGCTATATTGCAAAACCCACATAAAGTTTTAACGTCGATATCTGTAACTATAAGGACCCAACGATTTAAAACAAGAAATTCGGGGATCTAAATTAATACTAGATGACAGTCGAAAACCGCCGACTACGTTTTTTTATCTATACGGAATTTCAAATATTCTAAAACACCAAAAAAAAAAAACCGAAAAAATGAAACCGGTGATTATTTAATTTTTACGAAATTTTGAGGCACTTGAAGCTGTCTAAAGAGTTTTTGGCTATTTGTAGCTTTTCTGTGATCTCGGAGTTAGTTATAATCAAGTGTTCTACAATGATTTACGAAATGGTCAGTCATAGCTTTACCTAAACCCCGCTTCATCAGTCAAATCGGTTTATTCATAATATGCAATTAAAACGGAGCGGTTTTATTAATTCTTTCGGAGGTTTTGCCTTTCTCGGATAAGCGTATTAATCACGGGCTAAATATTCTCAAAATAGGTCAGGAAGGGATTGACTATAGCGGTGAAGAAATGAATTGGTTCTTTCGACAGACTTTTCATTTCTATCCGTTTAATTAAAACTCTTAGAAATTATACATTTCTGACCCCGAATTTCACTTGAGCGAAATTGCTAAATTGCAATTGTGTGAAAAATTATTCTGTTTTCCAGAAGGCATAAAGCAAAAACGTAATAAGGAAATACTTCGGCAAAGCCACATATCAGAATGTCTAAAGAGAAATTTAATTAAATTCCAATTGAATGATTCCGATTAGCAAATTGAAAATTTGAAATTGATTTTAGGTGCCAACGTGTCTCACCTGCGATAATATGTGCATATGAAAAGGTGTCTGAATAAATTAGAAGGTTGGCAAGTTTTGTAGCTTGCACCGAATCTTAGGGATAGTGGAAAGGTTTTAATATAATTCTGTTATTATTACGGGAGTGCGGTGTGCTCTGCAGTAGAAAAACAGTTTGTGAGATTTAATCATTGGTTTAATGGTTTATTTCATTTTCAAAGAAGTACCACGGCATGGCTTACTTAGGGATATTAAAATAACTTTAAATTACGTTAATAGAAAACAAGAAAATAGATTAATATATAATAATTATGTAAAGATAACCGCAAAAATGAGTAAGTCAGAAATAATTTCAAGCTAAATTAAATTATCAACAAAATATAACACAGCGGTGTCCGACGCGAAGTCGGATTTTCCGTTAAAAGACAACTTCCCTTCGGCAATTTTACTGCACTTTGGTCATTCAGACAAAACTCCATAATCACTCAAAATGTCTCTTTGTCCCAATTTCCTTGAAACCTTGCCTTGAAACTCATGATTTTATTCACTACATTTTATACCACAGGTCGGAATGTTTTGCCGTCAATTTCATAGACTACACCAAAGTGAAATTACGCAAATTAATTCTATGTAATTGCGAATTTTTCATACCTCATTCTTAGATTTTGTTATTCTCACTGTAGCTATTTCCTAATATAACAAAAAATTTTGTTAGAGCGATAATGAAGTCACCCATGCTGGTTCCCGCCGAGAATAATTTGTAATTTCTTATTAAAATAATTTTTAATAAGAAACCCACAGGGCTCTTATCTGGCGAGCAGATATTTAAACACTCCCACAGGAAGTACGCCGCTAAAATTTAATACAAATTTCCGACAATAATCAAACTTAAAATAAGTTACATATTCTACCAATATTGTATTGTAAATTGTAATATGCATACATACGTTTCTTATTATTCTCTATTTTAAAATAAATTGTTAATGGGAGGAAATCTTTCCCAGATTTCTTTACAAAATTGGAGTTTCATTAGCGATATTTATTTTTAATTTACAAATTTAATTCCGTAAATAAATAAATAATTCTTAAGTAAATTCCGTAAGTAAATTGTGTCTTTATTTGTCTGTTCCTTAAAGTTAAAATAAAAAATTAAATGTGAATTAATGGAGGTTTTAATAAACCCTCTAATAAACCCTCATTAATGATGATGAGCTGTGAGCCAAAGAAAAATCTCACTCCGCTCGCGCCCGTGAGCTGAGCAACTCATGAGGGAGCAATTCTGCACTCTAATATTGGCGGCCATTTCAACGGCAAATTAGAGAAGACCTGATCATATGAAATGTTCCCAATACCCCGCAGTTGGGCTAAATTATCTATAAATAAACACGAACCCATGTGGGCGCGTTTGTTTGTATATGTGTGCATGCATGTGTGTCTGTTTGAGTGCGGGTACCCGAGTGTAGAGGCGTATGTTTTATTATTTTTGCTTACGCCAAATTAGTGGAATCTGAATAGATACCAAGTAGCCCGTATTACCGATATGGATGATTCGCTGACCTAGAACATCGCAGGGCTGACAAGCCATTCGTGTTAACCTTCTACCCCGGTTATTTGTTTCTGTTTCGATTGTTTCGATTTTCCGCGGCTCTATGTGCACGTTATTTACTAATGCGTAAATGCTCATCTAGTGGCTTTGCGGAGATATCATGCAATCAATGATTGATGAAGAGCTTGATATATTATATCTCCATTATGAAATTAAGTGTACGAAAAATATATGCTGTGCATCCTCGTTTAAATCTGGACACACCGTTCAATAAGGGAAACGGTTCTTTGCGAGGCATTGTAGGTTTTTACAATAGCCACTATGACCAGAAAGAAACTTCGTTAGATAGTGATACATGTGAACGATTTATCCAGAAATTAATTGATGATATCAGCGTATAACCTCATCTACCATTGGTAATACTATTCCACCTTGCTTGTTATGAAACCATTGAGTATGACCTCTCCTTGATTCTTTTTATGACCCCAGGTTTAGGTGGATTAAGACCTTTGTTGTAGATTCTCCGTATCTCATTCGCAAGTATGTCAAAATGCACCAAGAATCCCAGAAATTATGAAAGTAGCCTTTTCTGATATTGCATAATAGTCAGTTAGTTCTAGTGCATAAAGCCGTTGCGCGCTTACTAATTCATGTTGGACTGTTTCCGTTTTATGAGCTTCAGCCCAGGCCGATGTTCCATAGAGAAGGACCGAGCTCCGCATCACAAATCCAAATCCACCTATATTTAGAAGTACTTTGGAGAGATCTCCAGACAAATCAATATGCATATTAACAAAGCCAATATGTATTCTAGATATCAGCCTGTTGTTGAGCATTACTCCAAAGTATTCTACTGCAGCCACTTAATTTTACTCAATTTTCATTTCCATTGTTTCCATTGTTTCCATTGTTTTCAAACAATGGGTTTGTGTAACCCATTATATGCACACGTTCCGGTAATCTTATTAGCAGCAGTTCATCATACAACAGATTCCGCAGCAGAGAGCTCGATAGAGATCCATGGAGAATGTCTGCAGAAATGTTATAAAACTTTATCTTATCTTACCTTATTGGTCCGGTTTTACCTTATCTTAGCTTCCTATTTGTGAAATAGCTAGACATAATTTTCATAAAATAGTAAGGCGTCTTATTTCTTATGAGTAGTAAGTAACCAAAATTAAACG
The DNA here is from genome assembly GCA_963966595.1 of Physocephala rufipes. Classification (NCBI taxonomy): domain Eukaryota; kingdom Metazoa; phylum Arthropoda; class Insecta; order Diptera; family Conopidae; genus Physocephala; species Physocephala rufipes. The sequence goes on from OZ016502.1 coordinate 9,472,597, forward strand.
CGTTCTGAATGGCAATGTCACCACTGCGCAATATTCCTTTTCTCATCACGTAATGGTGTGGACGATAGAGCGCTAATTTCCCGATAATGTGCCATTACCATCAACTATTTTAAGCAATTTAGCGTCCATTACTCGCAGTTTATTTTACAATCGCATTAGCATAACCAAAATTAAAGTTATGAGCACACTGTATTCTATAATGACGACATGTCCAAATCGCCACTTTCGTAATTTTATCAGCAACCCACAGGCCATTGTGTGTAAGGTATTAAGCCTCAGGTATAATATTGTATATCCATTACGTGAGGTAGTCTTGCGCAGCTTCACAGTCTCTTGCGTAATGACCTTCAGTACCGCAACTTTCGCAGAATATATAATGATCACCGTTTTTACAGGAGAAGGCCTTGTGCCCAAAATTCGGTTGATCTGTATCAATGCATACAGTCCTGTTTAAACTTCTAGGCTCTTTAAGGAATTCTTTTCAGTTGCTAGAGTCAAAAAACGTTTTCAGAAAGCTTTTCCTTTTATTTAATATTTTTCAATGTGTTTTTTTAATGTTTTTTTTGAATCAATATTTTCCAACTTTTTTAAACGAACATGTTTAATGAAGAGCCTTTGTTAAAAAATAATTTACTCCACTTATGCTTTTTTTACATCTCGACTAATTCCTGTATGTATAGTATTTTATAAAATATTGTTTATCATGTAGTATTAATATTAAACTTAACTATTAAACTAAACTAAATAGCCATGTGTCTGATAGTTTTTCTAACATGACAGATTTGAAAATTGAGCTCACCCGTTCAAATTTAAATTCTCTCAACTACCAAAGACACAAAACACTTTGGAGTCAAAGGTTTACGTGATTCATTGTCCAGATGTGTTGAAAAATAATCTGCCGTGGTGAATAAGAATACTCGAAAATTATAATGAAATTATGCCAAGAATCTCAAAGTGAGGCAAAAGAGGAGTTGCAGGAAACAATTATTTTGTTTTCCTCATAGCAAAATGGTTATAATTCAATAATAATTTGACACACAAGACACGAGGAATTTATTTTAAAGTTTCCCTTAAAATAAAAACTGAATTTAAATACAAATTTTCCTTACTCACAAATGCAATGAAGTGCTCTCGTTCATGTGTCAAAATTTCCTAATCAATATTAAATTATTATTACTTTAATTCCAGTTAATCATGACACTATATTGAGATCGCAAATTGGTAGATTTCTTTTCAATTCTTGAAAATTTCAAACTTGTGCACATTTCAAAGTTTTTTTTCGAAAACCGACTAACTCCATTTAACGAATAAGACGCTTACGACGTTGTTCGACGCAAACATCAACGCTTTAAAACGTTTAAACAGTATGTTCCCATAAAGAGACAGAGAGTGATAGAATGAAAACTAAGAAAACGAGTAAGATGTTTGAGAAATGCTATCCTTTTTTTCTCATTTATTCAGCCTGGCCGATGCTGTTCACGAAACTGATGTTTTTGGTCCTGCTGCTGACTATCCTTTGCAACAATAAAACTTTCTAGCATATTTCAGCTTCAGGTAATCCTTCGGAATATAGTGACGAGTTATGATTATAGAAAATCAAAAACTTAAAGATAAAATAGACCGCCTGTTTAGACCGCCAAAATTCAAACTTAAAATCATGTGATCATTAAATACATTAGTAATTATGTTTCTTTTACTTCCCAGCGGTGTAGGAAATATGGTACACACTAGGAGGAAATGTGGTACACATAAAAAGGGAGACAAATATAGCTTTGTCAAAGACGAGCAAAAAAAGTCAAGGTTGGAAATAAATTTTTATTACATACACGTCGTTTCCGGTCCGACAGTTGGTGTTCGTGGAAGAGTTAATCAGTTTTTTAAGTATTGAAAAATTTTGTGTGTCAAAATGTGCGTGCGGGCGTATGTTGTTGTGTGAGCGAATTATATAAAAGTAACAGCAGAAGTTTTGAAAAAGAAAAAAGAAAGAAAGAAAATAATATAAAGTTAGAGAAACTGCATAATTTAAAATGCTCCCCACGAGATATCGTGTAGTAAAGCTTTTCTTTGAACACACGAATATTACGTGATGTGAAAAATTAGGGAAATTGATCTGCAAAATAATACTATGGAAAATTTTAGGAAATTAAAAGTATAAAGTTTGGCTGAGACTTTCGAAATTGGAGGAGGGCAAATAATTACTAGTTCCTAAGACGTTTCTAAAATTGAAATAGTAAAAATAAGAAAAATAATCAAATTCAAAAAATAAAAATGAGACCGTCTCAAAACTAAATATGGGTTTGTTTAATTTTCTCTGATTACCTACACTGAATTTCGGAATATTAATTCTTTTATTTTTCTCGGTTATCTTTGTATTAATTCTATATGATTTTCTTATTATTGTCTACAAAACTAAATATACATTTAAAACTATTGAATTTGTTAAGAGAACTTATTTCACTTGTTGAAAATACTTGTAAATTTGAATAATAGAAATTCTGAATATTAGAAATTATCCAACTTATATTAGTATTAGTAGTATAAGGATACATGCGCAACATAATATTCATACTTTAAGTAGTATCAAACTCGTAGAAACAAGCAGAATGCAATAGCTTAGGCTAAGTCCAACCTGGTTTGAAAAGGTTCGCACCGCTATGAACGTCGTATGAAGTACGACGTTCTCATTTTTTAAAGTAGAAATCCTTTACTAAAATGCAGGAAATCCGTATTTGTTTTAAGAGCATTATATCTTTTAAATGCTTTTAATTTTTTTAGTTAACTCTTTAAAAACTTTAGCACCACAAACTCATTACCGATATTGGCCTAAAATCAATCTAAGCTCTTTCTCATTCGTTTACGACTCCGCACGGTAAGTTATTCCAAAAAAAATCATCCGCAGGGAACGTTATTCAAAAAATTTTTGATGTAGTTATTAAATTTTTGAACAGATTTTGATGTAATATTGAGCTATACTCTGGTATTCCTTCTGTAATTTTAGTTTAACATTTATAAATTAAACTAAACTAAAAAACTCAACAATTAATTCGAACTTAAACTTAATTGTCAGCTCTCGTCGTCATTGTATTTTCTTTCATTAGCAATATTAGTCTTGGTGGTTAAAATAATTTACTCAGATTTCAAATTCCTGATTTCTCAGGTAGAACAACCATACACTTGAGTTTTTCGCCGTATCAAACATATGAAATAAAAATGACAAACAGCAAAGCAAACCAAAGGCACAGAAATAACGAGACATAAAAAACCACATTTGTTATTAAATTCAGTTAAGGTGTTCTTCATCACGCCCTGGAGGAAATTGAATTTTGTGTTGAATGAAATGAATATTTTTAATTTACGCAATAAAGTGATCCACTGGGCCAAATTAGACTCAAAAACAATCCAGAAATAAGGAACTAAAAAAAAAGAAATATTGAGTGAGAATTAGCCAACAAAGAGAAAGACATAACATCATATGTCATAAAATATGGCAACCCAAATCCGTAGAGAATATAGGGCTAGATGATGGTATTGACCCGTCTTTGAATTTTTTTTATTTCAAGCAAGTTACTTTTGATATATGCGGGCTATTGTATTTGCATAGCTGGAATTATTGTTCCAGCTTCTATCGAATCTCCATCGAGCCCCTATCGAGTCTACATCGTCCTGCTCAGTTAGGGACCGACCATTCGAGAGTTCAACCTAAGTTTTGTTTCAGAGAATTTGTTTAGGCCACCATTCTGTTCTATCGTAACTTCCATTACACACATTTCTGTTAAACAAAATGATATCAATGAACATTGTCTTCATTCTAAGGATATGTGAAGGGATATGCGAAATCACTGTTTTCTTGTAAAAAATAGTCCAAACTTGCGGCTCACGTGTTGGATTCACGTGTTAATGTGACACAAAAGCCTTTAACTAGTTCCGAGCACTCAACTAGAACAGCCATAACTAGGGTAAAACAAAAACTTTGTTCAGCAGATTTTGTAGGTAATGCATTAAAATCTTCAGAAAAAACAAAGGCTGCAGCGCAAAAATCAGCAACAACCACAACTATATCAGTAATGATGGCAGAAAGACATTTTTAACATAAAACCTCAGACAGAAACCTCAGACGAAAGGGGAACATAGTGCCTTCATATTATTATGTGGTTAATCCGCTAAATGTGCGAAATGCAGCCGATCAACCAGACGGAGAATCACTGCTTTCAAAACGAAGACCGGTATTGAAAATTTAAATTATATTCCGAATATTCTATTAGCCCTATTTTCTATTTGCATGCACATTTTTAGGTTCCTTTACTGCAGGGTCACTTCTAATTATTGTCTTATTTCGTTCTGGAACGTTCTGAGATATTCCCGTAAAATTTAGCGTAAGTATTCTATATAGTGATAAGCTATTTGGTATTGAAAATGGGCGAAACCGGATCAAAACCATCTCCCACGAATAAAATGTATATATCCACATGTGTATTTCACTTTCAACGTTTGTAGTCGGAATATGAGAATAATTGAGAATAATTTATAATAATTTATAATAATTTATAAAACCTAAATGAAACAATTAATTAGAAGAAAAACAAAAAACAAAACAAACAAAAAAAAGAAAAATTTCGTAAAAAGACAAAGAAAAATTGCATCGAATGAAACACCAAATTTAGTATACACCGTAAACGAACAGATCGTCAACGATTAAGGTTTATTTATAACTAATATTTGACGAGAGCGTATTAAAATAATTCATCTGGGAAATTCCTGCAAGCAAAAACAATATAAACAAATACGTGCACACACACGCACATATACACAAGATACTTAGATTCTCACAAAAATAGCGTGGTTTCTGTGAAACCTCCATTTGGCAGAAACGAATAAAACCGTGCAAAATGTCGAAGTTGCGGTCAGCCAAATTTTGCACACAACCGGCATTGTATTCATGCATTCAGTCAACACGCAAGCAATGTGTTTTGCCGCTGAAGCTGCGGGTGGTTATCTGTGGTGTCAATGCTATGAGTTTTACGTCCTGCTGGGGGGCCGATATGCAGAGGTGAAGGCAACGACCCTATGAGTAGTGGAATAGCGGATGATTTGATCCTATCATGCAGCTGTTGTAAATAATAAGCGGGAGTAGGAGTAGAATTTAAAACAGTGATGGTGCATGTTAAAAATGCTGAAGCAACAAAAATATATAAAAATAATCATTTTGGTATTCATTCATGCTTATAAATTTATGAATGTATGAATAAAATTGTGGGTATATATGTGTTTCGTTGGCCCCGTTCCATAAATTCATAATGACGTTGATATCTATCAACGTCATTAAATAGTAAACCTTGCCTTTTATCTATTATTGCTAAAAATATCTGTAGCTCTGGTTTTACATTACAATATTACAATATTACTTATATTACAATACCTGCGTTGTCTCAAAATCTTAAGTAAATTAATTAAGTTGTATAACTACCCTTGGTTTTCTTATCAGAATTTTTGTTACCCGTGACTAAGCCCTGAAAAAGTCTCTTGCAAAACCTTATCTATCTTATATTCTACTTTCATTCCTCGTCCTCATACACCGCGTTTATAATTATTATCCTGAAGGTATAAAAAATAATAAACTTCTTTTTTCAATGACAGGCGTTGGCAAGTATTTTTTGTCGTTGCTCATGCATTCATAATAATAAAGATTTTCTCCACATGATATCAAAAAAACGTTTATTGATTTTATTACTTTACCTATTACATATTTCTCATCTCTTGCTTCAAAGTATTGCTTCCTCGAATATGAATTAGCAACATATATTTTTGGGGAATTGATTACAGGGGGATCTTGAATACCAAAATGTCAGTGTGCTTTTGTTTTCTGTTGTACGGACGGAACAGTAAGCGTGCTTTTATATCAATGTGAAATCCTTATGACCGATTTCAGAGAGGCGTATTATACGTGTCTACACTTAAAATTTTGACAGTTTTATTATTCTTTACATTTAAATTTAAACGCATATCATTAAGGCGTTTAAATTTAAATGAAAAGATTAATAAAACCAACGAAGATTATGTATTTGTGCCAGTAAGGGAGGGTAATAATTACAGTTAACATAAAGACCACCATATTCCAAAGATACGATTAACAACGCTTATCTTAAATACGCAAAATTTATTTGCTGCAAATTTTCCTAAATTCAAGTGAAATCTTTGGTTTAGTTCGATGCACTTAGTCATACCGCTTTGTCTCTTTCTGAGGCAATGTGTGAGAAAAAGGTAAATCATTAAACAATAATTGTATCCAAATTTATTAAGAACTTCAAATGTAAATGGAATTTTCACGATTTTATTCTTTAATTTTAAAATTGTTGGTTTTACAGAATTACAAACCTTAAGAAGATACACAATAATTTTTATCCTATGCATTTTGATTTTCTTTTTGAAAATTGTTTGCATTAGTACAGTGTTGTTTACCTATAACCGCTGGTGATAAAAACTAATTATCGAATTAAATCTAATCACAGTTTTGTGAATGATTGAGAGCTAATAAGAGTTAGAAAGCGGATTTATTTGTAAGCTGAAATATGCGAACAGCGTATAATGCGTATTTATTTATAATTTTGTTACTCATAATTTAAAATTGTCATGTTTCCATTTTAAATGCTGTTTAACTCTGTATTTTGTTTAAATTTGAAATATGTTTTCTTTAATTATTTTAAATTTGGTTTTCTCCTAAAGTTTTTTTTAAGGAAACATGCAAAGGTATTTGGATTATTTTCGACTACAGATAGTTGAAATGATAGATAGTAGAAATGCACGAGTTGTTGCTCATTGTGATACCCCAATGACTTTCGTGCATTAAGAATTTCTATACTTTGAGTTTTCAATAAAATATGTTAGGCATATGAGAGCGAATGCCTATCGGTCTACATGGAAGTCCAATCGCTGGCACAAAGTAACAGGCAACTTTGTTGAATTGGCGACTCAAATAAAACTCGAGTATAAAAGGAACAATCCTCGAACTTTTTCCTTTACTAAACGAAAAAAAGGATACCGCTAATATAAATATAAACCAAGAAAAAGAAAAAACGAGGAAATCCAAAGTCATTGTAGTTGTATAACTTGGCGCTATTGTATTCTGAATCTCCTCTTCTCTCTCCTGAAGTCTTAATCTCTGATCAATGACTTTGTACTTGTTTTGCATTTATTTTTCTGATAATTTGCCCTGAGACCATCATAAGCTTGCAAGAGGGTGGATCTCGTTGCTATTTTGTACTTTGGAACAGATGCATTCGTAACGCTTCAACAGCAATTGCGGAAGTGGTGCATCTTCATTATAAAATGTAGCCCCCTTTATCGCTTTCTACCACTATGACATCCTTATTTCCTAATCATTCAATAGTATACGCGTGTGTGTGCCTCGTTTATTTTGTGAATAATTTTTGAAGACTTTAAAAAACTTCAATCGGAGGCAGAGGAAAAGCCATTTCCTTTCTTTTTGAAAAAATATATCCATAATAAACAAACTAATCTTCTTTGTTTTTAAGGTTCGATTTGATTTATTGTTTCAGTTTTACGTTTATTGCAATAAAATAATGTTTAGCTTTCTCTTCTATTTTTGAAATTTCCTGTTTTCATTTCCTGTTTTCATTTCAGTTTTTTAATTGACAAATATTTCGTCGCGTTTTAGCGGGCAGTCGTGTATTCGATTCGTCTGATTTTTATACAAACATGTGGTTGTGCTTTTTAGGGTACGAAAGTGGGTCCGTGTATTTGTTCGTGTATGTGTTTTTGTCGTGTTTATGGTGTTGTGGTGATATTTTTTGCAGTACAATCAATTGCCCTACATCCAAATATTTATTTTTCATTACCTAAAAATTCGCTTCTGTTCAAATTAAAAGGAAAGAAAATGTAAACAGAGCTGAAGCGAAGAAAAAATGTGACTATTTTGCCTTTATTTATTATTAGATTTAAAATATTATTTTATCAGATGTCCGTGACTATTAGGAATAAAAGCAAGAGGTTAAACAAAATATGAAACCAACGAAACCTTATACACGAGATCTGTAATACGTGTTTGATTTAACAATGATTAAATTGCATAATATGTTTGATTTTTTGCGATGACGTTAAATATTGTGTTTTTAAGCAGTTTGATTTATTTGGATCGGTCAAGCCAAAAAGGAAAATGTCTCGGCTATTTATTTTTTTGGGAGGGCCACCATGCTGAAACGGTAATAAGAGATCAAACGCGATTTATATCATTTTTATGTACAGTTTTGTGCAGGGTTTGTGTATTTTTATTTGTAAAAAGAATTGTAAGAAGAAAACCAATTCCAAAATGTCCTTTTCACGCGGATTTTAAAATTATTTTCGAAAATTAAAAAATTTTTAAAAAATTTCCAGAATGTTTTGCACACGCTTTTCTTAGACATACAATTTGTTATGACCTGAGTTTTTATTCAGTTTTTATAAATTTTTTGAAATATGTTTTTTATAATTACACATTTTTTTGAAATAATTTTTTCGATATTTTATACACAATTGTCGCTAGTTTTTCCGGTCAATTCTACAGAAAAACAGCAACATTTTTGATACGGTTTCCCAACACAAATGTTTCTACACGATTTCTTTACTCAATTTGAGTTTAATTTTTTAATAATTCTTAATGAAACCCTCGCGTAAAAACAGAAATAATTACATGTGGTTTTAAAGCATTTTTGAAAGAAGTAATAGTTATTTTCTGTTTGATCAAATTCTTCATTTCATTAATGTTTTCATAAAAATTATAAGAATTCTAATTAGTTGAAGTTAATTCCTTCTCAGTAAAGTTTCGTATAAATATTTTCAAAAGATTCTGAAATCGTGAATACATCACAATTCCGTAGTTTCGTTTCTTTGTTAAAAACCTCTCAGAAGAAAATTTCAATAAAATATTTGAGCGACAATATTTTTATGAAGGCCGGAGAGAATGAGAATAAGATTTACATGCCCTTCATCCGTAAATTTAAACCACAGTTTCTTTCTAACAATAAGTGGGCGGTTCTCGCGCATTTTAAAGTTGAAATATTCTTAGAACACTTTATTCTTAGAATACAGATTTATCGACCCTACCCTACTTGCTGATAAACAGAGCTTTCTACGAAGGGCAATGTCACGAGTATGCCAATTTAAAACCTCAAAAGGTTTGTGCAGCTATAGAATATATCAAAGTTTACACTTAGCGGACCACCCCCATATCCGTAGGTCTCTCTGAATCGTAACAGAATCGTGATAGACAGGCAAATGGAGGGATGGACAGGGCTTCATCGAATCCGTGGCCTTCTGGTAACGTGACGTGGCGGCCGCCTCAACCCACGTTAATGCGACCAAGGCAAATTATTATTGAATACAAGGCCTTCCTTGTGAATCTATTGAAATTTGTTTTCTCTATCACGTGTTAGGTTTTAGCATAGCTATTTCCACTTCTTTATGTTTCCGAGATAATTATATGTATATTCACTAATATATTATCACTAATCGCTGTGACACCTCGTCAACTTGCTGTGATACGGTCTCCTCACGTTGCGTCTAGACTAACCAAGCCATTCGTACATTGAGTGTAAGAGGCATACGACATTTTTAGCATAAGCATCAGCCAGTAAACCTAACATCGGTAACATGTGGCCACAAATAGCCTGTTTTAACTCTACGTTCGTTGTTTCATTCATTATTTTATTTTTACTGCCGTCAACGATTTCAATCAAACTTTCTGCGAAAACTTAGAATTATCAAAGGGTATTTGAATAAGGAATATATTTTTATATTTTACTATATTTGTCCATGTCTTCTGTTCATTTTGGTCCTGATGTTATTTTTTGAGGGTGATGCAGAAGTTTCATCCTTTTTCTCATCTTAAAATTAGAAATAAAATCAATTAAGGAGAACAGTTTAGAACACTCTTTTTTTCGGAGCTTTAATGAGTGCTCTACTTTTAACGATTTCTCAGTGTTTAGTAATCAGTTAATGCTTTTTTAATTAGTAATGTTATTTTTAATGTTTTTTGTTGAAATTTTTGTTACCGAAAAATGTTGGCTCTTTCTCGCATGCTTCAGAAATACTCGTTAACGCGAGTCTGTGTTACGGGAAAAATGTCTGGGGGTCTGGCTAACGCTAAAGATCCATCATTTACGAAAGGGCAAGACCATGCAGATTTTTTCTTGCGTCTCCGACTCACGTTCAAGAGCTTTAGCTCACAGTCTGCGCCGGTTTTTCGGCACGGATCCATGGGGTGACTCTTTAAAACGGCCGTTTGTCACTGAGGCGACTCACGGCCACAAAGAAACAAGAAAAAATCGAGGATAATTATCGGCAAAACATCCAAGCTTTCTTCTGCAGTAAAATCATAATTACGATTAAGCCTAACAAATAAATGGCCATTACAAAGTTAAGACACAAGATGAGAAGCATATTTGCGCGATTTTTTAATTAACTATATTTTATTTATTTTTTGTAGCATTAAACTGATTCACGAGAGAAGGTTAAAAGGAATTTTCAGGGCTCCGCATCGCATCCCTCTCACGTCAAAGAAAGCTTATTATTGCCAGCCAGGACCATCTGCTTTTGAACTCCCCCTTAAAAAATCGAGATCGAGCCAAAAAGAGATATTGAGAACAAACATTTATATCTCCTGGATTAGTGTAATGAATATTATAGGGGAAGTAATAAGACACAAGACACAATATTTCGTTGAGTTGGCTTTTAATTTAATTAAAGGAATTAAAACCAGTTATTGATTTTTTATAAATGAAAAGAGTAAAATGAGAATGCAAAGTTGCTGATTCACAAAAATAAAAAGTTAATGTGAATAAAAAAATTTTTAAATCAAATTTAAAAAACGCTATTAAAATAAAAATTTATAAAAAACTGCAGTCTTCTAAACTAAAGACATGAAAATAAAAACGAGAAAATATTTAAATTTATACAAATTAAGAAATTAATGCGAAAAAGGAATGAGAGTGAAAAAATCTTACAGGGTTGGTAAATTATGGAAACTATACACGAAAAGCAGTATTTCAAGAATATTAAAAAGATGCGGCAAAGAGATAGAATATTAGTTAACATTTTCATAAATTACTGATGCTTTGTAAACAAGGAAAACAAAAAAAAGGTAAACTTTATTAAACTTGCAAAATAAAGGTTGAAAACGAGGAATTAAAAACATTTGTATAAATCTAGGACATTTTACGAGAAAGTCACATTATTAAATTTTTTATACAATAGGAAAATACTAAAAAATGTTATTAGTTAATGATATAAAATGAGCAAAAATCATTTTTAATGTTTAAATTAAAAACAGTAAAAAATTGTCCGAAAAATTTCAAACTAAATCCTGACCCTCTAAAATCTCTTGAACTTCTAGGACATAATTTTTAATTAATGAAAAACAGCAAACAAAATGTCCTCTCAACTTATTTGTGACTTTTCCCACTTTTGCTCGAGAATAAAATCGACAACTTCAGTGACGTTCGTTCTTTATTGAAGCTGCAGACGTAGCAAACTATGACCTCAATAACGACTTCTTTCTGTGTCGTATTCATTAGCTTAAATTTACAAAAGCCATTACATGGAAGTACCTTGAAGGAAATATTTAATTTTATTAAATTATGAAGAAAAAAAATAGGTGAAGTGCATGGAGGGAAAGTGAACATGAGAGTGCGATAAATAGCGGCGGAAGGGGGTTTGTGAGGGGGGGGGAGAAACAAAAAACTATTGATTTTAACCCACACAAGAGAGTAGTCAATAATATGCACAACAACAACAACACCAACCAAAACAACAACAATAACAAGTACAACATCTAGCAGAAGAGTAAATTTAACCATTCTTCTATACTTCTATACTTCCGAACAGACAACAACAGAACAGAGAATACTTCCGGACAGACCTATCACACAGCGGCTAGACCTCCATTTAGTGTGACACAACACCGTAATAGACTACTGTGTGTGGACTAGAAATGTCGGTCGACCAGAAATGGCATAAGCATAAAAGAGGCATTAGTACGGGTAATTTAAGATTTAAATTGACGAGTTCTCATTTGTTGAGCAATTTATATTGAAGGAGTATGTTAGGCTGTGGTCAAAATATTGCTACACATCCACGCCGAGAGACTGAAGGCGACATATCCTTCCCTATTGCCTTCCCCTAATCGGTCTTTTCTCAACACCATCCCGCAGCGTAACGTCAGCTAAGTATGGAAAAACAAGCAGGCTCAGTTAATAAATATTCTAGAGTACAAAAAAAATTTCTACAAAAAAACTGTAATAAAGACAACAATAACAGCAGAACAACGGCAATCTTTTTAGTGAAATATAATGGAAACAATTATTAGCAAAGGAACGAAATAGGAAAAGGAAAATTTTGTTTTAATCACTCTCAGGGGAGCCCCAATACGTGCCACGAATTATAGGAAGGATAGACAGAGCATTCCTTGAAAGCTTATAAGAACAAATCAAAGAACTCAATTATCGTCGACAGTTTTTAGCCGGCTTTGAAATTCTTACTAGTACGAGTATAATCTCGCTTGCGCCCTATGGTTTTTCTTCCTGCCTCAGCTGTCGAAGGACAAAAAGGAAAAAACATGAAAGAAGAACAAAAGAAAATTTTGAAGGTTACCAAAATGATAAAAAGAGAAAATTCAAATGAAAAAATATTTAGTAATACCTTTTTGGAAAAATAAGTTGATTTGCAAATGAATATATCAACTCCTTTAGTATCTTCCGCCTTCATATAATTTTGAAAAGACACGCCCCCCATTCACTTCTATCAACACCTTGCTATTTTGTTTTGATCGTTTGTCAATTAATGGATTACTGCTTCAACGAATTCGTCAAAATCCATTTTTATGGGTTTTACAAAATAAACATTCAAGATTCATGAAATACCATTTTTAACCGATTTTTCTCTTATTGCGGGCTCTTTGCTAGATTTTAAAATATCGAATCTTTCGATTGTGTTGAAGGATGTCTTTGCGGCAAAAGGTTTATCGAAATTTCGATGTTTTGTCAAAAACTCAGAAAACAATTACGCTTTTAAATACGTTTTGCTTTTGCATTTAAATTACCACTAATGTTGGAAGGCTACCTCATTCTGAATCGTTTTGGTAAATTAAAAAGTATTAAAGGGCACTTTTAAAAAAAAAATGTGAACGCTGCTGAATATTTAAAACACTGACTTACCTCCTTAAAAGGCGCAATTCAAAAATCAGAGCAAACCAGAAAACTTTTTAAACGAATGAACTTGGAATACAACAAACTAACCAAACCTAAATATTAACCATATTAAATTTTACCCTCGACACTGAACATTAAAAACAGCTTCGTTTGCCCCGAAAGCGACCGTTTTCTTCTACATCATCCCTCAGATTTATACCACAAAAATAACCGCAGACATAGTAAGAGTCTCATCACCATATGTCGGCGATGTGCACGTTACGTAAACCGTCGTATCAAAGTCAGATGCTTGATGAAGTGTACCTTCGCTGCATCAAGGTAAAACACTGGGAATCCTTAATTCTTCACAATGCATTAGCTTAAAGGGACTAGGGTTTGTGACTGATATAGCGTGGTATAAGAATAAAAGAAGAAACGTAATAAATAGTTTGTTCAGCCATTGGCAATAGTTGGCAAAATACCACTAAGGGGAGGGAGCCGATTGCGTGCATTTTCCAATGATTAAAATAATCAGACTATGAAATCTTATTCGGGTGTAGGGTATATGAACTTCTTCTATGTCGAAGTTAGCGTTCTTCTTTGTTTTTATACACAAAGAAAAACATCTACGTTTATATAGAACTTAGGTATACTTTGGCTTCTTTTACGGAACATTTTGTTGACGAAAATTTTAAACTGTGGGCCTCGTTTATCTTGATCAACTTTGTTTATAAACCCTTTGAGGATAACCGCATCACATAAACACCACATTCATTCGGTTTTTAACTAACAAAGTAACAATCTAAATCGATGAAATGCTGAAAGACGAGTTAATTCGTTCAGAAACGAGCCAGCAATTTTGGACTACATTAATAATTCATAATTAATTTTATTCTATTAAACCAGAAATAACTATACAAAATTCAAAAAATATTCGAGAAATAATTGCATAAAATTGACAATTTTTTTGTTATAACAGTTTAGAAGGAAAACCCTTACAACCACCATCACACCCTCTGACTCTATTGGAATTGCGTTAGGACAGATTATTGATGAAAGGAAAAAATGAAAGGTAAAAAGACTTTTCATAATTATTCCTTTTCCTTCTATTTTCTATGATACGCTTCTTCTGGTTCGATTCTTTCATTATTACTGTTACCGTTATTACCGTTTTAGTTGATAATTAAATTATGTATTTCTTTACGATTTTCCTCCCAGTGGAACTACACAATCGTTGCGATTATTTTTTATATCAAAGTTTTTCCTTTTCGGATTTAGCTTAATTCTGCGGTTGTTTCGCTACCATTATTTAGATTTTATTCTCTCTAACTTGGGTTCTTCCTAATGTCTTGAATTCTTGTCCTTTAAATTTTAGCGGATATTTACTCTTGATATTCGCTTTGAGCTCAAACTTCGAGCTTTTTTGGCATAAAAACGTAAGTCTCTTCAATAAGAAGTTTCTAGTTGGCAATAAAAACCCATAAGTCATTTGTTGTTTCATAATTAACTGCTTTTGTCCCCCTGGAACCGCTTTACATATCATTAACTTTACACTCTTCTCTTTCCAATTTTCCTATATCAACTATTGATTTATTCCCCACCCCTTCTCCTATCAGTATATAGACGTGCATTTGTGGTAAAATTAATGGGCGTGTTTTCAAAAGCGAAAAAGTAGCGCGTTTATGCAAGTTACGCTACGATTTATCAAACGTAACGAAGTTAACTGAAAACTTCTATTGGCACTCACGTGAAGCAGCAGCATAACCGACACAACCGGGATGAGGGTGTCGCCGTCACCATTGACATCTACATCAGCACTGGCAATGAAAATACCTCTCGTTGGAGTCAGAGCAGTGGGTGGCCCGGCCCAATTTCCACATTGAATCAATCTATGAATGGCTAATTAGCTGAGGTTGAGGCTACTGGTGTTGTTGTAGTTGTTGTCGCCGCTATTGTTGGTGTTGCTTTTGCCGTTCGTATTCGTTTTAGTAAGAGTAGTAATTTCGCATTCGTTTTATTATTTTTTAGCATCATTACTTTTTACTTCGGCAACTATTTTTAAGCTCGAATGTCTGCAATCTAATTAAAGACATATATGTCTTGTTGAAACAACTTTCGCCTCAAGCAGAAGTAATTATCAAAAGTGTATTCCTCTTCACTTTATTAACCTCTAAAAAAATAATCAATAATAATTGTATTAATTCGTAAAGTAATTTATACATTTTGGTAATTTGTATTATATTTCCCCTAACTTTTTATAATTTTTATTTTATTTATTTCAAATTTTAATTTGATTTCATAATAATTAAAAAAAGGTAAGGCATTTGTCCACAGGTCCCTAATCTTAATTGCTACTCTTTTGAATTTACCTTTAACGCATAGTCCTGGCCAGTGTGGATTTTAAATTTTGAATTAAAAATGTATGATGCCTTTTCACCGTTGTGCGTTGACTACAGCCCTGACTTCATATCTGTCCCCTACAACAACTACTCTTCACTTGCATGCTATTTTTCATCCTTCGCTAGTTGTCAACGTTGGCTTTTGGCGTTGACACATGTGCAAAAATCGATTTCAATCGATAAACACTTAGTTGTCGCTGGAGTTGTGGGGTGGTAACATGGTCGGTACATAAGGTCTTCTTCCGTAACGTGCAGCAAAAACCAATCCTCTACCGTATGCGGGAATTGTTGACATGACAGCCAAATTCCGGAGGACATTGCCGTCAACAGAACAAAGGAATAATAAAAGTTTCAATTTACACCGTCGTAGCGCCGGAATTTTGTTTGGCCAAACGCCAAGATGTTTCAACGTCTCATGGTGCGCATTCTGCTTAAATACATTCGACGTAATTGTAGGAAGCGATGCGCTGATAACGACAGAGACATGACACGCCAGGATGATTCTCGGTAAAGAAGGTCATGTTGCTTTCTGTTGAGCTAATTTGTTTGAGGCAAAAAATTGGACTCTTGAAAGCAATGATCGAAAGTAATGCAATAAAAAATTTTAAAGCTTTACAAAATAAAATCCTTTACAAAAGAGGCAGCCGTAAATTTAACAATATGGTCATTTTCTTCATGTAAATTTCACGTTTTAATGTTAGGAGGGGGAGACGCAGTAATTGGGGGAAGAAAAATTAAAAATTTTTATTTAAAAAGTCTTCGAAATTTAATTTGATTTGCAACTAATAATAACGTTATCTTCGGCCTAGCCGAAGCTTATATATCCTATTCAAGAATCTCTTGATAACAACGTTCAAATAAAATGTCGGCGGCTTATATAAATATATTATATTTTTATATTTAAATTATTATATTTACATTTATATCCAGCCTGTGATGACAGAGAATATTCGAAACAAATTTCATGCATTACTTGTTCTTTTCAACGCTCGTTCCTTGTGAAACAGTTCTAATTGAGGCGTGGGCGTGGCAGTTCCCTGATTTCACCTATTTTCAACACCACCCATCCTATGATGACAGGGAATATTTGTGCCAAATTTCATGTCAATATCTCTATTTTTACGCCTGTATGAATTTTGTCTCTAATGGACGGACCACGCCCATTTTTTGGATTATATTTTCAAATGAGGTGGTATACTCGAATATACAATTCCACTTTTAAGTTCGTAGACGGAGCTAAGAAATTGAATTCTAAACACGATTTAATTCACATTAAATACCAAAAGTAGGCGTGTAAGTCTATTTTCATATACCAACCAGCCTATCATAACACGAAATATTCACACCAAATTTCATGATTATTGCTGCATTCGTTCTCTTTTATTCGTGATTTCCACAGACAGACGGACGGACAGGGCTAAATTGACTCAGGGGATGAGTTCTGAGCGAGAATATATATACTTCTCTATATCTATTGCAGCTCCTTCACTGCGTTTTAAAGGGAATAGTATATAAAAACGAAAGTGTAGTCGAACAGTCGACCCTGTTTTGTATTCCTGTTTTTATTGCGAATCCTTGGTATTTAAATATATTCGAACCTTGTTTGCTCTATAATAATTTTATTATTACAATTAAGTAAATTTTTTTAAATGGAATATCTATCGCAAAGTACATCAATCCAACAGTTGGCATGCTCTTTTATGCTAGGAAATGGGACTCAGAACACTTTCCACATTCACATTTGGTGCCCAAACCAAACATAGAAGACATACCAAATTCAAGACGCGAATGATTGCAAGCACATTAATCGAGTGTCTTGCGAATAGTGGAAGCCAGATTTTCAATTACGAAAGGTTCCGCTCCTTAATTTTACTAAGTATGTGCGCAGGTAAATATTATTTTACATATTTAGACTTAGAAGCTTATGGCTCGCAAAGTGACGGAGGTAATATAATTGGGCACAAGAATCGTTGAAAAAACCAGTTAACTATATTTAGCCATTTTTTATCACAGCAGCTTTGCCCACAGGGTGATATTTAATAACTTAGAGATACCATTGCCAAAAAAGCTAACAGGTACCAAAATAATTCTGCCAAACTTTCTCGTCGCTGACGCAGCTTTCCACTTAGAATATAATATCACACATCAATATCCTTCACTTGTTCTTGGAAAGAGAAAATTTTAACAGACGATTGTCAAGAGCATAGGTGACAGTAGAAAAAGGATTCGGCATACTTGTGGCAAGATGGCAAATATTTCGATCAACAATTAATGTGGCCCGAAAATATCGGAAGTGTGGTTTAAGCGTGCATTTTATAGCACAATTATATTACGCTAAGTAAAGGGGAAATCGTGTCTTATTGTCCTCCCACTTTTATAGATTGGGAAGACAATACCGGCAATACAAATAACGGAATGTGGCGTTCTGAAATAAACAATGGCTTACCGCCAATTCTACTTACGGAAAACGAAAACCATTATCGTAGTATAAATTCCGCAGCTAGAAGGAATATGTTATGCAAATTTGTCTGCGATAATTGCTATTTGTGTTTCATTTAACTGTTAATTGTGTTCCATCAATAATGATATTAACTTTTAACACATTCTGAAAAGATGAACACGCTAAAAATAAAACAACTTGTGTTTACTTAAAAACTAATTTATAATTAATTTTGTTGCATAATTTGATAGTGTGTGGTCAGTGACCGGCACGATTTCCGGACTCGAATCTAAGTCGAGTATTGCTATATATTGCTAATATATTATATTCTGCTAAGCGGGATAGTGCGCTGTCACTAGACTCCATCTAGTGTCACTAGACTATCTATCTTATAGATATTCGATTTTATTTTTGCGAAACTTGCTGCCGCGTTCCCACAGTAGTTCCCATCGCGTTTTACAGTCTTACACTATTGATTAAACATTGGTTTTTAAACTTCTACAAGATCTAAAAACCTGATACTTGATACTAGTCTTTGGTATGATGATAACACTTTTCCCAGTTTTTCTTCTTTATTAATTTGTTTAAATAGTTAGGACACTTACACTTTTGTTGTATAAGTTTTTATTTTGTTGAACGGCGCTTAGCAAATTTTCAATAAAACTTGTATCTTTCACATTTTATGCAGATCTCCAAATTCAAAAATTCATTTTGAGAAACAATGGATCACACATTGATAGCTTTGATTGCAGTTGCCAATTTCTCAAAAAAATATATAATTTTAATTATATCTTGATTTACGTTTTTGAGTAAATATTAAAAGTAGGACGGATGTGTTAGACGTTGAAATAAGAAGACACGATTCCATTTTTTAGATAGAACATATAATTATATGTTACATTATTTAGATAAAACTCCTGGAATTTTTTGGTAAGAATATTTATTAATTATTGCGGCAGAGAATCTACGGTTCAGGTCGCTCTCTCTCTCTCTGTCCAAAGCATATGGAAATGAAGAGAGCCTAACGAAACTATGCATCAAGTAACGCCCCACACCGAAAACCACGACGTCGTCATTTCGCCTATTAAGCACATTCGTTTTGAGTAATCATTTTCGTTATGTTTATTTGGAACTGTCCCACTGAAAACTTGATACAGTTGTTAGTAACAATGCACAACTTGTCTAGTACTTTCTGTAATATTAGGCAACATTTGCGAGAGGAAAAAGAGGGTAGATGCCACATAATATTATATTTCTACTAAAACTGTCGTCAGTTTGCTCATTTCATAAGATTTTCATTGAATTTCTCGTTACTGTCGGTTGCAGCTGCGAGTTTGTGGTTAGGGCGTAAAGCTGGCATATAGGACCATGCGAAATTTAACGAGTTCTTAAGAAGAACTGACCGATTGCTTTCGTTCCATTTAGGGCAGTGTGAAAGTTTCAAGTTTCTTATGAAGCTCCTCGTCCCATTTAGGGTTATCCTTTAAGACTGAGGAAACGGTGATAAAATTTGTCAGTTTTCTTATGCTGTTCTTCCTTTTCTCTTCCCTTTACTGCGGCAAACCGGAAAATAAGGAAAATTAGACCTGCTCTCGCAAAATGAATTTAACACCGGATGCATTAAGGATTTTTGCTAAATGTTATTACTATATAAACGTTTGCATTAAATAACCGCAACACCAACATAAATTAAATATTGTCAATGAACGCCTCTAATGCTGTTTGGGATTCATTAAATTTGCCGCAGCACCTGCCGTTAGTAGTAAGAACCAGAATAACATTCAACCAATATAATGGGTTCGTTTGTCTTCCTTCTCTGCCATCCTCCATTGTTCGATCGTATGTCTTTTATACATAAGTCCAGTTACAACTAATGAGTTCGCGTTAGAAAGGCTTCCAACACGTCTGGTGATATTTGGGTGGTTTTGTGGTTCCGTGATAATTCAGGTATACTACTATACAGGTGATATGCAATTATCACCCTGCTATTATAGCCACGCCACAGGCTACGGTAAATACATCGACTTCACCAGCTCTGGTCAATGTTCAACGCCACTTGCTGGTCTTAGGTGACAACTGTGTGGTTGTTTACTGAAGATAAAATTATAATTGGCAATTTAATTACATTGTCTCTCGTCAATTAAAATTTCGGAACTATAAACAGAAACAAAATGAAATTAAAAAATTGTTGGAAACTAAATAGATATGCAATAACAGCAGTACATGTTTACATCCCGCGTAATTTTGGCAGAAATGTTGTGACGATTTTGTTGATCTTGAAGTAGTGTGTTCCTATTATATTCGAGAATTTATGACTAATTAGAGTGTACAAATAATTTACAAATGAGGTTTATCGATATCTGGAACGACGCTGTCTCCCTAATAACGTTTAACATATATTTTAATCGTCAAAGATTAGAGGCCAAACCTTGAAAGATAAAATAATGTTGGTTAAACTCTGGTTAAGTTATGTATGTTTCAAACCACTGTTAAAACACGCTTATACGGAGCAAATTATTAAACAATGGTTGTATAAAATCTTGTATAAAATGTATAAAATCTTAAACATTTGCTTTGTTAATTTAACTCCTCTATTAAAAATATACACAAAAGAAAAAATAGTATAGAAATTTTCATCTTTCATAAAATTTGAACAATAAAACTAAATAAATGTATAACTCCTGAAATAAATAATTGTAAACAGTCATTAAGTTAATATTATAATTCCGTCTAACAAAAATATATGTAAGTATATTAAACTGAAGTAAATATCCGTGTGAATAATGCATGTTTATTCATATTCTCTAACATATATGCAAATACATTAAAGCGTTTGTAAACGGCATTTACTACAAGGGTTTATAGAGGCATTCACTACACGGCGACTACTGTGCGCGACTACAAAGAAAAATAACGGAAACCTAAATATATCCTTGCACGCCTAATGCAAAAGGCACACAGAAGCAGACACACTCACACAAGCTAACATACATACACAGGCACTAATAGACAACATCGGTTTGGTTAGGAGCAGGCCAATTCTAGAATTATGGTGTAAAACTTCATCTAACAAAATATTGCCTGCTTATGCGTTCACTGACTCGCACGCAACACACCTCCGCCCCCACTCTTACAAAATAACTGCGTGCTAATTAATCATAAAACGTTGGAGAAGTTGAGAAGCATTCTCAGAAACTGAGCAAAGATTCT
Organism: Physocephala rufipes; assembly: GCA_963966595.1. NCBI lineage: Eukaryota > Metazoa > Arthropoda > Insecta > Diptera > Conopidae > Physocephala > Physocephala rufipes. The sequence continues at coordinate 9,493,821 of OZ016502.1, forward strand.
CTGAGGAGAACTGAGGAAACTGAGGGAAAGTCTCTTTAAATTACAAAATTAAGGCTGATTTTAAGTAGGCGGAAAAGATCGACTTAACAGTTTAACAGGTTAAGAGCAGATTTATTCAATGAAGTTATATTACCTAAGTAAGGTACGCAAGTTTTGGCCGTGCCGAAGTTTACGTCCTTACATTTTATTATTTCAGTTTCAAATTATTAATTATTTAAATTTCTTCTTTTTTAATATTAGAGTTTACTCAGTGTTTAAAAATAGTATTCTACTTGGAAATATTTTACATTGATTCTATATTTCTATTTACTCTATTTTATTCATGTTTATAAACTCATTCATTTGGATATCTTATTTATATTTATATTCTCATTTAATTTATGATTTTATGAATTTTTGTTTACTTCTACAATGACTTTATTAGTAGTTTCGACACAGCTATAATTAATATTATCGTTTATTACTGTAACAATTTATACATTTTTATTTTTTCACATTTCTTAAAGTTAGTGTTTTTCAAATATTTTGTTCAAATTTATTTTCTATACCCTTTGCTTCTTTTTATTTTATAAATTTATTAAATTTAGTTTTTATAGTTTCTAATGCATTCTCTTGAATTCAGTGTTTCCACCTTTAAGTTTATTTGTATTTATTATTTTAATAATTTATTAGTTTTCGTTCTTGTTTCGTCCTTAATGAATTTTCGTAAATAATTTTAATATTCTAAGTTGTTTATCTTTATCTTCTCCTATTGCACGTTATATACTTCTATTTGTGTTCCAATATATTTTCTATTCACTTTATGATTTTGTATTTTTAATTTAAAAACTTGTTATTTTTTATAATGTTTTTCATTCATAATATTATTTAGTTGTTTTATTTTAGGTATTTTTTGCTTTCCTTACGAAATTTTCAATATGTTATTTAATTTAATTTTTTCCTCTTATGTTTAATTTGCAGTTTTTTAATATTTATTATTACTTCCTTTAATTGAATTTAATTATATTTATTGCAGTAATAATTTTTATTAATTGCTATGTATTCTCTTAACTGACCTTAGTTTTATTTAATTTTTATCCTCACATTTATCACTATTTATCACAATTGTAGTTTATTACCATATCTACATAGTTGCATATTTTGACTTAATATTTAAATTAATAAATTTTTTAAACTAACCAGTAATTAAAAACAAAGCTGTGAGAGTTTTTATGAACTTCGCCAAAGAAAGTTTGAAGTATATTTAAGATATCGCCTTATCTTTATAGCGGAAAAAGTGAGCGGAGCCTAAAGCATATAGCAAAATTAGACGAAGAAGATGTTCACTGGGATACCACATACCTCACGCGGTTAACACAAACGAAGAGACCAGCATAGGGTGTCAATAAATGCTTTTTATTTCCCTATGTTCGCGCCCTAATGTTCAGCCAGTAGCCGAAAGAATGGTGTCCCAGCTGTCGGAGTCGTCTATTCACGAGGGAATATCGCCTGTAAAATATGCGTTTAATTGTCGCTTTCTCCTCTGGGCGCGTGCAACGTAAACACAATTCATTCGATTCTGCACCATTCCTTGCTACCTGCCTCCCAATGAGGCAATGATCCGTGGGGATATCGACCAATGCCACCAAAGATTTAAGTTCATAAATATTTGTAATCAGTCTGATATATATGCAAATTGAAGGTATGTTATATGATAGAAATATAAGAAAGCATCATTCGATGTTAAAAAATGTTATAATACGAAAGTAAATGTCATCGGAAGAATGTGCTGTCAATTACTGAGCCCATACCAGGGATATGGATATATCCCGCTGCTGGAGGCATGCAAGATCCAGCTAGGCCGAGGTTTGCTTATTCTTTATCCAAATCTTTTCATATAATCGTTTTGCCTTAACTTATAACTTAACTAATAACTTCATTTTTCTGCAGTTAAATCACTAACAGAGGTAGTAATTAACCTGACAAAACTTCCTGGTCACCGATGGAGGATGCCGCCCAAATGGTGCGATATGATTACACGGTACGAGGTGTTCCACTTACAACGTTTCAAGCAAAAACATTCATTCCCAGATTCTCAAGGAAAAGTCCATTTCTTTTGTTAACTACTTTTTCAATTCGGCGAGCTTAAAAGATAATTTTCGTTTTCATTGTTTTCTTCTAAATTAAGGTGTTGCAGATGCCATAATGTATCCGTCCTGTCCTTTTTTGGCAGAGATAAGTCGACATAATTTGTTTAAAATGCCCTCAAGTCCTTCCTTCACCATGAGCAGCAGTTTTTGTGTATCGTTACAGGTGAAACAAACAACGTTTGTAAAGGGTGAAAACATCAGTATTCCACGTACTTTTGTGCTTCCAACTGCTTCTCTAGTTCCTCGATAACTAACTGTCTGAAAATTGATATACGGATTCTTGCCGTTGCGACGAGAAATGAAGTTTTTGTATATTTTCGGGTGAAAAGTCCGTTTTAAACGAAGTACATTAAAGTCACCCGTAGATATCCCAAATACTATTCGTATAAATATTCAGATTTTAAAAATGTGAGACAATATATTTCGAGAAGACGGGTGTAATCAATAAAATAAAAAAGCTTTATTAATAATTGTCCTGCCCATACGTTTTTTACTTTATTTAATTGCTTCTTACTTCTTTTCAAGGAACGCTTGCTTGAACGTTTGAAGATTTTTTCCTTTTTCTCCACTTAATGATTGCTCTATATACGTTTATTCATAAAAGCTTTCTCTTTATTTTATTATTTCTAAATTTTGCAACGTGTTTATTGTGGTATTTTAAGCTTCGCACATTTGCTTTAAATTTTATGCTTTTATTTATATTTTTTACTCCGACATTTATAAGTTTCTCAGTGCTTCTAACTTTTATAATCAACTTTATACTTTCAACATTGAAGAGTTCATCGAGGTGTTTGTGCTGTTTGCACACTTGTGTCACGGAAGCCAACGAAATTTTTTGAATTAAACTTCTATCAAATATAAAAACAGAATATTTAACTATTGAAAACCAAGTTCTGAAAATTATACCCTGGAAAAATCCAGACAGCTACAATAGTGCTGCAACTTTGATATTAGTTGCGGTAATACCGACTAACCCATTATAACAAGTATATATACATAGTAATAAATTATTTGAGTTATCATAAATGTATAATTATATAAATGTATAAGTTATAACCCATTATCATAAGTATCATAAATAACCCCACTATTTGCGACAGACAGCAGATGGATCACAACAAAATACTAACAAATTCAACGAAATGCAAGGCTTTAATGATGCCATTTATGACTGATTAAAGTCCTAATTGGCTTTTCACACAGCCAAGTTCGATGATGTCACTCTCAGCTCTCACCTTTAATCCTCGGCACGCAGGAGATTTCACCTGGAACAGAAACAGAATTCAGTCTTTGCTTTACATTGACACCTGTTATGCTGTTGTCTTTTCCACGGTAGAACACCCCACATGGTACTGTACATCAGTCAAGAACCAACGATCGTGACCTACAACAGCAATTTATTTTACTTTTAACAAGCTTCTCCTTGTCTTCTTGTCTCTTTTAAGAGGAAGTGGCGTTTGCGTTCTTGTGTTGATTTTTATATTATTAAAAACTGTAATTTTTTTCGATGTAATAATACTTTTCATGGTCAGGAAAAAAGAAATAAGGAGAGTCGCTTTGAGGGAAACGGAAGCGAATTAAAATGAGCTCCCGCCGTTCGCAATTCGAAAAATTTTAAAACAATTTTAATACGCCCCGGTTTTCCCAATAGACACAAAAAAATTATTGTATGTTACCGCGAATCCACTGTGGGGAGCTTTTTATTATATACAGCCGCGAGCACGTTAATATACATTATTATAATTATAGATTCATTCGTTAATAACATTGTATCTAATGAGATATTCAGGAAATTGAGAAAAAATCTAAAGTAATTCTGAGTACGGTGGTCAAAAGTTTTTGCCAATTTTCGATCGCAGCAGTCTTATTAACACGTTGATTTCATATCACCGAACGCCTCGTTCTTGCTTCCAGTTTTCTCTTAACTGTTGGATATAACAATATTAAAGACGTTCGGAGATGTCATTCGAGACGTTCGAGACGTTCGGATATGTGAAATATGCACATAAGTGCACTATGTCTTATTATGTCGAGATCTATAGTTCGGCTGTTGAGCGTTTGTACGTTGATAGGTAAGATAACGTCGCACTCAAAATGTTTATTACTAGTCGGTACCACGTCGGTTTAAGAGGTTGTTTGAGTTATTAAGAAATTTTAGGATTTTGACTTAATACTCCTTCGAATAGTTTCCTTCCAAAGGTTCGCTTTTTCTTTTCAAGAACTCGCAGAATAAACCGTATTCAGGATTTTGTAAATTTTTTCATAAACTTTAAGGAACGCCCATGAACATTTAATGCAGCTCATAAGCCATTTTAATTCAATTTCATCCTTCGGAATAGCCTCTAATATTTAAAAGAACCCTTTCTCCTTGGGCGTGCATACAAATTGCTCCGTAGAATTTTACAGGTGGCATTTTTTGCGTTTTACTTCCAAAAATTTAATTTTATATCATTCTTGTTGGGATGCCACAATTTCATACATCGAAGAATCGTTTTGTTTTAATGACCGAATCTGTATTCAGATACAATATTCTTGTCATTTCTCAGTGTCTTTCGAAGTGAGCTGATACTCTCTCCGCCTTGCTTCTGCAAGCGAAATAGTTAATTCGAGAATTTATAACCTAGCGTAAAAGAAAAGAGAATGCGCCTTAAAAACAGATTACTATAATTTTTCAGTGATTCTTTTTCCTCACCCATCCCTCTCCTACCAAAACAAGCTGCTTCTTGGGCCCTTATAAGTGACATTATTACAGAGTACATGAGTAACATTTGAACAATTATGTATTTTATCTACCATGTTCTCTAAATGTAATTGCTTAAGTGCCAGCATAGAACAAAGAAGATGGTTTCCGTCCTTGATATTTCCTTACAATCATAACCTTGTAGAACTCCTTGTTGTTCCCTGTTGTTGAATTATTAAATTCTTATTATTATCCACACCCACACCCAACCAAACAGCACCGTCTTCCACGTTAATCCATTCCGTATATTCCATAACCTTTTAATTATGCGTCGTGCACTGTTCTCACTAAATGCATTTTGTAATCGACGCCAACGTGTCTTACTTCGAATTCAATATCAATTTCAAAATCAATGTTCGTTAATTTTCTGGATCCACCGCCGATTATTACACAACGCCTCGGCTCACCAATAACGTCCGATGATATTAGGAAGGTGAGTCTATTTTGAATTGCACGTACAATTGAATCCAGGACTACGGGAGATATCGTGGCTGAATAACGTAACGTATGTACGTGTAAGGCAGTAACACTTTATACTGCTGTATTTGAGCGGAAGACGGGAACGATTGAAGAGTGAGATGCCGCACGTGTTAGATAATTTGACGGAGGATATAAGGGAGAATGTAAGGGATAAGACGTAAAATGTACAATCATTAAATACAGTCACTAAAAATTATTCTTCGATATTCACGTACTTCGAAATTATGTTCAACCTTAATTGGGTGCCAACGAGCAACTAGAGAAATCAGATGGATTCAATTTTACTGCTTTCCATAATGATTATTATATCATTCGTACGAGACTAGGATTACAATATTCCTTTTCTTTAAAGTTCAAGTGAAATCAAATCAACTTTATTTCTAATTATTATTTAAAACTCTTGCGAATTTAATTAAATACGCATTTATTATCAAGTTTAATATGAAAATTTGGTAAAAATTAATTTTAAGGAAAATAATTATTTTAGAATTAAACTTTTTAGAAACAATTGTTTAAACAGCAATAAAAACAAGCATGTCATGATCATAATGGAATCCATTCTGCAAAGTAGGTACAGTTTTAGTTTATATAACAGATTCATTGCAATCATATAACAGTCATAAAAATATCCGAAACAAACAACTGAAATAATTATACTTCTTTTTTTAATAAAAGGTATTTTCATTATTGCCTTTTAAAATTTAATTATCAATTATAGTAAAAGACAATCGTAAGTGAACTAATAAATGACCACAACGAAATTCCTAATAAAAGTGTACCATTTTGTGAATGCTTACCAAACGTGAGCATGTATTAGCGCGAGTGTATCCTATGGCTTTATGTTTTCACGTTCACTCTTCAGGGATCTCTTTACAAGTTGTCTCAATTTACCGATTTTATATTTTGTAGACTGTCAGACTCAATGCGAAAAAGTGCGAAAATCACAAAAGATAATTCCAGTAAATTTTAGTTTTTTCCTTATTATTCTTAAATTATCTTGCTGTAAAACTTTACAAAATTAAGTTATTTTTAAAAATTCAATTAAAAGCACATTTTAATTTACAATGGAGGTTATATTAAAACGCTTTCATTAGGCTGTGTTTAATCGTGTTCGGGCCAAATCTTGAAACTGATTATTTTTTCTGTTTTGCTAGGATTTGCAAAACGCGTCAATATTCATGTTTCTTTTTCTAACCGTAAACATAAGTCGCTTCGACCGCGCCATAGACACCGATGCTATCTGAAAATCATCCTTCGTTTGTGGAGAGAGAACACAGACAGCGGCGATAAAACCACGAAAAAGTTGTAAATGCAACCTGTTACTAGTAAGGAGCAAACTATAATATAAAAGCGAACTGGTTTGACCTAACCCGACGGTACTAAGTCATCAAAATGTTCGCGATATAAACAATTACTTAACTGAGAATATCGAGATGTCAGTGGCTATAACTGCCATTTGCCGTCTGTAAAGTGAGGCTGTTCAAGGCGAGAAAAGTTCATCGTTGGGGATCAGCGGCGTTTACAACTACTAACAGGCTCAAAACATTTTCCATACAACTCTCAAGTAGAATTTGATTTAATTCCTTTTAAAACTTTTAACAAAAAATTAATTGTTGGCATTACTATATTCCGCAATGAATCGGTCTATCAAATTTTATTTAATTCCGTATTTGTTAAAATCACATTAAAGAAGAATCAGGCAATGGTCTGCGTTTTCTACTGGAAATAATTGACTTATCACTTAAAAACTTTTAATAATAATATTTCATGGAAAAATAAGTCTAGGAACGGTAGAAGCATTTGATGGGGCTCCTTGTGACAATACTTACGGCAATACGATACAACTACTCACACAGATTGTAAAATGGTTCTTATGGTTCTTATGGACCTACATAAAAATTAATTACACTGGAAGGCTGCCACATGAGACCTAAGATCTTTTGATAGAACCACAAAAAAGTTCGACGGTGTGGGAATACCTATTTCGTACTGTCTTGTATTTCTGTCAGTATCGAGTTTATATTCTACAAAACTTCAAAGGAATTCTTCTTGATACAACTCTAGCGCAATCTCGAACTTTATCATCATTTGCATTTACAGCTCTAACTTCAGACTCAGCTTAATTTCCAGCAAATGTCCTCCAGAGAAAATATACGCGATTGCAATTAAACAGTATTCTCATTCATTTCATGTAGATGGATCCCTTATTTTCTATCGTCATTTCCATTGCTATTAATATTATTATTTTTGTTATTATTACTACTATTTTCCTGGCTTCTTTGGAAGTTTTTGGGAAGAGAAACTCTTACATCTTTGCCTAAAATGTAGGCAAATCTGTACTCTTACGGCTTATAGATATACCCAAAAATTAGGCGGGTTGGGACGAAGGGGCGCCTGTTCATTTGCAGACTTGTTAAGAGTTCAAGGTAACCAAACGTTTAGATTGCCATATGGCTTTAGTATTTCATCCTTGCGTTTCCTCCGGTTTATTTTGAATATTTATTCACTTTCTGTTACTGCTTCGTGGAAGAGTTAATACAACAGACCGTTACTTCACTTCACTTTACATTTGTTGGCGTCGCTTCGGTTAAGATTCTTAGATAATAACTAGCGGAAGATAAAAAATTTGAAATCCTAATTGTTTTGTAATTTCGAATTGTTGAAAATTTCGCCAACAATGTAAAAGTTAAACAAAAGAGGGAAAATTTTTTAAAAAAACAACAACAAAAATTTTTCTTGGTCATATTTATGAAGGGGCTAGTCATATTCTGCAAAGGAAAGTAGAACACAATTAACGCCGTAAGCTACGCCGCGCTCCAGATTTAGAGGCAGGATTAAATAAAATAGAAAGAAATTTAACTCTTTATATAAAAGATAGGGAAGAATATATAGCGAAAAAACAAGTGTGAGCGTTTTTTAAACTTTTTTTATGTTTCCATTGTATAAGTTAATAAGTTTGCCATGAGTTTAATGTGTTATTTTACTATAAACGCAGTTAGTTTAAGGAAGAATCCTTTGATTTTTTCGCCTAAAGATATGTTAAAAGTGATTATTATCAAGAAGAACAGCGCATGTTTCACTAATAATGTTGGTCTTCGCGTTTGTTTCTTCACTCAACGAATATTACAATAAAAAGAGTTTGTGGAATTTCATGTTGCAACGCTAACAAAGCACTTAATTTTATTTGTGTATTACTCCCAATCAGCCACTCCCCGCTGTGAATGAATTGGATTCATCTGACATAATCGTTTAGTGTGAATGCGTGGCGACCATTTCCAGTAACATTTTATCTGAGTAATACTTAATATTAAATTTTTTAATCCTCATTTTAACATGAAATCATTTGGAAGTTTCAATTTTGATGATTTTTGAACAACAACTCATCGTAATATTCGAAAATAATTTATTATAATCCTCTGAGGAAATCCCCTGTCGTTTGCTATAGTATCAGTCGTTTATTATATTTAGAAACATTTCAATAATTCTAATTTGTTGGTCACCGTTCTTGGCGGCCATTTTTTTTTTTAATTTCGGTTTTCAGGGAAATAAAATCCGAGCTCGATTTAGTAAAAGCATGTAAGAATGCTATGCTTAATCTGACCTAAACCGCTCCCACACTCATAATGTAAATTTATAATGTGATCACAGAAATTAGTGAGCGGCACACGCCCACTTTAATGTCACATTTCCCTTTTCTTGGTTAATTTAGGTCAACTTAACTTATCTTCCACACAACTCTTATCAAAGAAGTTCCCACGCGGTGTAGTGGAAGAGTGGACGGGCTACAAAACTTCAAAACTGTATTATAAACCGGGAAACCCTGAGAAGACTTTTTATCTAAAAGTAGGCGTGCAGTGACCCAATGGGGGAACTACTGATGGGAGAAAATATGCACGCCGAATTTCAAGATAATTACTCAATCGTCTCTTGCGTCTTTATTTCTGTTCCCAATGGACTTTCATTTTTAAGGATCTAATTTTTGATTAAGTCATATTTACCATTGAATGTAGAGACGTGGTGTCAGTCCTATTTTATCTATTTTTAACCCGAAAGAAACTATTACGATAAAAGAAGGATATTGACAAGGAGTATTCGTGCCAAATTTTATATTGATAAAATTTACACGTGCTTGTGTAGTATAACGGTGGCCGCGCCACGCCTGTTTTGTGGTGAAATTATTATGTCCACACTGCAATTTTGGCCATAAAATTCCAGCTTCAAATTTTCAAGAGATTGAAAAACGACGTTTTGCAATTACACTTCATCAAAAGCATACGTGACACAAGGCCGAATACGTCTATTTTGAGCAGCAAACAATTTATAAAAACTGCAAATATTGGCGTCTTATTTACACAAGAGTCACGTTTCATGACCAATGAAGCTGCGGCTTGTTTTCTTTTAATGCTCTTTACTAGGATTCTGGTAGACAGACATCTATTTCTTCTGATGGCCGGACGATCATTTCTGAATTATTGTTAGAAACATTTGATAATCGTGAAGCGTTAAGCACGCATGAAAAATACAAGCGTATACTTCGCCGTCGTCAGTATTGTATAATTATAAAACCTTGAAAAAGATCATTCATTTTATCAGCCTGTGTGTGTTTGACCGCACGCGTACACCAGACGTTCACAGACACATTGGTGCACATACAACCCCTATTACAATCGCAAATGCGTAATTTCCCACCAACTATATACAATTCATGGAAATCTGACTAAGTAGACTGACTAAGTACTCGTTACTTGTATCGTATGTAGCCATACTCGACATGCATCTGACACGCATAAAACACTTCTGCTTACTGACTTAATCGTCATGTTACACTCGTGTTAACTCATATGAAACATAAATATGAACATATATACGCATGCATAAAAAAACACATATAGGCACGAAAAACGAAAATTTCTAGTCATTCATCTACTCCACAATCACCCACATGCCTACGTGTCTGCATATCTCATCCTGTTCTACGCCATTTTCCACAATAAAACATGAGGATTTACTGTTTTTCAAAAGATTTAATTTCGGTTGTCTGCAAGGCAAAAATTAGTCCACACTAGCCCGATTCAGTATATATTGGCCGTATATCAATATATATTATCGCATATCACATTTCTTAAACAGGAAAAAATAATGCAGTTTGAAAATATAATTCACAAAATAAGTATTAAGCTAAAATATTTCTAATAGGAGTCCCACGGCTTTTTAGTTTGCCAACAATTTAGAAAGCAATAATTAATTAGAAAACTTGTGTTAATTTATGCAGAAATGAATCTGCATATGAATACAATTAATTAAAAATTGCATTTAATCGTTAATGTATTGTACCTATTCCTAAAGGTAAGTTTTCTTGGATTCAATTTTTAAGAATTTCATCGTGAATAAATATATTCGTTATATATCCCAATGAATATATTCGTAAATTTATGCATAATTTGATATCTTCATAAAATCTAGGCAATCAAATTTACTTCGAACGACTTTTTAAATATATGTTAAATTCAAAACTTCAAATAATCGTATAAAGATTATTATGATTATGATTTGATGAATTATGATATCAAATTAATAATTAAAATTTTACCCAACTAGTTTATTCATAAACAAATATTTTCATAATGCAATAAATCTATTCGTAAATGTTAGTAAAAATGAATTCTTAACTGGATCGACTAGCAAATAAATTAAAATGCAAGAGAATATGTTCATGAATTTATCTCATGTGACCTATTCATAAATAAGCTAAACCATGACTCTTCATAATCGGGAAATTATCCTCATTATTAAATAAATTTCCTCTTAAAGAACATATATTTAAATATATATTCACAAACAAATTATTCAATAAATGAATGAATTAATCTCAGAAATGCTCATAAATGAATATAAACCCAGATATTTCAAAAATAGCTTAATTTATTCGTAAACAAAAGTTCATTAAGGACTTTTCAGTCATACAATCAATCTAAGGGGAAAATAGATAGAGTCCAATTATATCTCCGCGGAGATTCACGATGAAATCTCCGATTCTTACTATATGATAATGCATATTTTACTTATTGTCTCAACCCTGATTTTACATAAGTGAACTCCACAGTGAGGAAATTGTTGAACGATGCTGGCATTTTCATCTGATATATATTCAAAGTATTCTTAGAAAACTGTAAAAAAGACATGGACATGAAGTCCATGCTTTGTAGCAAGTTTCGGAATAGCAATTAAACCAAAAATATTGATGTATTATGATTATGAAAAATATGATGAACATTAATTCAATTATACGACCGTTAATACATGATCTAATTTCATGCAAATCTTTTACAGTTTTCTAAGAATACTTTGAATATATATCAGATGAAAATGTCAGCATCGTTCAACAATTTCCTCACAGTGGAGTTCACTTATGTAAAACCAGGGTTGAGACAATAAGTAAAATATACATTATCAGATGAAGTAAGAACGAAAACTCAATAGATCTGCGTTTTCCTTTTTTTTTTTGTTCCACAAAAAATATTTTACAATATTTTATATATTGTAAGGCCGCAGCGGAAAAGGTGTATAAATGATTTTTGGATAATCTCTCAAAGCACGGTAAGGAAAGGGAGATATTACAAACTATTTGAACCACGCCCGTTTCTGGCGCCTAAAATGAATATATCTACATGTATAGTTAATTTTCGATACTTGTGGACAGAACTGGATAACATCATTTTATAATCACAAACCCAAATAATTCAATATTATAATATTAATTATTAGTTATTTTGTTAAACTTTTTTGTTAATTTAATAATTTTGGATGTCCTATCTCCCCCCTATAGAAATTGATATGCCACTAAAAAGAAGTAATTCCTCATATTAACCACACTTTGAAAAATCATACTGTTTGGATAACTAGAAAATGCGACATTCAGTGTTGCGAAGGATCCCATTAAATATTCCGTCGTCTCCATAGCTCTTATGTGATTTTATCGCGAGGAAACGAAAGGGTGCAAATTCGTGTTAGGGCATGGAAAAATCCGCCTAATATCTATAGTACATATGTGGTGAAGATATTTTGATAACCCTGTCATTATATTTAACATATAATGTGGGTGACATACGTCAAATAGCGAAGCACAGTATTATTTTTGTTTGTTTTGGCAGCATTGGGCATGATGTTTTGATCTATTTATTTTAATCCCTGAAAAGATGAATATTTTAAGAAAATTGATAGCTAATAAAGCTAATAAATAACTATTATATTAACTATATTTATTGCTCGCTTTGGTGGCACATCAAAGGAGTAACAGATACAAAGGTGTTACCTTAAAAGGGACCATTGGAAAATACAGTCGCTTTTGGTCACTGGTAAGCAAAAAAGCATAGCATACATAAATTTAGTGAAAGTGTCTATAATGTTTGCTAATTTTTCATAAGTAGAGAAATCGAAATTTTAGGAGGGATCATTCGATTACTTCAATATTAAACGCATCTCTTCTTGTAGAAGGTTTGTGGAAAATGCCTCCGGTCACATAATGCCCCGTTAGTTGGCCGTTAGAGTCGCCAGAAGGCTGGAAGCTGCCCCACAACGCGAACGCCATAATAAAAGCTTTCTGCATCCTTCATAATATATAAAAAAACAGAAATTAGAAATGGTCTGAAATACTGGTATTACGTTAACACTAATAAAACCCGTTGAATTTAATAATAAAAGGAGGCCATAAATAAGAATAAATTACGGCGTTTGGAAGATAATCTCACTTGATTTCCTGGATGTACTTCAGGGTAATTTGAGTTTATATATAAATATATGCGATGACAGTGGGGTAAAACATTTTCAAGGTTCGCTCACTCTAAGCGACGAAAAATACCAAAATAATTTTTAATCAATTTGTAATAAATCCTACGTTTGTTTCAACGACCGCTAAAATTTACTCTCGTACATAAATATTCTTTGGATTATTCCTCCCATTTACTTGTACAAATTTCATATTTCATTACCGCGGTTTCCTGACAGTCATTACCAATACCAAAACAAATAATATGGATATGGAAAACCAACAATAACTCATACTTATACAAAACTTCTAATGCTACAAAAATAACAACAATCACTGCAGCAACAAAAGTGTGTGTAAATAATGATAGTAATTAGTTCTAGATTTTATTATCCTAATTTTAGTAAAAATATGTTGTCACGTTTTCGAGTAGTTTGAGGGGTTGCGGGTTTCATTTATGTACTGATTGTTAACATTGTTGCTGATATTGCTTGTTAAGTTTTTTGTGAATTTGTTGTAGGAATTATTTCACTGATGCAACTACATTGGTTTATTTTTTAGTTTTACTGATTACCAGCCAACCTCATCCAAGCAAGAGAAAGCAAGAGAAGTGAGAACTGCTTTGTAAATTTTGTGACATGACAGCTAAGATGCTTGTGATGCTTTTTTAATAGACCTTATGACGGTAGATAGATCCCAAAACACATAAAACACACTCCTCTTTTAGTTACCATATAAGGCGCACTCTCGAGGTGCGCAGCAGCTCTCGCAAAACATGTTTGTCATAAAAAGCTAAAAACAGTAATACTTATATATTTATTTTCGTTAGTAGCTCGATAAAAACCTTATACGTCGCATTTATAAATATTAGGCTATGGTAATAATCAAACAAATAATGAATGAATGCCAATGTGCCGCGTGCCGCAATTTCTTTCGACTGCACACCCAGCGTCGCATTGCAGAAATCGGGAGCCACAAGGGTATCGGAGTTTGGCAGTCGCTTTTGTGTGTTAACAATACTACCAATCACCGCATAACATTTGCTGTCGTTAGTACAAGGCTTATCGGTGTTGTTGGTTTCGCTACTGTTGCTGATGCCACCAGGCGAATAAGTTGTTTTACAAATTTATTCCATTTTTTATGCAAAGTTCAATTGAAGTTATTTGTTTTACAAAACAAAATTATTGCAATCGCCGCGCCACCAACTCATTAAAACAAGCGTCGGCCTTATAAAAGTTTTAAATTCTTTAAACAATTCATTTTGTTGTCTACTCCAAACATTTTTAATCAAACTGGCGCAATTATCATCGTCACCATCATCACCATTGCCATCATCAGCGTTGGCAATATCATAAAAAGTGCATGAACAAAATGAAACGTAATTGTGATATAAAACTGAATTCACGAAACCATGCAATAATATAAAAAAAAATAAATAAAGTGAGAGATTTCACATAAAATGCAATCACATAAATGCAAAAATCATCATCATTCCCTGCCATCAATTTGTCTTAGCATTGGACGGATTCCTTCAGAACTCTTCTGGGTTCCTCATTCTCTCTCTCCCACCATTTGTGTGATGACTCTCCTTCTCCTTCGTGAACTTTTAAAATTTCCAATTTTGTATATTCTCGTACTGCACTCGTAAATGAATTTGATGTAAATGATTTGATTCGTAGTGTCTTCATTATTTTGTCAATCTTCTTAAGAGATGCAATATCATAAAATAAAGTGTTTCCGATCCCAACAAGGATTTTGTAATTTCATAGCCTCGATAGAAATGATAAAGTTGTAATTTTATTACGACACATAAACAAAACCAATAAAATCGTAAAAAAGAAGGCACAATAATAATAAACAGAGTGACATTTGAAAATTTAAATCCATAGGATATAAAGTATAAGAAGAATTTGGCTGTGGTTACCGCACATAATGTGTGTACGAACTCAAGAATTGCGCCTGAGCTTGGGATTAAAAAAAAGATTTGAATAAAAATACCATATTTATTTACAACACAATTCATATAAAAATTGTGTTTGCAAACTTTCCTTTCGTAACCCATGAGCCTCCGGGGCACCATTTGAGTCGTTTGGGTTTAACCCTTCGGGTCAAATTTAACAAAGTAGCTAAATTGACGAAAATTATCGATTTAATATCCGAGGTGTTTAACTTTTAACGGGAAAGTAAAAATGTTAAACTAACCTGAACAAAAGTAAATAAAAATTAGCTGCGTTTGTCCAAACAATTGTTTGTCCCTCGTAAATTTCCTTTTTCTTTATCATTTTCGTGAGAGGGAACTTCTGTTCTCCCTGGCCATGCAACTCGTGGAATTCTTGCTCTGCTGGTACTGGCAAAACTTTGGGACGTACGTTGAAGAAAGTTTTATAGGACGAGGATTATTTCTTACAATGAGTCCCAAGGCAATTTCATAAAACATGAAATGATATTTTGCAACTACAAATAGAAAAAAAGCAAAAAATTAAAAAAAGAACAGACACAGAAATGTCTGGTGTTTTTATTGGCTCCTCACTATCGGTAAAGGTATACGGCATCATTTCACCTAAACCTTACCTCAGTGGAAAAGATTCAATTAACGCTTCTTCCGCAACCATAAACGGGAAATATGTATGTATCGATACTTTGTGTGCCTGGGTGCACGAAGAATACAAATAATTCGTGTGACACCTTAGTTTATCCTTGTTCTAAAATTTATTAAAAATTTCTCCACAAATTTCAGGTTCTAAAACTTCCGTCTAAGCGAGATTGGATTTATACATTCTTTTCATATTTATTCGATTGTAAATTACCTTCAATATTTCATTATTTTTAAAATTTTTATATTTACATTTTTCTTCTTTCCTGATCTGTTTCTATTTTGCACATCTTTCTGATGTCTTTAAAAATATTAATAACGACAGGATAATTTTTTCATTTTCATTTTGTTTGTTAAAATTTTCTGTTCTTGCGCACATCAAATGAAATTATGTGGGTAAATCAAAAGAAAAGCAACGAACAAATAACGGTTGAGATTAGCACAACTCCAGGGCCTTTAGCTCTACCTGGCGTGCAATAAGAAAGAATGTGTTAATTGGGTTTTTTAAATTTTTTGTGATTTCTGGCAAATGTCTTGAAAAAAAACTCTCGTAAAGTCTGAACGAGGAGTTGAGACCGCGTATTGATGATGACTCGATCCTATAGTTACTTTGATAATATAGTTAGTAGATTTAAAAGAGTAAAAGAACTTCATCCAAGCACTCTAGCTTCGGATTTTTTCGATGTGTGAAATGTTGTTGATTAAAATTTTGTTTTATTTAAAGCTGTCTTCATAAATAGTTATTTTATGACAAATTTTAGTACGTTGATGCGGTGTCACAGTTGGACTTTACGTTGAATTCAAATTATCTGATGCTCTACAAAACAGTTAATAAGTTTAAAACCGAATGAATATAAAAATAACCAAAATTTTACCGAAAAAATTTAACGAAACGAAAATTAAAATATAATCCTGATGGGAATTATAGTCATTATAACTGTCATAATTATCAACACCATCGTTATCATTCTTTTTAATAAGAGTGAAGTATTCTGCGAACATTCTTGCTTTAAGAATTTTTGTAATTCTTTTTTGTAATTTGAATCTGCTGAAAATTTCTATCTTTATAAAATTTATGCACACTAATTTCTGATTAATTTAAAATTCTAAACAAAGGCACCGACACATTTGTAAACATTGTATTAATCTAATTCCTCTACTGATTTTGCGCCGAATTGTTTGGAGTCTCCAAATATATTGTTTTCATTCCCATACAAAAACCTTATTCCTTTCGCCAAAGCCAGCATTCCTTCATTTTGCATGTCACTCAGGCTGTTTCCGTGAAGCGTCGTGTCAGTCGTTTGTTTGTCATTCTTTCGGGCTAAGTCGACCCGTCGTTTTTAACGGTGTTTTGTATTAATTTGATTAAAATCAGAGGTGTGCTCTATATATGTTGCTTGCTTGTAATCCAGCGCTATCATTTTCCGCAGCGCATCAGCGCTCAGTCGCGTGCGTGACGCGGGAGTCAAGCAGCCAATTTCCGTTGCTCCATTTCCGACAATAGATGCAGTAGGCAACAGAATTAGCAGCAGTGATAAGAGAAGTAAAAAACAAGAATAATAAAAACAACAGCCATTCAGAATATTGACGATTTGATTGAGAGACTTCACCTTTTCTACTATTCCTTTCCATAACCAGTCCGGCCAAACCAATACAGAATTGACGCTAAACATAAAAATATTCTTTCTGCCTTTAGAAATATTATTTAATAGATGAATCTTTTCATTATGTCAAGGACAGGGTGAGAAGGTAATTAAATACAATACGGGGAAAATATTTTAAACAGCGTCAAATTGGTTGGTTCTTTGGGGCTATACCTTTACGCTTGGTTTTTGTCATTGAGCGTGTCGATATGCTTCCTTATTAAATTTAATATTTACATTCCACACACGCCGCTTTCATAAAGTTTTGATTGGAAGCAAGATAAAAATAATTTGAAATTGCAAATCATTATTTTTAATTCATTTTCTTTATGCTTTGGAACGTTTATTAAATATTGCTTTCTGTATTTGATTAAACTTTTCAGATTTTAATTAAAATGCAAATTTAATGCTTCGATCCCTTAATTTTGATGCATTCCAGAAATTCCTTTGTGCCTTAGGCAGTAAGCGTAATATCGGTAAATATGTAAAAATCCTTATCAGTAGATACTAATTGATCGAAGATCGAATTTGGTTGAATTGATCGAATTTGGTTGAGGGCAAAAATTTCACAAACGAAATATTTCAATAGATTCTTTCGACTTTTTGTTTTTTTAGAAGAAATCATTATCTTCGCGTAGATCAGATATACAAATTTATTAAACTGGCCGCCTCGCATTATCTCAAATAAAATTTCATACAAAATCCTGTTAAAATTCTGTTTCTTACAAGAAAGCATTTAAAATTTAAATGAAAATTTTATGGTAAAATGAGTTTCTAACTGCATCAACAAAAACACATCCTTATGATATGTGAGTGACAGAATCAAGAATGGGAGTAAAGTGAGTGATGAAACCAAATTAAATATTAAAATTTGAAAATACAACTCAGATGGATCACCCTATTACTAGAACTTGCTAAAAATAAAAGGTTTTCCATATACTTATAAAATTTCGAATATTTTTCGGGTCCATTTTCAACTCGCAATACCTCTCATCCTGGCATAACTCAGGGCACGAAATATCGAATAAAGTTATGCAAACAAAAACACATTATAACGATTTCAGTTTTTTTAATGAAGAATCACATGGCATACGTGCTTGGCATTCTGTATTGAAAAGGGAAAACCCAATATACTGCGTGTCATTGAACAGCGATGCCTATAAGGTTTTCTTCATAAGATGCGGCAAAAGGTTAGGATATTGTTTAGAGATCAAAAAATATCGCAAGGTAGGAGTGGGGTCAATGTCCACGTATTTTATCGTGAGGCGCAATTTTCTCAGAAATTCACTTCAATTCGTGAAAAGGGTAGAAGATAATCTATTTATCCGGAACTATTGTCGCACAACATGCAGATCTCCCTGTATACTTGATCGGCAAATGTGTTATACGTTCCGATGCCGAAATTGGAAACAAAACCAACTGATTTGCTAATATTATTACTGATATTAATATTAATTCTATTAATTTTACACGTGAGTCTGGGAATACTTTCAATTCTTTGGAATAATGTAACGGTTAATAAGTAACCGAATTAGGGAACCCTACTAATGCATTCTAATTTTTTTATCAAAATTATTTCTATTCCACAATTAAATAACAAAGAACCATTGTTTATAATAATAGAAAAAAAACACTATAAAAATCTGAAGTGCGTGTCTTCAACGCATATTTAAGGAGAAACCCTAACAATTTAGTTTTCGTTTTTCAATTCGTTTAACGTCAAAAAGTGTATGGAAGCCTAGTAGGGATTTTTATGTATACATCTTATAAGTACGAGTAGTATTCAAACAATACAGTTTCCATTTCGGGTATTAAAATTTCGAAGCTTTGTTTTGGCGAAAAAAAGAAAAGAGTGTATGTTTAGCTTTTTGATGAATTGGTTAAAACAGTAAACGCTAAAGAGGAAAAGAGACAGTGACAGAGGAAAGGCGAAAAAGTGCAAGTCAGAGAAAGATGAAACGGGAAATATAAAAATAAATATAGTAGTACATAATTTAGTAGAAATAGAATGAAAGGGCAATATTCTGTCTATGGCGTTGCAGTTACCATGCTATGCAAATGATGTGGCCGGTGTGGCTTGTGTGTATTTTGCCGCATAAAGCCGCAGCCGATACTAACATTTGTGGGGAAGGCAAAGAGAAGAAGCTTTTTGTGTGGAATAAAATAAAGTAAATAATAAATACAATTTTAGAAAACCTGGAGAGTCAGTTAACTAACCTCTCTATCGATTTCCTTACGACATTTTAAATACATTTTTTATCATTCGTTTGCTCATTGAATTGTAAAAACCATACCAAGGAATCCTTATTTTATCCAACTAAGAAGAAAACCAAAGTATCCATTATGCTCACCGCATGTTTTATATATAAGGGCTTTTTGGAGAAACCCAATTAATATTTTCAAAGTCAAAGTTATATCACGTTTTGCGAATAAATCTGAAGATATTAAGTAGTCTTTTTAGGGCAAGGGAGTAAAACTGAATGAATCAAATTTTTGCTCTTTGTTGTAAATTTTTGGCTTATATTTAAAATGCTTCAGGATTCAGGATTCTAGTGATCCTTTGTACAAAACTAAATGGCAGCGAGAGGAGGGAGATAATTCAAGAAAAAATACACAATTATAATAAAGGGAATAGCTCTGACAGAAATGATAATTCCTACCTGACCAATTTGCGAAGAAGAATGGAGTTACTTAAACTTAAATAAATCTATTACTACACGGGTTAAAATAATAAATATGTAAACCCGTGACAAATCCATCTTTTAATCAAGCAAAAATTTGAAGAAAAGGTGACAAATATTAATAAATCTCAAATCATATAGGTCTGTATAAAAATATTTGTTTCTCTTTGATCTTTCCATTGTGATTCTACAAATTAGGTTTATGGAAAGTAATTTAAGGGACAATATACGTTTTTTGCTCTTGCATCCTGGAGGTGAATGAATTAGCTTTATTATGATCTATAATATTATAAAACTTATGTAGCCTCTTACTGTAATATTTTCAGTTCATAATATTTTACATATTTTATAATTTAACGTTGGCTGTTTTAATCTAAGCACAATAAACAGTAATTTCAATTGTGTCCTTGTCCATAATGTTTTGAAGAGGTCCCTCACGCAGCTTATGAAAAGCTTGACTTCGAGGTCTCGCGTGCACAACCGCCGCTATTTCTATACACAATTACATATTTATATACATACGCCCACACAAACACATACGTACATGCATACAAAGTGACTACACTTTTCATAGTTTTAACCAATTTAACTGCAGACTTCAAACCGGTTAAAGGGCTAACAATCAGTGCGGGGATCAGACTGCGCTGAACTGAGCTGAGCAGTATATGCCACGACGTACTTGCTGTAATGTAAAAAATTACATGCATGTCCACCGTTGAAGCCAACTTTATAAGCTAAGCTACGCTTACCAATTTGTTCCATTTTTGTTGTTGTTTATGTAGATGTTCTGTTTATGGGCTTTTTATTACTCTATATAAATTAAGATAAAGGTGTAGTAGTTGCATAAGTTTCATGAGGATTCATGTGCCGGCAAAAACCGACCATTATAACTGGACCATGAAGTAAATATTAACGATAACAAAGTGAGGCGTAAATGAAATTATTTATGCCTCATTTGATGATTCTAAAAATAACCAAAAGGGAATTTAGATAGATATAATAATTAATACATAATATGATACCTTGATATACATAGTGGTAAAAACCTTATTATGAAGATGAGTGTTCGTTTCGGCTCAATTTTGGGCGAAAAATCGTCTTTAACGACGAAACGAATTTTTGGATTAATGACGATGTGAACAATCAAAATTGCTGTATATGGCACGAGGCCAACATACACGAGGTTCACCAGGTATTTGGTGCGGATTTGGGGCCGGCGGCGCCATTGATCCGTATTTTTCCCGAAACGACGTTGGTCAACGATTATCGCCAGTTTTTTTGGCCCATATTGAGCGATATGGAAGTAGTCAACATGTGGTCCCAGCAGGACGGCGCTAGGAGACATAAAACGAACGCCACGATGGATATTCTGCATGGACGATTTGAGGGTATGGTTCTCTCTCACGGAGGTGACATGAATTGGCCACCAAGATCGCGCGATTTGACAACGCTAGGGTCAAAGCCTTCCATAAGAATTTCTCTTATCTTACGATACACTTCAATGAGAAGGGTGTTCCTTTCTCTAAAAATTGCAACATCTCCTTTCACAAAACTTCTCCACAATATGATGGGAAGGAAAGGAAAGGGGGGAAATTCAAATGTAAAATTGTCTAAATTGAAGCTTCAACGATTCCACGATATTTAAAGGCCCTTTTGAGTAGTTTCTTCCAAACTGAAAATGTCATACTAATTTCATTGTTAAAAACTTATTTCCTCTATTCGTGCTACGAATTTTCATTTAATTACTTGTACATTACTTCATTGGAATTGCATATATTATATCTTCCTAATCCACCGTGGTGTTGCTTTCATTGGGCCAACAGTAACAAAACGGTAAACAGTTGGCAACAATTTGCATATAGCTAATCGTTGATGTTAAAACATGGACGCAGATAAAGGAAATCCCAAAACTCCCTAAGGATTATTTAAAAGATACTGCAGAGGGCCGGAGGAGATTAGATGAAATATTAAAGGAACGCTTATACAAATGAGTTCGTACTATTTTTTCTGTCAAATCCATAACTAATTCAATTAAAGGCATAGCTAAAGAAGCCTTTGTGTCGACTACGAATTTCTAAGAGACAGAATAAAATATTTCCGGCAAAATGAATTAAATGTAGAGCGAGACGTCTCACTGGTCGTTAAAATAGCGGTTGTTTAAATACGTATTTAGTCAATTTGTTCCCAGATATACAAATCGATACGATATTTTAATGTATACGCACACATATTATCTTGTTCAAACAGATCGTATTAGTGACAGTGATTCTGGCCATTGGTCAGAACATCGGGAGTCAATTTATATATTAAATAATTAAACAATTGAAACAATTGAAGGAGACTGATTTTTTTCGATGTTAATTAATAGAATTAATTGCGCATTAATTCCGAAAAGAATTAAAGTGTATTAAAGTGTAACGCATTTTCGTAAACCATTGACAGTTGTAAAACATTTTAATTCTGAAAGGCCGAAAATCCTTAAAAATGCTCCCTCGACGTCTTTCAGTTTTGCCTAATTTTTATTAAACGCCTTAAGGGAAAGCTTAAGAGAGGCCCTCTCTTATATTCGCCTCAACCACTTATAAAGCTCATTTCCTTTCTTGTTAAAGTTATCTTGTTGGACAACTGATATCAAATCAAACATTTCTCATTAATTTTCGTTTTCTTGAAGTGCCTTGATAAATCTAGTCTCTCCTTCGTCTCAATTACCTTTCCCATCAAACGAAAATTGAGGAATTAATTTCTAATTATCTTTAATACCTTCAAAGTTACGGTAACATTAATTAGATTGAGGAAATCTAAGGTCGGTCTTGCGCGAACATTTAGAAAGTGTGTGTTTTCGTTAAAACTTGTTTTGGTGGTATAAATAAAAGTTAAATAAATATTAGTTTATATGAAAAGATCTGGAGAATATTTTCTTGATCGATATATTGTCAATTATAAAAAAAACTCCACTTCTTCGTGAAAGTCCACAATACACGGCACTGATAAAATAGTTTAAATTAATTCTAAATAACGGACCTCCTTTAGTTCCTTTGGTAGATCCTCTGAAGCTCACTTTAAATTAGGCTATTATCAACATGTGGTTTTGCTGGTGTTTGTTTTATAAAAAATTGCAGAGTTCAATCAAACGATTCTAAGGCTGCTTTAGGGTTTAGTGATTCCATTTCCAGTAAATTATCAGGTAAATTATTTTTAGAGTCGATATTGGTTTGTGTTACAATGGCGCAAATGCTTATGGTGACGACAACGTTACAGTATCTATAAAAGAAAAAAAACGAACACGGCGCCTTCATTCGGTTTAGTCGTTCAATTATTTAATTAAACCGGCAAAGATGAAAGAATATACTCAAGAGAAATGGAATTAAGACGGCAATTGATACTGAATAAACTGCAAAATTACAAGAGCCAGCAAAGTAATGAGTTTCGGTTATAATAAATTTCAAGAGCAATAAAATTAATTATTTTTAAGAAAGAGACTTTATTTTATATTTATTTATGTAATATTAATAATCTTTATATTTAGCAAAGTTAGGCCGCTGTTAATTCATCACAAAGCTCAAGGCAATTATCATAAGAGTTACACTTGAGAGTAATATTTGGAATTGTCTGTATTGTTATTAATTTTTATGTTATTATCACACTCATAAGTAATTATTGCAATGAATGAGGTTACTATGCAACAGTTTATCCTTCAGCTAATCTTAATGATAACATTTTACTTAAGACTACTAGATGGACGATGATGAATATAAAATGCCACTTCGTTCGACTTAAAAAGCCACTTTGTTTTTATTTATTTTTACTGGATTAATAATTAAATAACTGGAGATGCGTTTGGAGTTAATTCGATTGTCTTTTCATTTCGGAAAACGAAAAACTAGCCATAGGCAGCTATAGTTGCTATATATGCTAAGCATATGCAAGCTATTTTATATATATAAACAAAAATCCTGAAATGCCATAAACGACTTTTTAGTGCCCAGAACTCTTCAACAAATGAGTGAGTACTCCGAGACGGAGTTATTTGGAAGAGAAGCTTTTATTAAAATTTTGCCTTATAAAATACTGTCTTGGAATATTGAAAATTCCTGTACGGGGTATTTAGAATGTTTGATAATCAAGTCATCAAACAGACTTTAACTTTGCTTTTATACGACCATTCAGGAGAGCAGAGTTAGAGATAAAATTTCGCAATTAATTGGAAAAAAATTCGGGAGAATTTTTTGTTTATACGAGATGTTGAAAAAACGACAAAAATAGTAGACAGTGACTGCAAAGTATTAATACACAGTCCCAAGCAGCAAACAATAACTCGCTAAAATTTTATGACTTCAAAAAATGTAAATTAAAGGAAGAATATTAATGGAGAGACCAAAAAAAAAAAGTCTAACAAATGAAAAAGATAGCTATTTCGTTGGGAAATATATCCTCGTCTTTTAATAAAGTTTTAACATTCTGTTCTCTACTTCTCGGTCAATCTTTACGTCATACCAACCAATTCTAACAGCGCCAACATTCGAATATTCTTTGATAATGATTAGAGATAACGAGGAGAGGATGCCTTGCATTAATCCATGCGCATTTTTGGCATGCATTCACAAAAAGGTAGATTATTCTTACGATTTGAGCACAAGTTTCGCGAGAAATTTGTAGCCACACCAACGTGAATAGATCTTGCGTTTTTTGCATAGATATCAATTCTAAGTGTAGTCAGAGTGAAAAACAATACAAAGTTTATTTGAATTCAATGAACATAAAAATTATTATTTCTTATTTTTTAATCATTTGATAAATAAAATATTATGACCTTTTGAATAAAAACTGAAAACTAATATAATTTGAAAAATATATTTTATTATAATAAACGAGAAACCGAACTACGAATTACTTCTTTGGAGTAAAAATAGTTCAAGTGCATTAGTGTTAAAAATTAATTATACATATTTATAACTTTTTGCAAGATTTTATGAATTATATATTTCACAAAAATCTGGGGCCTCCCTCCATCTTCACAGTGCTCTATTGATTTTCATAAAAAAACCCACCCATATTGTTTATGTTTGTTGAAAATTATATAGAAATGGAAGCTGTGCAAAATGTTTTCAAGACTCTCGATGACAAATATGGCGCTAAACACGTTAGCAAATGCGCAGCAAAGAAGAACAACTTCTGACGAGTTCTCACACGTTGTGTGCGTGAATTTTAAAGACAATAAAATATCCATTATAACGAGATTTTAATTTACGAGAGTCCTTTCTCATTATCTCAGACAATGATGATGTTACCTCTCTTTCTAGAGCTTTTTTAAATAAAATTGATTGGCTGAGGTTCAGCGTTTTGTTAAAAAAGGGTTTATTGATCAAGGTTAAAATAACAAAAATTTTAAATAAGTGATTGCGGCGGTAGTCTGTGATAACTGAACTACTGCCAGCAAATGCGGGCAAGAAAGTGATAATATTTCTAAAATACATGACCATCATTTTGTAATTCAAAAATTGCTTAGTTTCCTTTCCTATGGATACGGGTTGCGTATAAGAAGGTACGTTATATTGTAAGCGTTGCTAATAATGTAATTATTAAGAAAGTAATGTTGAAGTTCGAATTAAAAAAATGTTGGCCAAAATGAGTTTAAAATTTTCGGTCTATAATTGTGGAAGCCCACTTAAGTGACGATGATGCCATACATCCAAACAACATCAATTATTAATATTTTCTCGGTATTGGTATGAGAAACATATAATTGTAAAAAGTCAATACAATCTCAACACATTTGTTGCATACGCATTTTATGTTTTTAACATTTCCAAACATTTAACCAAACGCTGTGGGATATATATAGTATCACACATAATTTATTGTATAAATTAGTGCTTAACTACGCGATCACAATAATGCAGCTTCGTCAATTAAAAATGGTGGACGATAATCAGTATGACGATAATAATGGTGGTAAAATCAGTGGTGTCAGCCACTTTAATTGCCATTTACAAGGCGACACATAGCAAAAGAATAATTACAATTATATAAGTGTTTATACAAACACCACAAATTTACAGTAAAGTTTGTATTTTAATAGAAAACGGACCCTTAAATCTTTGTCTATAACTTCGGAGAATGAAAATGTAAATCAGTATAATTTACCACCACAATTTTGAGTCGATGCAAAGAACGTTTTTCAATTGTGGATTGACAACAATTCAATCAGCAGGCTGTATTCTCTGTAGGAGGTAGTCAGACTTTGCGAACTTTGTAATGCTAATGAGACTCACTCAGATTATCTATATGGATTTAGAGGATTTCTGTAGAAATTGGGCATACTCTGCACGTCCGTCAAGTTTTATAATTCCTAAAAGGATAGAATTGGTATAATCCTAAAACTAAGATATTTTTGTAAAGCAAAAATCGAGCTTAATATTAGTTACTAACAAGATAATAATAATAACAGTAAATATTACAAAGAAAATCTGCAATTAGATTGTAAGCGAGATAATTATGGCGGATTGTCTCCCTCTGACAGAAGTAAATTCTGCCTAAAACTGCCTGTGGCAATTGTGTTAAAAGGAAAACAATTTTATTTATTTTGTGGTCTACTTAAAAGGTACGCTTCCTAGATAATCAGATCCAAAACAAATTGTTTTCCTTACGAATTTACCAAACTCATATAAAATTTAGTGACACATCGTATATAATACCCTTATTCAGTCACTTTTACGCGTCGTCGTCGTCTTTAAGCAACACATAGTATTTATAAAGACGACGTCGTGTCTCAAATGTGAGTGAAATGTATGATATGATGTGAGTGAAATGATATTCACAAAGACAATAATTGACGACGCATCATCTCGAATAAGACGACACCAAATTAGGTGTCGTCTCTCAACAAAAATTTACTATTTTGCTTTTTAAAAATGAATTCTGGTTTTTAAAAAATATATTTGTATACTTGTATTTGTAATATATTTATTATATGCAACCAAATTAATAAAAATATTTGAAATTATAATAGTTTTTACGGTAAATACTGATATGGGTAATGTGAGTCTGTGTGACGATTTTTCGAAGATAAATTATAAATTTAAAATTGTTCCACACGTTATAATTTATTTAGATGTTCGGTCGGATATCAGTTCATTCCTCTGGCGGTGCTTGTCTGTTTGGCTGTTTTTTTTTTCATTGCCATCAAGTCCCTTCTCAGCTTTTCACTTTAAAGTATGCTCTTTCAATCAAAATTAGGAACATATGGGAACTTCCGACGGTCTACACCGTCAGACCGAGTAAACTAGTTGTGACGCACCACAAATAATTGAAATTTTTTGGCCTTATCATTTTGAATAAATGTGTATTACCGATCGAAGATGACTTTATCCTTCCTACGCTTGACATCAACATATTTATACAGAAAGAATTAAAATACAAAAATTCGCTCAATATAAGACCGGTAAGACGTACTCAAAAAGGAAATATAAAGCCACATAAATTTTTGGGTGCGACCTATCGATACTATTAGTGGATTTTTCATATTTTAATTTATTCGTAATTCCTTCCATATTAATATATTGAGATATTTCTAATATATGAATACATTGATATAAATTTGCACGGTTGCTCAA
This sequence comes from Physocephala rufipes, assembly GCA_963966595.1. Lineage (NCBI taxonomy): Eukaryota > Metazoa > Arthropoda > Insecta > Diptera > Conopidae > Physocephala > Physocephala rufipes. The sequence continues at coordinate 9,521,465 of OZ016502.1, forward strand.
CTTCCAACATTGCAAATAATGTTTATCTTTATTCTTGCAACAAAAAGCAAAAAATGTTATAAAAACAAAAGAAATGTTCTTATGACTTCTTCCTTCAAATATTCTTTATTTTTTCAGCATTTATTAGTTAAATATTGCTCAAAAAATCAAAAATTTTTGAGTGTTGTGAAATATTTTTTAAAGAAATTTATTATTGAACACCGGTTACAAGAGTAAAATTTTGTGTATCAACACTGAAAAGTCCACCATCCTTAAATAACAACAAAAATATTTTGTTGAGCAGTAAGAACAGTGTAAAAGCTCAAAAAATTACTTTGTGAATACGATGTCTCTTAAAAAGGGACTTTTAAGACGACGTCGTCTTAACTCACCAGGTGACTTTGTAAATAAGGGTATAAGTTTTTACATGTTGAAGTTTTGCCGTTATCCTTGAATACGATACGTTATAAATCAATAGATATGTAATAAAATGACTTCGCTTAAAACTCACATACATAAGGAAAATCCTGGTGCACCAAATGTCACTCTTTTAATTGGTTTAAATACAGATCCGATTTCAATATATTTTTAGTAACATTTTTTCAAATAAGATTTTGAAGGAAATATTTACTACTTAACGATAATTTCCTCAATTCTCTCGCATATTTATTTCTAATTCAAACATAAAATTAACCCAAAATCTCAAATCTTTAAATTAATTTGGCTGTGCTTCTTTTGTCACAGGAAGTTTTTTTTAATATTCTAATATAACATTTTCTTTTAATCTTTTTTTATGGATGGATTTTTGATGCATGGAGGAACAAACTCATTATAATCAAACCCGCCGGGTGTAGGGTATATTAATATATCAGGAAACTGTGGTACCGGAAGTTCTGCTGCTTTTTTTAAGCTTAAGCTGCTGGTACAAATTTTGGTTTTCCATTTTAATTTTTTTGCTTATTCGATTTTGGATTGGATTTTTTTGAATTGGATTTCGTCCCCAATCTTCATTTTCTCTGTTTCTCTATTTATAAGAAGGCCGTCTTGCCTACTTCTTCTCTTTCTTCCGCCCTTTTTTTACCTACTACTGTCTCCTGAATTAAAAATTGTAAATGTTAAAGTTTTATTATTTTCCTTTTCCATTTTATTTCCCTTTCCTTTCCTCGGGTGCTTTTGAGTTTTTGATATGGTTGTTTCCAGCACAACCGCCCGCTGTGCTATATGACAGTTTCCCGTTTTCGGCAAGGGCTTGAAAATCAAACCGAAAACTAGAAAATAAAACAACACAAACTTGTAGAAATCGAAATCAAGAAGTATAAAAGAAACGAAAATGTTTAGAAAGTGCACTGTTTACAAAGCCAAGTAATCAAAAACATTAATAGTTTTGAAGAGTTACAAAATGTATACAAAATAATTAATGCAGCACAGAGCAGGGTGGTTAAGATAAAGCAGATTCATTTCTTTTAGTAGGCTGACCATCTTAGTGAAATTTTCCTTCAACGTAATTATATTTTATTATCGTAACGTAATCGTAATTATATTTTATTCGAATTTACAAACTCCAAAAAGAAACGTCTTAAAATTATTTTATAAATTAAAAATTTTAAAAAATATTACAAATAAAAAAACGTTTGAGTGAAATTGGATAATGGAAAGGACAACTTCATTGTTATGCAATTTTATAAAATATAATTTCCCGACACAAATAAATAGACGAGAAACTAAAACGAGAAAATTACGTAGCTAGACAATGACCAAGAAATCTCAGGACCATTGAAAATTGTATTAAAATCTACGGAGTGTGAATAGAATTAGGGCTATGAACTCATACCACCAAAGCGTATGAAAAGAAATCTGAATGGAAAACATGGAGAGGAGGACGAAATATTATGGGTGGGTAGAGCTTAGGGACAAGAAGGGCTGGGAAATATTAGCTGGACCCAGTCACAAAAAAGTGGGAATGTTTTGGAACCCCATTAAACTTTATATTTTATCAAGTGCTGCCATAGCAATTCTTCTCGTCCACTATTGATCGCAATGGAGCAACGAATGTTATAATGTACTCTGATAACAATGTGTACGTCGACGCTTATGACATTGATACATTATAGATAAAGTTCAACTGACTGAATATTTTTTACTAGAAGAGCAGTGGTCTTGGTACCTTTTCACTTCTTGTTTTGCATTACGTCATGCAACACCCGCCATGATTAGCCCGGAACTTTCAAAATATGAGGCTCCTTTGTCACCTTATTCTTTACTCTCGAAAATATCCCTCACTATTAATTTTGTCGTTATATTCAGTAGTTACAAAATAGATAGTGCTATAATATTAAAAAAAAGAATATGAAAATAAATAAATATAAAAATGAAATATACCAAAAGAGGAATGAGGGAAAAGGAAGATAAGTTCTTGTAAGAGGAAATTGCGGAAAAAGGAAAAATATTATGGCAATAATACCCTATGGCGATTGAAAGAATGAACATCACCGCTTTTTATTTTCGAAGTCTTGTTTTAGAGATCTTATTTTGGGTTTAATTTAGTGTAAGAAAATAATAGTCAAATTATTTTATTGATCTTATTCTTTTGAGAATATACCAAATCAATGCCGAGAAAATATTGGGGTGCCAGTAGGTAATGTTTCGTAAAGATTTGTTCATTATATTTCTGGCATTTTTATTATCTTTATATTTATTCAAAATAATTTATACCGAACCTTATTTTTTAGAACACATCGGGGTAAAAAATTGAGAGATTAGTATTTGTAGTGACCGCTATAGGCAAGGAATGCCACTTGGATTTTTTTCGTTGCTATCGTTAATCCATTGCTTTTTATTTCAGACGGCAGAAATATAACTTTCGGTTGTAGAGAAAAGGGGACAATGAAATCCATGCTCGATACAATTTTTGTCTACCCAGTTTTTGTTGACTGTAAGCATACATTCGCCGCAAATATTTGGGTCAAATGCAATGTTCGATTCTTTGGATGCTTTCATAATAATTACTTGATGAACATTCTCCTATGAAGCTATCGTTAATAATTGTTTCATACTATTCTACGTAAACATAAAAATGTGTAAAAATTCGCCTCTTTTAATATTCAAAACGGGTGGGACCAGGGGAGTATACATCAGAGGTGGCGTTAATCGAAATCGAAGGACATATTCAACGCTTTTAGTTTTCAAATAGAAAAAATATACTAATTTTCGAATTTTATGTTTTTGTTGTGCTAAAAAGTAGGTCGGTCTGCTTAAACCACAGAGGAAATCATGGAGAAATCAGGCTTACTTTAAGGTTTCATAAAAATTAATAGAACCTAGTACTAGTGAGCTGAGTGGCAATACTAAAATAATGAGAATAAAATGTGCGCTATAATAGCTTGACGCTCATAATTCCCAAGTAACCGATCCTTTCATTAATATAAATAATACATATTCTTAATCTCTTGAATAATTTTGTTTTTAAATTCAAACAAATTAAGATCATTTCAGTGTTGAAACATTTCACTATTCCACATGATTTATTTTTATTTCAATTTTAATAAAAAGGCCAATTTTAATCAAGTAAAAGCAAAACAGCAAAAAATCACTATTCTGTTAAAACGTACTGCAGCTACTCTCTGTTAGGGAGTACCAACAATACTGTTGTTCAATTTGGCGTAGTAGATTTTGTGGCAGTTCATCACGGCAACGAAGTGTTCAATTATATTATTGTAATAAAATGAAAATTGTGACGGAGCACAAACACAGATTGTGAGCCGGGCAATTTATTTAGTTTATTCTGCAAAATAAAAAATATTAATCTATTAAATTTTTAAAAAGCAAGTAGAAATTTATTTCTTTATCTATTGTAGAGATAAAAAGGCCTCAGTTTTTTATTCAAGGGAGTAATAAGTATAACATTGATAATTGCACATCATTGTCGATAATGTAAATTCACATCATGTGAAAATGTGAAGAGTGTAAAATTATTAAATTTTTTCATGATTATGGCAGGTAATCACTTTGGAAATTGACAGAAAAATATTAACTGAATTCAGTCTTCGGATAATGTTTTCATTATGAAAAAGCATTATATAAGTATATGTTTTATTAAAAATTTTGCCAAAAATGCTTAATAACTGTCTATTACTGATACATAATATTTTTATTATTAATTTGTTTAAATCAATTCATCAATATAATTGAGCTTCTTTAGCAGCATTTCAGCTCATGATATTTTTTACATTGCGCTTAAAAAGATAATTAAATTTCAACAAGTCCTTCGTAAATTTCGTCTTTTCTCTTGTCACAATTCTGCCTGTTGGATGCAATAAACGCTTCATATATTTTTCCCGCCACAGGTATGGAAAGTACGATGTGACTTTGCGACTTCTCTTATTTTATGAATTGCATTTGTGCCAATTTTATGATATGGCTATAACTGTCATTTTTATGTCGATGACACACTTTATTTAAGTACTTTTAGAGGGAAGGACCTGATGTATAATTTGAACCGCATGGAACTTATTTTCAAAGAACAGATTCGTTTAATGACAAACTGTGGATAATTATGAATAATTATGAATAATTGTGAATAAAAAATTTCATTTCAATAGATTCGGCCAGAATTTTTGAATTTTGCAATAAAAAGAACAGCGCTAAAATATCTCCGAAGCAGGAGAAAAAAGGCGTGGTGTGCGAATTATATTTTTATTATGATTTCAATGCATTCTCGGATGTAGTTAGCTAGATTGGCTAATGAATAATTTATTTATTATTCAACAGCTAAAAAAATTTAATATTTAATGCTGGTTATTCTCTTTATTAAGGAAATTTGGACCTAATTAAGTGTTTTGAGCTTCCGGTCAGAATGATGAGAATGGACCAAATTAGTCAAATTAATTAAAATAATTTTCTGCCTTACGTCCATATGACCTCAAACATACTCTAGAACTGTTATTGGTTGATTATATGAAGCACAAAATCTTCACTGATAGTGGATCTCTTGAAAACGTCAGTTATAAATCAAAATTATTTAGTTATGATTATTCTTTGGATCTGGTTATAGTTATATTTATCGCGACTTTTTTAAAATTCTTTTCAAGTTCTCAGTTTCTTCAAATTTTATTCTTCTTTAAATTGTTTAAAGTTTTAAATGGGATATATCTTGTATTTACAAAAACCTCATGGAATATGTCGTTATTTTCATAGGTATATTTTCGAACCACGACCAACCGCGGCTGATTTTTACTGATGCTTTTTTACTCTTTGCTTTTACTCTTTACTGCGATTACTGTTTGCTTTTTCCGTTATATGGTTTAATGTTTACATTTTATAGGATAAATAAGCGGTTTGAATTCAAATAAAGAAATACCACAAGCAAATACGCGTCTTTCGCAACGCATTATTGAACTAATTGTATGACAAAGCGTTTGATCCGCAAATAGAGAAGAAAAATAATAGAGAGAATTGAATACGAACGGAAACCAACCCAAGTACCTAGAAACCACCGCTCTTGTGGGTTGGATGCAGTTGAAGTGTAGCCACGCGGCAATGCGGTGAAAAGAAAAATTGGTTCATTATTTCATTACATTACTTCATGCCAGATCAAACAGTTCTCAATATTTCACAGAAACACAGCAAATAATGGAAGCCAATACTGCTTTAAAAGCAAGCTCCCTTATTGTTTACAGACATTCGAATGGGATAAGGCATTGTTATCGTTGCATTGAATATCTGCAACGAGTCTTTTGCACATTTACAGCTTTATAATGTATCACGATACGAAAACGTTGACGAACACGAAACAAATACGGAACCAATTCCTCGCATTTTCCAGTTTATTGTTGGTGGGATCTACAGAAAATATGCGCAATGCAGCAATGCTTTTTTGCTGTGACGAACGCTTTTTGTTATCGTCAAATTTTGATAACGCTTTCGTGAAGTATTCGTTTTACATTATCAAGTGAGTTCCAATTGAACACAGGAAATCCATGTAAAAAACACCAACAAAAACCTACGTTACGTTACGTTTTCGTTTCGTTCGTTACGTTATTTTGGCGTGCTTCTTCACTTTTTTTCGGTAGATCGAAGAAAGGAGGGGAAAATAGCAAAAGAAAATCAAAGATTGAATTTCGTTTTCGTGATACATTTTTCGTAGAGGTTAAAGAGGTACGTTATTAATTGAGTACTGTTAACAGAGTGTGGCATGAACTGAACATTGTTAGTTTTTCAAGGTTATGAAAGCTTTTCAAAAACACATTTGACAATGCTGCTTTCAGCTTGTTTCATCAAAAGTTATGTGTACATAGTCATATTATTGTGCCAGTGATATCTATTTGAATTATTTGAAGTAAACAATTGACTTCTTTAACTTAGCATTTCTCCATTTTATGCTTTATTATTAACGTATTTCTTAAAACAGTTGTACCCTTTAAAAGTAATGACCTGATATCTAAGAATGAAGTGAGATTGATTTGCTGCAGAATATATGAACACTGTTAACTTTCCGATACTGTCGGCATCACCACTTCTTATTCTTGTTTTTTCTTTTTAATGTTATCCTTCATCTCTCCTTTCTTTCTTCTCTCCCTTTTTCACTACAACTTAGTAGTTATTCAATGCTCATACAAATAATTAAGCGTTTATTGGCGGAGGAAAATCGGGTTACCAAAGAAAAAAATTCTCTGATGTGGTGGAAATTCATCGCTAGAAGATCCCTGTCATCAAATTTATAACTCATGAAATATTAAATTATATCCATTGTTTTTGAGTTGTTTGCGCGCGAAGACATAAAAATGTACTAAATTTTTAATGGTCGCTAAGCAGTTCTGTATAATTACATGATTTCGCCTCAGCTCGACGTCGTTATATCTTCTTTTTTAACATTTTATAATTTAACATTTTTTTCTCATTCGTTTTTTAACACTTTATAATCATTCAATTACGAAATTCGAGATGCGTATCGTAATCTGCATTTACATTAATTGCCATTAATTTCGTGAAATGCATTTGTTCTCTGCCAATCTTTTCCTCCTTTAACTATTGTAGTAACTATTGTAGTAACACCAACTGCCGCCCATCTCAAAAAGTCACACACTGATCCGCAAAATCCGACAGTTCCACTTTATTGGAGAGCAATGGATCGGGCAGTTGAACAAAATCGGACAATGGATTTTTCTTTCTTTTAATGTTGATTTTATCAAGAACCATATCGTACTATTGCCGGCCTCAATTGAAACCGCCAATAAAAAAAGTAACATTTAAAATTAATGCAATATGTTCCATAACGAAATTAACCAACGAAAATCGAATTTATTTTTTCCTTTGGGCGGCCTGCAATTTAATTAAGCAATTATGGGCGGCCAGCTAGCCAGTACTGCATGTGTTTGTAGTTGCAATAGTTTGTATGTGTTTGCTTATGATGGCGTTGAAATGGTTACCCGCCATGCAACTCGGAAATGAATAAATGTTAAATTGGTTTTTTCATAAATATTGATTTTGCACTCCTTTTTTTGCAATCCTTTTGGCACACGAATTGAAACGAAAGTATGATAAATTTAATAAAATATAGTTGTCCTTATTTAAGAAACCTACGTGCATATTTAAGTGTTTTCGTGAATGTGATGCATTGTTTAATTATTCGTGTACCTTTAAAACATAACGTAAGAAAATAAAGAAAAATAAATAGAAAAATAAATAAAACGTTGCGGTGAATTTCCTTTAATTTTCTGCAACATACCCGTCGGGATAAATTATTTGCTGAGTGGCGTTAATTTGTCTCTTTTATGAACACACAAAATGTGGGAAGGAAAAACTCTACAATTCAAATTCAAAACCACAGCCAGCCGCCCCACATACGATATAAATCTCATCTCATTTTCCCTGTAAGTTACAAAATGTCAGCTAGGGTAGCCTAAGCTTATAACTCTACAGCTCTCAACGGATGTACATGAACGTGAAGTGATTTCACTTCTAGCAGAAATAAAATACCAGCAGAAATTAGCTGCAAAAAAGAGTTTCGAAGCTCAGGGTCGGAGCTCGTGGTGTATATTTACCAGTGGCAGGTGTTCAGGCTGGTGATAAAAGTGACTAAGACACTACTATTAGAGGTTTACACAGACGTCACTTATCTCACCTGCTCTTAGTTGTTGCTGTTGCTGCTGTGATATTTCTGCTTCTATTGCCGTCGATGCTGCGGTTTTTGCGTAAAACTTATCATTGCGCCGTGCCTCCATACCTAGAGCAATTCTCTAGTAAGGGTTTCTGCGTGTCTCTTTGGTGATAATTTTTAGCTTTGGAATGTTAATATTTATAAAGAAAAGTAAAGAAAGAAAATAAAAACTGAACAAATTGTTACTTAAAAAGGGAATGTTTATAACATGAAATAAGCACGCAAAAATTATTTAAAAATATTATACTTTGTTGGACGTGGAAAAAACACCCGCACTTAATTTTGATATTTGACGCTATAACGATGACAATTTAAACGCAACGTAATATTAATTTCGTGTTAATTTAAGCGTAAATCTTAATTGAATTAGTAGTTTGAATCGATAACATCCCATCCGGTGACTTATGCAATTTGAATTTTTTGAATTATTTGAATTTAACACAAACTATTATGAATGCTTACCCACATCATGGGAGGTATTAGACCATAAAGCTGAAATTAATAGTTTAGCTCCGAACGGTCTTTGCAAGCTAAAATATGAAAGCACCTATAAAATCACAAGGCCTTTAAGATTTGGGGTGATTGGGAAAGCAGGGAATATAATATATATAAAAGTTATATGACTTGTTCGTTTTTATCTTATTGTGACTTCAGTTTCTATGTCTATTCAAGAAACCGTGATGAGTATTCATATGACATAATCCTTCGAATATAAAAGTGTTATTAAATAAACGCCAGCGCATAAATTGGTAAATGATAATAATGAATAAGTGTATCTACATTCAAGTACTAATATTTCCAAAATTGTTATATTCTAAGCAGAAATTTGTTCAAATTTCAAAGCCTTCAATTTCAATTAACGTCTACCTTCTATTGGCTACTTAATTTGTCCGCTTAAAATTCAATTTTTGAGTTAAATCAATCACTACGTTTCCCTCATTTTATTCGATTTTATCTGATCCATTCATGTCTTCGGGTTTTCATTGGCAATTCATCCGTTGTTCATTATTCGTCACCTCATCTGACAGATAGCTCTCACGTAGCCATCACGCCCTTCTATTTCTTAAATTCAGGTAAGCACTTTCTTCTCCACCTTCCTTTTTAGTTGTAACTTCTAGGACTAACGCAATTAAAACTCAGTTTAAAGCATGCATAATGCATGAAAATTATGATTGCTAGAAACCGAAAATATTGCTAGAACTAATACTCACATTTTCTACAAATATAAATCTTTTTTCTAACGAACAGGTGTCCATAAACCGCAACTAAACTTGTTATATATAAGGATAAGTATAACTTTTATAACTACTGTTCATTTATTATTTCAGTGACTACATTCACCCATCAAAGAATGCAAATTGAATGTCCACAATAGAAACAGTTATTTCTTCAGCACCTGTTTCTAAATTATTTGCAGTTCATAGAATACTATTACTGGCATGTCTGATAAAAATCGATCCATTCCTTTACTCTGACCTAAATATTTTGTTAGTATTGATGAAATTCTTCTGATAGATCTACATTTTATTTATTCACATTTACGTTTTGCTCCACTCATATTATTTTGGCAAAGCAATTCTGATTCCTTATTGGAGCAATTTAATTATTTCTCCATAACGGATTGATTAGACTAATACCCACCAATTTGAGCACTCACTCTATGTAATAATAACTCGCTCTTATGTATTCGCGCTCGTTCCACTTAGTTCGTCCATTCTCCATTTCTGGATAGTTAAAAGTTTATGTGATCAGTATGATTTACACAATCTCTTATTTTTATGTGATAATTCGCATTAATATATTATTAGTGAAATTAATTCGTGTTATAATAATTAGCTAATGCTTTTATTTAAAATCTAAAATTTTGTTTATTATGGATTTAATGGACTCATTGAAATTCGTCTGAATTAGTTCACATCATTTCGTTTATTCTCTTATTCATCTTGCCAAGTTGCCGAACCTGTTCGAAATTTTATTTATAGAAGAATTTTATTAATTAATTTTCAACTAGTGGAATTATTTTACATGAACTCATAAACTCATAAACATGAAATCGACTGATTTCTTAAACCCTTATTTTAACCGATAAAGTTAGGCCGAGGAAATTTAATAAATCTTTAATATATTTTAAATAGATATTGCTTTCTTATTCAGAATACGGGTGAGTTTATATTCCCGCTTCAACCCATTTGCAAGATTTTATTGCCATTTTTTTGTACATCAGTATTAAACGCACTTGCGGACGTTTGCATAATGATTTACGAAAACCGTTTAAATGGCTATAAAATTTCAGGAAGATTATTGTTTCATTTATATTTTTTCGTAATTGGACTGAGTAAAAAGAAGAAGAGAAAAAGATAAATCACAGAAATTAAAGCACATGTTCTCGATTACTTTCCTCGTTATAAAAAAGCTATATTCGAAAGCTGTTATTTTAATGTTGGTAATTTTGGTGGTAGTTAAATTTTTTCTTTTGCTTTAGTTTTCTTTTATTTTATTGAGATAATGACATAAAAAATATCGGCAATAAATTTTCGCATTTTATATAAAATCTACTAAAGTGAAGCGATGATTTTTGAAGACGGCAAAAAAGATAAATACACAGAAGTATATCGAGGCACCCTCACACACGAGCATGCCCACTCATGCATTTTGCTTGATTTCCTATCGATTTTCAACATTTCTATTTTCAACATTTATGTTATTTATTTATTTTTCAATATTTACCGTATTTACAATATTAACGTTATTATTCTTGCGGCTCTTCTTATTTTGAGCTTTATTATAATTTTATATATTCATAATATATGATTTATAATTATATAAAATATAATTAGTTTTTTAAGCACATAATTTTTTATTGTTTCTTAATTCTATTCCATATATACTTTTTAACGATATTTTCACAAACACCATAAATAATTAAATTTAGGTTTTAATATTAAAATACAATTATTTATAAATATATATTCAGAAAATCTATAAATTAATAATTTATTGACGACGATAAGAAAAGCGAACTACTGGGAAAGCAACTTAAATCAAATTCATTTAATTTATATCAGTTCATTTGGTGTTTCAATTGACAAACTCTTTTAATCAATATTTGAATTTTCACAAAAGTTGTTTTTTTAAAAAAGCTTAATTAAAATTTTAACTTAATTTTATTCTCTATAAAACGATATTATTTAAAATAACCAAACCATTTATTTATTACGAGATTTTTAAATTTTTTATTTATTTTTGTTTTTTTATTTATTTGCTTATTCAACGAATTAATTGGTTTATTAAATGGGAAATACGAAGTGTTGTCAAGTGGATATACTTTGGTTATTTTGCGAGGAGGGCATTAACAACATCCACAATATAGTTATCAATTGAGATTTAAATCTTTGGAAGAGGAGATTCAGTGAAAAAGTGCTTGAAAAAATTGGAAAGGTTTAAGGGTAGAATCCTGCATAAATCAATAGCTAAAAGAGGAGGAACTGAAAAAGCATGGAGCTGGTCTTCATACCCATTTTTCTCACTTCTTTCTGGCCTCGATGGCAATTACTCTTCATTTCTGCCTTTTCCCCATTCTCTTCTTTTCAACAACGATTCAATTCTTTTATTCTTCTGCTATAAAATGATGAATTTTAAATTAATGAACACTTGAAAATATTTATTTAAATTTGTGTATAATAAACTATCTACATACTGTAGGAATTCGGTGCCTGTTTGTATAATAACTCGTAACTTTAGCATTTAACTTGCCCTTATTTATACTCTTCATTTTACTAACTTAAACTCTTCTGCTAAATATTCTTTTAATGAAAGTAGAAAATATTGGAATTCACCAAAAACCCTCCTCACTTATTCTGCCTTCATTTCAACCTTTTACAGACAGAATAATATTTTAATAATAATAAACTATAATCTAGTAACACTTAAACTGTAATCTTTATCGCACAAAGTTAAGAAATTATAATAACTGATAACACAATATTAATCGTAGCAGGTTATTCTCTCTTTGCAGCGGTTATAATCATCCCATTTACACAATAATGTGTGTAAGTAGTAGTAAATAAAATTGACCTGAAGTCCCGAATATATCAACGCCTCAAGAGGTTCTATTCAAAATAAGCAAATCCGATTATTTAATGACATTGTCAAAGATTGGGTGATTGGGGCGATCTTTTTATTACCTAAATTAGTTGTAATGTAATCAAATCCAAGTGGATTTCTCCAACGTCATGTTATATCCTTATTGTAAAAGAACAATTTACAATTAAATGGATTTATACCTTAAAAACTTTTAAAAATTCCCCTGAATTATTTTACCAAAATGAATCAGCAAAACATTTTCTAATTTTTAATTATTTGCTACTTTGAAAGCAGTCACTGTAAGATAGCAAACCTTTAAAGTGTTTGAAGTATTGAACAAATTTCATTGCTATGGTAACTGATGAGAAAATGGTATCCATTTTCTTTAAATATATAAGATAAATCTTTCCTTCAGCCGATATTCGTTATTTCAAAAAGTAAGTATCTTCCTTTGAAGTTCGCTTCTTAAGCATTTTCTTTATGAAAAACAACTTGCAGCAACTGTTAACAACTTGTGCATTATATTCACACCCTATAAAATCATCAAAAATATGAATAAAAACAAGAAAAGGAGTATGAAATAGAATACTAAGAAGACTCATGAAAAAGGAGAAAAATAAATTTATAGTTAAGGAAAGCGTATTTCATCGCACTAAGCTTACATTTGAGTTCGTATTGACTAAACTCTATCTCCCTCTCTCTTTCTCTCTCTCGCTCTATCTTTCTCTCTCAATCACCTACTTAGTCACATCGTCATTGACGGGGATGTCGGTAATGCGGCATGATAATGAGTTTACTTTTTACACAAAATTATCAAGTTTCATAATGAGAAATAAAGTTTTGTAATTCTATGAAAATTAAATTTCAAGAGCTTTAGAAACTTTTATTTTTAGAGGAGTTTTTTGTCCTTTACTTCACTGCAATCGTAAAATCCCATAATGCTCGAGAGGCGCATCTTAAAGAACCCCGATTTTCTTTAAGACGCGCCTGATATCGCGACATAACGAATTTCCAGGCGAGTTTTCGGGGCAGGGATTAAGCGCTAACAATTTGCTCAAGATGGTTACTACACTCCCACGATAACATTTATTATGACTTACTTTTGTTTTATTTTTATAATGTTCCTTTACTCCATTTCCCCTCTAACATTTTATACTCCATTTTAACATATTACTTCTTGAAAAAATGAACATTATTGAGGCTTTTAAACCTTTTCCAGCATCGCGATGCATTAGAACGACAAGGTAATATACAAAGCTTTAACTATTCGAACAGTGGTATAAGTTGTCCTCCCCAACAGACACAAAAAGTATCGTTTTAGATGAGTTAATAGACTTAATTAGCCTTAACTGATTATAGAAAAAGGAGCTAATTAGAGAAAAAGAAAATAAATTTGAAAAATGGACATCGGTCAGGCGACGTTTTCTTTTAATTTTTACCTAATTTTATTATATTTTTCGATAAAAAAGTCAATAGATCATATATCGCCTAACCTATCCTCATCAGAGCAGTCCTGATCAGGATGATTCGGTCCTGATTGAATGAATTTTAATATCCAAAGTTTCAGATATCAGACGACGGATTCCACTTTAACAAAATATCGAATAAATCATAAAACCAATAAAAGTAAAAAATAATATGTGTTTGACATTTTTCTTACTTAGTATCAACGTTAATATATCCTTTTTCCCATTTGTAAAGGAAATAGGACATTCCTTTACAAAAGGGAAAAAGGATATGTTAACGTTGATACTAAGTTTGTAACGTATTGAAGGAGCTACGGTAGATATAGAAAAGTATATATATTCTGGCTCAGAATGATCCCCTGAGTCGATTTAGCCCTGTCCGTCCTACTTTTGGTATTTAATGTGATATAAATCGTGTCAAGAGGTCAATTTCTCAGCTCGGAGTACGAACACAAAGGTGAAATTATATGTACGAGTCTACCACTTCATTTGAAAATATAATCAAAAAAATGGGGGTGGTCCGCCCACTAGAGACAAAATTCGTGCAGGCGTACAGGCTTAAAAATAGAGATATTGCCATGAGATTTGGAACATATATTTCCTGTCATCATAGGCGGGATGCTGTTGAAAATGGGTGAAATCGGACTACTCGGCCCACGCCTCAATTAGAATTATATAGGCTTCTATATAAGAAGATATATAGGCTTCGGCGGGGCCGATGATAGCGTTATTACTAGTTTATGCTTGTTGGAATTTATTATTGAAGGGAAATATTTTAGGTTTTCTTAAAATAGAAACTAAACTTGGTTGAATTACTCATTTAGTTAAGAATGGAAAAAATTGAAACTATTAACTTTCTATAATTTATAGTTGATTTGTCTTCCTTATAAATCCTTTCTCCTTATCCGCTCGATACCTTGCGCCATTACTCGAGTTACGCCATTTTTCCATTTCTTTTATTTCTATTCATATTTGTTTTCAACAAAAAAATTTCCTCCAATTTCCTTTCACTTTCTTTTCATTCCTTTTCATTCTTGTATGCGCTCACCCCTCTCCCTCTCCAATGGTTAGTAGAGTCCTGCAAAATCCAAGATGTATCGCTCTGGCTTCAAAGCAATTAGACAATCTGGCAAGCCCCAATTAAAGTCAGTTTCCGCATCAGTGCATTCGGTCTTCCTCGCTCTTACCCATAATTAGTGCTCACATCCGTTTCTCTACCTCATTGCAGAGTTTGAATTAACTTGCTTTGATTCCAAACTCGTAGAGTTTGTCAAGCACATTGTTTTCATATTTTCGTCAACGTGCCTTTGTTTGCCAAAATCTGCTTATGGCAATAGTCAAACTAGGTTTTGACATTCGTACTGTTAGCTCTTGGTGCATGTGGTAATATTTGTCATGACGCCACTATGCTGTGACTGTGAGTGTGTGATACAAGTATAACCTTTAGTTGGTTAACTTGTTCGTGCCATTGCTTCATCAGTTTGTCTACCTCTTAGTTTCTGTTTATTTAGTTTCATCCTTTACCCCGTCTACTATTGGATTGACTTTACTTTATCACTTTTCTGACTCTGATGTGACCCTGCGTAATTTTTTAATAAACGAAATTCATGTCGGTCTCTAAAAACGCATTGATCTAATATGAAATTTAAATATCAGTTTCATACGATGGAAGTATCTAAATATGACAATTACCTAAATATTATTCATAACCTAAATATTATTATCTAAATATGACAATATACAATTTCATGGTACCGCCTTCTCTTACTTTCCTAAAGCGTTCGTGGATTTGCCTTCAATAAAACATTTTTTCTTTACCAAACCAAACAAATATTTTTTCCCGTTTTAGTTAGTGTCCATTATTTTCATTCACTTCATATTTATCATTTATGACGACGGAATTCATACGTTCTAAAGGAAGGCATGATTAAAGAATTTAAAGAAAACGTATTTTTGCTGACATTTTTAGATTTTCTTAGACCTGCACTTAATATTGAAATAATGTTAGCAATGAAGGCAATGGGTAGATGAGCGGTGGGGCAATCGAAGTGATCTAGCAATCGATCTAGATCGAAGCGATCTAGAGCAATCTAGCGATCGAAGCGATAGCTCCCATACGTTTACAGCATCGGGTGAGGCTGCAGCTCTCTGAATAAGGAAGCTAGAAGATTTACAGCCTTATAATGTATCACGATACGAAAACGTAATCTTCGATTTTCTTTTGCTATTTCCCCGCTTTTCTTCGATTTAACGAAGAAATGACGAAGAAGAATGCCAAAATAACGATAACGAAAACGTAACGAACTCGAATCGAAAACTAGATTTTTGTTGTTGTTTTTTACATGCATTCCCGTGTTCGATTGGAAATCACTTAATAATGTATCACGAATACTTCACGAAAGGGTTGTCAAAATTGACGATAACAAAAATGCGATCGTCAAAGCAAAGAAGCATGCTGCTTATGATTGTAAGGAGGGGAGAAGTGGTAGGAGGTAAACAATCGCACATTTTCTGTAGATGCCAACAACAATAAATTGGAAATGAAACGAAGTGAACGAAGAGGTTTCATTATCAGAGCCTTCGTTTTTGTTTCGTGTTCGTCAACGTTTTCGAATCGTGTTCGTATCGTGATACATTATAAGGCTGTTATTCTTGCAAATATCCGCAATCAAAGTCAATTAGACTCACAATTATATTTCTAGTATTTAACTCAAATCTATTTATTTCTGTTCTCACGGTATTTTTCGCAAAATTATTAAAAGGAGAGGAAGGAATAAAGAGAAACGTAACGTTTGAAGCCTAACTTGAAACCGGCTTCGCACAATAGGGAAAATATAAAAGTTTGTTCAAGGCAAAGCATTTATCTCCAAACCTAGACGGGAAAAAGAATGAAAGAATGATGGGCAGGACCGAAGTGTGAAGAAATGGAAGGCTGGCCGGAAAGAAGGAAGTCAGGAAGGAAAAAAGGAAGGAAAAATACGTTTACCCAATTCGTGAGACTGAGGTGCAACCTCATGAGATATTCTTACGCTTTTATGAAATACTCCAACAAGAGAGAAAAATGTAACTCATGGAAAAGAAAACGTGTTAGATCCAATTAGAGAAGCGTTGTTTCCAATTTTATTAGAGTCGTTTTATACTACGAGCAACGCGGTCAGAAAAACAAAAAGCAAGGCGGAGAGAAAATACTACCGAAAGAAATAGAGTTTTATAGCACAAAAAGGAAAGATAAATTCAGAAATACTATACACTTAAAAATCGCAGAGCCCATCCAGTTAACTGCTTTAATAAAAGCTTTCAATCGAACCAAAAGGGCTTAAAAAAGAAATGTAACAGAAATAAAAAACGCTAAACAAAGACCCGACAACCTCGTAGCATATAAAGGGAACAACGACAACCCAAAACCTCATTTCCATGCTTTATTTAAAAATGTAGCCAATACTGGGATCAAGGTTCTAGAGAAGGAAATGCTAGAAAAAAACACTAAATCACAACACTAAAACATAGCTTAACAAGAAAAAACATATAGAGTAGACCATCGTCTGTTGAAGATAGAAATCGATGCTGTCAAACTTGGAACAAAACTTTAGGGGATATATTTGTAGACAGATCATTGAGGTGGAAGAACTACAAGGACGAATACATACAGAAGACAGAACAACCAGTAGACGACACAAAATGCAGGAAAATCTGAAAAAGCTTAACCGACAAAAATTAAACAAAATTATGGATGCAATAAAGAAAGCCACAAAAATAATTGAAGCGAAGTTTGCACATACACTAACACTACACTAACTTCCGATGACAGCCCTTTAAAAAATAAAAAATTAAAAGCAAATAGGCCGATGATGTCATTTATACACAACAAATCAGCTCCAGGTTTCAAATTATCTAAAAACTTAAAAACAATACGGAAAGACACCTTACAGTCGGCTAATGGGCATACACTAACCAATACGACTGGACTAACGAACAAACTAACAAACGTAAAAAGCAAAACAGTCAAAAGCAATAAAACATAATTCGTAACATTTCACTAACCTCATGAAATTGCTTAAATAAATGTTGCGTCTATATATTTGATTTTTAATTGAGTTTTAATAATTTTGAGTCAGTTCAGAAGTATTATATTTTATAATTTTGGCTTACAACTACGAGGGAATGACAGGGATCAATATGACAATTGTCAGGTATTCTCAATATATCTTCCGAAGGTCTTTTTTGAGTAAACCCATATTAGGTGTCAGAAATCCTTAATCGCTTTTGTATTGAAAATATAAATGCGAAATCCTCGCTACCATTGAAAAATCAAACAATTAAATTCCAATCAATAACTTTTCCGTTGAACGTTACGAAAATTCCTAAACCATTTTTAAACGTATGAAAAAACGTGATGGTGGAGAATTAGGAGAGGAGGGTTTCCAATGAATTCATAAAATACCGTAATAACGCGCCTGACCATGAATACCGTGATAACTATTTAAATCAAACCGATCGGTATCACCAGCAATACTATCGCACCACCATCTTCACAGATACCATCAATACTACCATTATCAACAATACCGTTGATATCATCATAATCACTACAACGTTTCTTTTGTACATTTTGTATTATAAAATATATTACATATATATAATATATATTACATCGAATTCTTTTACATCGGCGATCAAATAATTGACAATGTTTTGAACAAATTTCCTACTTAATTGAACCAGAAATACAATCTGAAAATTAAATAAATATGTAATATGTAAACAGAGACTGTTCGTGCCTTGCTTCATGACGATCCAGATTTCCATCCCATTCCCCAAAAGTGGGGTCTTCTTTATAATTGTGGGCCACAGAATACTTTATTTAATATTCATCCACAAACGTTGAAAGTGCACAAGTAAATATATTCGCCCATTTGAGATCCCAAATAGCTGATAATAATAAAGACTAATTTTGCCAAACTTCATGAGGATATCACTTTTCGCCCTCCTGTGATTGTGATTTTGACTGACAGGCAGACGGACGAGGATGGTTATTTCGACCCAGGCGCTGATTCTGAGGCAGAATACGTAGTTTTCTATGCTTGCTACGTCTTCTTTAATGGGTTACGAACGGAGGGGTAAACCTAATATGCCCTCCACCTTTTGGGTGTGGGGTGTAATAATAAACAGTACGTAAAGTAATAAAAAATTGAAGTTTATTTGTTGAAAGCAACAATGTGCTTCAGACATTAAAATTCACTTAGAATATTATTATTATATACATCATTATTTATTCTATCTATTTATTTATATATTAATATAATATAATCCTGTTAATTAGACAGGAAATGCTTGTTAAAATTATTTAGGAATCTTTTATTTTGAATAATTCAAAATAAAGAATTAACCACAACAAAAACCATGCGTGCGTGCACATTTGGAAGAACAATAAACCCAGTCAGTGGATCTCGATAAAAGATAACACTAATAGGACGAGAGTGTGTTCATCTCACTCTACTATAGCTCCACATTTTTAGACACAGCTTTCAAAAAATAGGCCTACAAGATTTTGCAACAGAGCGAATACAATGAATGCATAATGCTTCGCCGACGAGCGCTGCGAATGTGTGCTCTATTTTTCTTTGCGCAATAGAATAGAAAATTCAGGATTACCTCATGATAATATAAAAGGGGCTGGCAATTAGGCCACCACATTTATTCAGTAAAGAGATGCGAGTTTTAATGAATGAATGATGAATAAGAAACGAATTAAATGAAAAAGGGAATGAGTAGAACAAAAATGAACCAACGAATAAGCAAACCTACAGATTGAATAGAACTAGTCGGAAGGAAAGAAATGAGTGCCCGCCGCAACCCATTCATCAGTGGAAGTATAAGTATAAGTATGAGTGTAACTCAAAGCTAATGGTCGTGTTCATAGACACAGCAAGTATACTCCTATGTAGAACGCACAACTGTGGTAGATCTTGTCAAATTTTATATTTTTGAATTTATATACATTACAATTTTTAGAAAACAGATTTTACCAAAACACATTTTTACGCATTTCTTAAAATGTTCTTCAAAATATCATTCTCAATTTAAATTGTAGTAATTTTTTAACTAATTCCAATTTATTTTTTCATGACAAAATCACATCCTTGTTGTTATTTTCTTCTAAAAATTTGCAACGATTCACAAATTGTTCGGGATTTTATATAAAATGAATGCAAGATTTTTCTCTCGGATTTTTGACCTAATTCAGGGGTGGATGGATTTTCATAAGAGAGTTTTATTTTAATGGGGAAGAGTTTTTAAGAAGAAAATTTTTTACCTGAATTTTTTTCGGAGTATAATTTTTATCGTGTTTTCAATGTTATGGAACATAGCTAGTTGAATTGATGGACGGATTAAATTGAATTGAATTGAAACCACCTTCGGAAATAGGGCACACAAAATTCATTAATAGTCTTGCAACTTATTTCATCTAAGCTCCTCGTACACAGAAGTTATAAAATATACAATTTTATAAAAGTCAAATGTCAAAGATTTCATAAAGAAAATGTATTCACTGATTTGTATGAATTAGCCTCTCATCGTCGTATGCTAGCTTTTTAATGTCAGGTGTAACGCACTGCACTTCCCTGATTCCGGCCTTTTGTGGTCAAAAATATTATCAGAAAGGATGTGTGATTGAATTGAGGATAGTGTAAAATTTTGCTACTGAGTAACAGCTCATTTCTCTATTCTTTCATTTAGCATGTGGAATTGTGGAACGCGTTTACATTTGTTGGGAAATATAGCCATATTCAAAATGAACATGTGGCCACATTCTCTGCAAGAGCGGCAGAAGTAGTAGCAGTGTTGAAGGAAACAAGCATAAACACCATTTTTACGGGTACGCTGTAAAAGATTATTCTGTAAGCTATTACACTGATGACCATTTTTCATCTTATTTCACTGAAAGTTTAAAAGTACAAATTAAGGAGTTCACTGAGGTTAGACAGGATGCTAGCAAGTTACACCAAAGAGGTATTATGTAGTGGCACTTCTTTGTATGGGCAGTTTATATTTTTCTTACCCAGAAACCATTAGTCTTATCTCGACTGAGACTGATAATACCTATAAATTAATAATATTACATGTTATATAATAAATAAAAAATAAATAATAAAAATAAATAAAAATAATAAATAAAAAAAGAGGCAAAGTTGGAACGATTATTTTCATATTGTGGTCAGTTTATTTAAAAATCATAAATATCAAATAATACAAGGCCCACGGTGCCTCCTCCTCATATAATTGAATACTCATACATCCACACACATATCCGTCACATCCACGCACGAGTGAGCATTAAATTCAAGAAATTCGTTTTTTAACATCCTCATACATTTCATCCCAGACATTCTCAGGCATCGAATTGAAACCAGTTCGGTGGATATGCAAACACTATCGCTTGCGGGTGTATGATGCGGGAAGAAGGTTTGATGATAATATCATTACACCCATAAAAATGACGAGCATGTTAGCGTGAGGGTAGGTTTTCTGGTTGTGCAGCTTGTAGGATATATGTCTGTGAAGGTAGAGTATCAGAATTTAGTTGTAGATTCCAAGACAAGATTTCCTTTTCCTTAGAAGCAATTTATTCTTTCCTCCTATTCCTTCTTCTTATCTTTCTTTTCTTTCTTCTTCTTCTTCTTTTCTGATTGAATGCAATTCAATGTTTGATATCTTTGACTTTTTCTTTGTATCTCTGTTTGAGATTGTAACTGGATTAGTCTTTTCACGGATTATATTTCGAAAATTGGATTGAGAGCGATATTCATTGTGGTGAAATCATGTACTATGCAGCGTCTTTCTTGTCTATCTTTTGATTGATTCGCAATGAAAATACGTACGGATTCGATGATAAAAGTCGGATAGTACTATATGATTGACAATAAAATTATGTGAATTTCAAATCACATTTTTTGTTATTCAAAGCAACAGATTTATCAGATTCTTGAGGGCCTTACTGGGATACCTTTATGGAGATTTTAAAGATAATTAATTCACTAAAGCAACTTTATACTCCAGTTAAAAGTCCAGGGTGAGCATACTGTCTGTCCACGGAAAGATTAAAAATAATAGAAAATGAGTCACAGGATGAAACAAGGGTGTGAAATAAATAATGTTAAGGTGATTGAGAGCTAAAAGAATACTTTTTAATTTTTCAAAAAGGCACTTAGCTAAAGAAAGGATAGCAAAATGGAATCAGTTTTACAGCAAGTCACAAATGCCCGAATACCAAATAAATGCATTGGTATTTATTTCTATTGTCATATAGTACATATATGTTGGCATATATGTTGGCATATATGTTGGCATATTACATATATATATTGGCATATATTATTTGACGGGGTTTGTTGTCTTGTTAAGAGAACTTCGAAAGCCTTCAATTTTATCGAATTATTGGGTTTGACATTTTTGTATCCAATTATATCAAATTGTTAGGCCTCTTATTTACATTAAATTGTTATAATAATTTAGCCAATGTTTCCTAATGGGCTTGAATGTATGCTTCGGGTTTTGTTTTACAGGAATGGCGTTTACACGGAAATTAGCGCGGCACAGTAGCTCCAATTCTGTTTCAACAGAAATCCATCTGTTGAAGGACTATAATTTTTGAATGGTGTACAAAAAGTACTAATGAGAAATAGCGGGAGCACCAAATTTTGGGCACCAAATCGACGTTTTCTTAAAACCTGTAGAAATTTTTATTAAAATGCACATTTTAAAACAAACTGTTTGTAAGTTTTTCGCTTTTCTAATTATTGAATATATGTTAGTACAAATTACTGTTTCAGGCAAATTAATACTGACATATTGCAGTAAACCACCTGCGCTCATATTCATGACCCACGGAGTCATAAAAAGTAAAATCACGTGGGCATGAAAAATAGTCAATATCACAGAAAAACTTAAATATATAAGGCCAATGAAGGTGCACATTTGGACATTTCATTTAGTGGTGGTTGGACATTTCATTTAGAGCAATATCATTATGGATACGCTGACAAATTTAGAAAATACAGTTGCGTCTTCCTATTGGATGATTAATGGTACACTTTATGGCGTGTCAAATATTATGAGGCAGTTATGTACAGTATTCCTGGATATATTAGGATACATATTTTTGTGTCATGATTTCAACTAATTACTTCGGATATGTATTCCCTGTGGTGTTCTGCCTGATGAGTAAAATATATTCGGAACTTTATACCTCAGTTTTTTTCACGAATGGTGTTTAATAAAAACCCTTTCATTTTAAAAGGGCCATTGACATTTTATTATTATTAAATAATTGTTACAAAATTTCCTTTACGTTACGTTTCTTTTGGGTTGTAGTGTTTGAACATACAACCCTTTAAATGCTTTCTCATGTGCAAACTCTGATTATATTCAATTTACTCTAATTTTTTTTTACTCTACGGTATTGCTAACAGAATCAACATTGTCAGATGTCGGTAACATTCTCATCTATAAAATTAATAGCGCTATTTTTGGAAACTATTCATAAAAGTTTTTCTCATTACTGTTAGCACAGCTGATATCTTTCCCGGTTTCTGTTTTCCTTCAATTGAAGAGAGAAAATTACTAAACCAAAAACATACTTCCATCAGCATGCCATAATCGAAACGCCAGCTGAGCTAGCTTCATCCGCACCATCGCTTTCGTTAAGCATGGATAGATTATACTACTACCGGAACTCATCGATAGTTCGATATAGTTGCACACTTAAATTCCATGAATTTTAAATTGGAAATCATCGCCGTAGCCACCGTTGTTCGGCAAAAGGCAGAAGTTGCCCAAAAGGAATCAGCTTCTTTCCAAAACTTGGGCAGATTGGGAGGTAATATGCACCATTTGCGTTCGCTCATATTTAGCCAAAATAATGATGAGTTTACGAGTGTACAGTTCGATGTTTTATTTTCCCTTCGAGTGTTTGATCTTTAGAGAAAATTGATGGTGCTTTGAAATCCATTGGATATTCAAATTTGCTCCCAACGTTTTCATAGTAATAAATAGCAATATTTTATAATCTATATTTTTCCGTCGATAACGCAATAGTAGTCTTTGAGAAAACTTTAGAGGTAAAACTTTAAAAGAAAACATTGGATCAAATATCAGTGAGGTCAAATCAAAGCAGTTATTGATTTTTTTAATAATAAAAAGTTTCAACGAAATTATTAAATTACGAAACTCACAATCAAATAGTTACATAAGTTATGCCAAAGATATTCTGAAACACAAGCCTTAGGGTGTTGTTTATCTCTAAACGTAAACATATCTCTAACCACATCTCTCAACGCAATTATGAAGTTACTTTCAAAATAAACGATGCAAGAAATAGTTCCATACAATTAAAAATATTAAAAATCCTATTATTTCTGAGTCAATTCAATGAAAAGTAGAATAACTTCAAGTGTAAGGAATAAATTTACCCAGGAGTTATTAATTCGTAGCGCTTAAATTTCGATAACGAAAAAAACATAAGCTCTAATGGTTCTCCGTGTTGAAGTCCGGAGTAAATTTATAAGAATTTATGCTTGAAATATATTTAATTTAATCGCGAAATTGCAAGGAAAATTATTTTTACAACGGTAACAAATATAATTCAGAATTTAGATTTATATGGGCAGCGATATATCGTAAATTCCTCGCAAATACCTGTTAAAAGATTTTGTTCAAGTCGTTCGAAGACGCAGTATTCAATAGCGGTGGCAATGTTGGTAGTAGTTACGTCTTAGCGATCCTGATATTGACGATGTTAATCTGATGGCATCGACAACGATGTTGTCTGATTATGACATGCAATTAATTCAAAATTACAAGAATGCCGAATTTTCAAACCTTAAGAAATAACACATGCCACATTCTCAAAAAATGTTTACTAAATAAATGGTTGCCAGATAAATATACCAAAGTATTTATTAAATATGCTGCCTTCTTCCTAATGCAAACGCTTATAGTGCAATACTAATCCGGTGATCGCGACACTAATATATTTTCCATCTCAAGTATCATTGATCAATGATCAAGATCATTACACGCACTATAGTGGATACAATATTTGAGTCAAAGTATTCACTACTGTATGTTCCACGATCAGCGAAACTGTTCTCAGTCGAAATATCGAAAATTTCACAAGAAGGAGTTAATTTCAATGTGAACCAAAAGCGTTAGTTCACTTTTCTTCGAAGATCTTAACCAAAATGATCAATTTAGCTCAGGAAACAAAGCAAGTTTCGATCATTTGAAACGCTCAAATCTTAAAAATCACACTGAATAATATAATTCACCACATAGCCATATGGCCACATATAATCCGCATAGCCAGTGCGTAATTTCAATACATTAGATCAAAATGAGGGATTCTTCAGCCCGCAATTTATTGATTTTCTTGTTCGAAAAATAATGTTGCTGTAGTGGTTGTTGTAGTTGTTGCTGTAGTTGTAGTTCCGCCCATTTTTAAAATTATATTTCTAACTGAAACGGTAAACGCGAGTATAAATTTTGCAAAAATGTCAAACGTTAAAAGCTTGAGTTGTTGCAGCAGGACGTGGTTTCATAATTTTACCGTGTAATTTATTAACTTTTATTATTAACGACGAAATTGAGTTTAGTGGTACCTGCAGCATTTGTTTGACCAGTCTTTTTCGGAAGGACGTATGCAGACTTATACTTTGTGAGCATATATTTCATGTAAAGTGTACGTAAAGTTTACGCCATATCATCAAATAGTGTTATGTTATGTCCGATTTACAACCAACTTATTAAAGATGACTTTTTGCAAATTGTTTTTTTTTTGTTTTATTAGTAAAATCAGCATTTTATATTATCTTCCGTTTAAAGGCAAGGAAACAATTGAGAGGGAGAACTATAATACCTATAATCCTCAAGACCGAAGTCGGATTGTTGAAGCAGCCAACAGAAGGGACGGTTGCTCTTTCAACTTCCTTAGGAATTAAATATAAAACGGCTTACACATGGGTATCCCAAGGTCGCGTGGATTTTAAAAAAAAAAAAGGTGGAATGAAGCCGAAGTTTCTGTCCAAAACCGAAGTAGAACACATTATGGGGTGTGTGGAGCATGATTGCAGCATTTCGCTATGGGATATAGCAACGCGCTTGAGATTGCAATTCGGAAAAAACATTGCAGTTTCTACCACCAGCAACTACCTCCAGGGGCAGCTATACTCCCTAAAACAAATTCACCCCGCAACTGTTACCTTAAACAGTAACAAACAGAAAGTAAGGAGAAAAGGGCAACATATGTGACAAGCCTGAACATATATTTTATGGGATTTAAACATCGTTTACGATTGCTTGAAACCTCCCCTTCAAAACACCATAATACCGCTTGGTTGTGTTGCGCACTCTGCATAGCTTATTATTAAAATTTAGAAACACACAGCAAAATGGTTCTGAGATTGGCGGTAAGGTGTCAATAAATACAGTAAAAGTTGGTATCCTGGACCTTTTGAAATTACTGGAATAAATTAATTTAATGGAGTATGAAAGTGCAAAGAAACTAACCCAACAGTCACTCCTATAATCTGCTTTTAAATCGCATGATGAACTCTTATTCAGACGTTTCAAAGCGAATATACTTTGGACACATATGCCGTTCAAAAATGTATAACAATTCTGATTATTCTGATTATTTAGGTAATCTTACCCTGAGTCATGGGTGATAGGTACTCATTCCAAAACCCTTCTGCTGGTTTCCTGACGCTACAAACCGCAAAAATTACGTAAGTTTTAAAACAGTAGTGTTCCTTTTTCCACAACTGAGTTGCATGACGACGTCATGTTTAAAATCCTCCACAATATTATCTACTTTTAGTCATTTGAAGACGAATTGAATAATAATTCGCAAATCGCTTTCAGATATCACATTATTTTTCATTTTAGTAGCCCTGCTTCTCAGCTAAATCCACGCACACTTCTCTCAACGACCTAAACGTTCTCCCGAAACCTTAATGCTTAAGCATTCAATTAATTAATGTTATTAAAATATCGTAACTATAATTTTTTGACGGAAAACCACACAAATATAAACGAATAAAAACTTCATTTTTGAAAATACTTCAATAGCTGAACTATTTCAAAAGAGCAATAGCGAAATTTTGATTATTACTAAAATTTCGTCATTCTACATATGGCAACACTTTCCATATCATCCTATAAATAGTTGCCAGCAGACCGATGGAGAGCTGAGCAAACACTAGCGAAAGGAAACCATTTTACCAAATCGGCAAGCTCTTCACCGCTGTCGACGTCGCAATCTTTCGTTTCGTGTCATTTTAAGGGCATTGGTCATTTATTCGTCCTCAGAACCCAACGAAAGTAACATATGCAACGGCTAATTATAGCAGGATTTCACTTGTAATACTAATCTTCTTAAAACCAGCTGAAGCTTAGGAAATTCTCATCACAGTCTTATTTAAATTTAAGCAAATATAAGCCGTTCTTTCGGTTCCTTTAATTCTGAAGCAAACCACGTAATAATATGTTTACCCGATGTGTGTATAAGTGAATATATGTGTGTATGGGTGTTTGTGCATTATGTATTGCTTTTAATTATTTAATTTTCTTCTTTTCGTGACTGCTCAATTTTACTAAAATCGTGTTGAATTCATAGTAAGGTATTTCCAATTCAAAGGAATTATTTTCCATCGCTTCCCCTGCTCCGACACAGCATTCGAAGGACGGCTAATAGTAATTTTGATTGCTTTTTCCAAAGCAATCATTTCAAACTCCCATACATTCACGCAAACGGCCGCATACAATCCACTGGGTTTCATATCAATTTTAACAGCATTGCGATTTCCGGATTTATTCAGCCTTTATCTAATCTGACCCCACGAGATCAGTTTGAATGAATACAAATATGTATGTGTCTGTGTGATTACTTATATCAAAGCGTTTATTAGTTTCCGTTTGTGCCTAATATTTCCAGTCGCTGCAATCGATGCGTTCGAATCACCAGCTAAAACCATTAATCATATCATCGAAGAGTCTCAAGTGTGCAAATGCATGTGTATGTAGTAAATGTATGTGTAAAGGATGAATTGAAGGAGAAGCAGATTGCGGGTAATTGCTGGTTTTTGAAACAAAACTTTTTCACGCCACGTCCTTTTAATGCGTCACAAATCAATTCAATGTTTTTGTTGCATAGCGATGTATCTTTTATTTCGCCGAAAGTATGTCCCTGCACTAGATTTGTAGAGTTTTGAATGTATGTCTGGATTGTGCCTTTCATTCATATCGTACATACGATTACATACATTAAATCCCTTTTATATGGCATTAACTGATCTCATGTCACTAATTATGTGTTACAAAATAGGAAGAAATAAAAGGATAAGGAGCAATAGAGGAATCACGTCAATTACAGAATATATCCAAAACTATTTTCCAAATATCATAACAACAAACCAACACAATTTATATCCCCCAAATAACACAAAGTCGTAGGAAACACGACATCGAATATTTTTACCGTTCCCCTAGTTGCAAATTTACAACAAGCTAATTGTTAAAATGTAGGCGTCAACGTTAGACTGAGTAGTGGGCCAAATTTACCAAAATCCTTTTGCAGGAAAGTCTTTGAGGAGGAGTTTTCTCGAGAGTCCTGTCTTTAACATCAATCTAAAGTCAATGTTACCACATTTTCTGCGAGTTCAAATACAACAAAATTTACATGAGAAACTATTTATAAGTTTGAGCGATTGTTCTGGGTTGCAAATTAGTCAACAGGACTGAATAATCGTCCTTTGATTTTTTTTCTTGTATATAGACTTTGCTTTTCTAAAGGTCGAAATTGTCCTAATTTTTAGCGATCATGGTAGTATTAATAATAAAATGAAAATGGATGCAAGACTTTTCTATAGAATTTTTATATGATTTCTTATGATGGAAAATAAAAAGTAATCGCGTAAGGGATAACTGTTCAGTTAGTTTTGTTAAGTAAATTGACACGATATTCTAGGAAGAGCTCTCTTACTATCTTCCTCCATTTTTTACGCCTTCGTTATTAGTTTGTTTGTTTTGTTTGTTTAGCTTTGGTTTCGTCGCCGTTTGCTTTTTGTAACTTCCTCTTTTTTTCTTTCTTATTTGCATTTTGTGTATGATTTGATGAAGGCATTATTTGACGAAGAATGCATGCGACTTTAAATTGAATTAGCAATTTTTAATGGATATTTTTTCCAGAACAAAGCAATTCACCGCAAACATAGCGACACAAAGCATTCTACAATAAGCTCCTTGCTTGCGCCCATCCTTTTAAACCTGCCACATGGGATCGAAAATATATTTTAAAACAATGAGGAAAAAGACAAACAATATAAATTTCTACTCATTATTTAATTAAATAAAGAAGAATCGAATTCATTTAAATTGAATTAACCCCAAAGTTTTTTAAAAAATATTATGGAGTTATTAAATTCTTAGATATGTCCTAATCTTAATAATTAATCAATCATAACCTTAACTAAAACAATTTAAACCGACATTTTTCGGTGTAGAATAGTCGCACCAACACCTTGAGTTTCTAGAAATTTTTTTCTCGAAAATGTATTTGGCACATTTCGCTAGAATATTGTTTAACAAAAACCAAATAAATTGCGATGACTGACTGACTTCCTTTCGCGTTCATTTCTGTACCAAAATAAATTTAATGGTCCGAAAAATACATTCAAATAAAAGGCGTCATGACTTATTAGCAAAGACAAAAATATTGGTTTGCTTACGAGCATTTCATTAAATTGAAAAAATATAGACAAATTCAGAAAAACTTAGAAGAGAAGGCTGTAGAAAAATATGGCAATCATAGCACAACGTGTTACAACGGAAACAGCAGAAACAATAACTAAAACGCCAAATTGCCATCGTCATACTTCAGCACCATCATCACCGTTCAGCGTAATCATTACTGGGATGAAGGCATCGGTTGCTGCCATCGTCTAGTGCTAACCACGACCAGATTTCATTTCATAGCAATACTGACAAAAGAAAAAAGAAGCGAAAGGAGAAAGATATTATTATGATGCATAGCAGAAAAAATTACTGAGCCATAAGGAAAGAAATTAAAATCTATGGACATTGCATGGAAATACATAGAATCTTTGTCTGTACGGTCCCTTGGGCAGGCGTGTGACGAAGCGGCTGAAATTAGAGAAATAATAAACTACGGGAAACGGAAACGGCATCACATGGACCGGGCGAGAACAAATCTTTTTTAATTTTTAAAAAATATTACTTTCACATTCATAAAAGCCAACGAGCATCCTTTGTCTTTGAAAATGTATTCAACGCTGGGAATATTTCACGCCTTTTCTACTCACAGAAAAAAAAGAGGGAAGTTTTTTAAATATACCTCTACTAAAATTTTCCTACGATATGTCCTGCGTCTGAACAAAAACGAATACGACAATAAATTCTGAAGTTTATTATAACATAAAAGTGCTAAAAAGTAAAATAGAATAAAATGAAATAGAATAAATTCATATCAAAAAATATCTAATTTTAATTCAAATTAAGTAAGAGAATCGAAAGTTAAATAAATATATAGAAAATATTAATTAAAAAATTTTAGAAATAAGAGACCCAGAAATAATAGAACTAAAAAAATTGAAGAAATATACTAGAAGCCACACCAATAAATTAAAACGAAAATTAATATATATTTGTAAAATTCCGTACTTTAGAAAACTTTTAAAAATTAAAAAAAAAATAAATTAGTACGTATAAGGTTACGTCCATAAGATACAAAAAGCTTAAAGGAGTATGCACAAATATAATGAATGATAATGATAATGAAAAACATAAAGGATATAAAATTATGGTAATAAAAAACGAAAATTAAAAACTCGGTCGTCAATTGCCTTCAATGAACAGAGTTAGGGACTTTCATGTATTATTGAGTTAAATGCAAAACATCAATCAGAGAAAGTAACAATAAATAAGAGAATACAATTAATAAAATCATTATCAAGCAAATAATGGTTTACCTCTTAACTAAAACATTAGCCAATTTCTTCAGTATATTCGTCTGTTTATGGCACAATTAAATAGCGGTAGAATTCACAATAGGTATCCATGAGCCAGTACACATAATAGATATTTTTCGCTCTGAAGGATTTCCTGTAAGAACATAACTTTACATATTCTAGTCGGAAAAGATCCAGCCTCCTAACTGGTTAAGAGGCGTCAGATCTGCCTGACAGAGCCTCCTAACCGATTAAGGTGTCAGATTTTCAACTAGCTTGGTTTTGTGAGCCACAGGAAACTTTATATATATTCTTATATATATTCTTTATATTCTTTACCTCCAAAGATTTTCTTTTTCTTGGTTTCTCTTTTTCTTCGTTTCAAATTATTATCGAGACAGTCTTTTACTTGATGCAGTATGATAAGCATGTTGAACTGGACTGATGTTTCAGTGGTACAGTGTTGTCACAGGTTTTAAGGTCCCACCGACAATAAAAATCTATTACGTGCTGTGTGCAAAATCCCATATTTACCAAATTAGGCGTTGGTGGAGCCGATGATAAGTTTCTATATTCTTTTATAACCCGCTTGTAACGCATTGTTGGGAAAGACAGAAACTAAAAAGTGGGTGAATTGGAGTTAGATTAGATTAACTCAGATTAGAGTTAGTAAAGTGTATTAATATAAGAGCTCGTTAGGGACGAGAAACACGATTTCATTCACATTAAATACCAAAAGTGGGCGTGGCTGTTGTCCGATTTCGCCTATTTCAGCCTATCCTAACAGGAAATATTCGTACCAAATTTCATGACGATACCTTTTTTCGTTCTCTTGGAATATAATAACCACTTTGACCACAACACACTGTTAAGTCAGCTTGATTTTCTTCTTAAGAATAAGAGTGTAAATTTTTAACACACAACCAGAAATCTTTAATTATTATTTAATTTATATTATTATTATTATTCAATTATTGAACCAAGAGAGCTGTATCCTAACTCCATTAAGATTTAGTCGACATAACGTTTTAATAAAATTTCAGATTTCTGTTTCTCACAGAATGCACACAAAATATAGCCGAAACATGAATACTTTGGGAACTTGCGCAGGTACTTGCTTCATCATTGCGGAGAACATTACAACATGTCTCTGCGAACATCTGCGTACTAAATATATTAGCACGCATATGTTCGCAGTAATTTTTTACAACATTACCCTCAATGATTTCTCATCAGAATGAAGCAAGTGTTTGCACACGTTCCCTACTTCACGAAAAATGGGATATGTACATGGGATATGTACATGGGGAGAGTTAACACGAATAAGTTTGAGATTTGTTGATGTTTATTTGTGGTGCGACATGAAATTTGGTGGCTAAGGATCATAACGTTGCAACATGTCGTCCGCCTTGTGGAAATCCTCATTTTATGATTGCAGAATTTTTGTGATCACCTGATTCTCTGCATTTCTACTTAAAACACAAGGCACATCATATCCTTGGGTATCAGATAAACAAAGAGGTTAAAACATATAACCATTAGTTAACGAAGTACAATAGCTTGAAGGCAATTCCAACCTAACATGCCGTAGAGGAGACATGTTGGAATATAAGATGGAAAATGCAACTTAAATGCACTTAAAAGGAAAATGCAGCATTGCGGGATGAGATTATGCTTTTTATGGCACCTAATTTAATGTCTTGTGGTATATAAAATAATTTTTAGTCCCATTTGTTGAGACTTGGACTAACAAGATTCAAGTTCTACTCCGAAATTTAAAGAAGCGAGTAAAATAGGCTTTCAATGTAGCCTTAGAAAGAAATTACACTAGCAGAGATAGACAGAGAAAGTGAGAGAGAGAAAATTGTTGAAAAGGATCGGAATTGCCTCCGCGTGTGCTAGAAAGCCACATAAAATGCTTTGCAGATATCGAGGTGCATGGACTGTCAGATTATTGTTATTGTTACATAATTGAAAATGACAGTATCGGTGAGCCTTATATTGCATCCGTAAACGACATGAAATGATATAACTTAACTTAAATTCCTCCCTGTTATTTTCGCGTAATTAAACAAGTAGGGGAATATATTGCCCTCAAAGACTATATTTGGACTTTCTAATATTCGCTTTTGTGGTATTTTGTGAATTTTCTAATCCTGTATATATGAATAAATTATTTAATATTATCAAATACTACCTACAGGCAATAATCATCGTGCTTTTGTTTTAGGACACATGGTATTTTCTTGGTTCTGAAAAAGGAAAATATCCTTAGACAATATTTTGAATTTATAGCAGTTTTTATTATGAAATTTGTAATGTATTTTTATTATAAACTCATTACATAAAAATACAAACTTAAAAGTATTCGATATTTAAGTAGTTTATTTTTGTTAAATATATTTGTACTTTATTAGAAAAATGCACGCATAATTTATCAATATGAATTTGCATCACTGAATGAGTAACAGGCGGAGGATTAGACAGACGCCTTTAAGATGACGTGACGAGTATGGGCTAGGCTGCAAGCCTCGACTCGCACCAGTTGAAAAACCTTTTATAAACAATAAATATAAAAATTTGTTTATGTTAATTTTTTGACAATTTTTTCTAAAGCAAAAAAGCACTTCCAACTTTGAAATTTTGCTCGACGTTACCAGAGAAATACCGTACCACGCTGAATTAATTTTAATTCGTAGAGAGAAAGTGAATTTTATGTTACGGAATTTGAATTTTTGGGGCGATTTTTTAAGTAAAACGTACTTTATTAAAGATACAATCAATTTACTCTTTTCTGCAGTTAACTTTTCATAGATTGGTTTGTAGCTTCACTTAATTATCTTCTCCCAAAGTATCTTAAAATGAATATAAACCGCTATTCAGATTATACCAACTTCTCCATCATTATAATTAACATGGTCCTTTTTGGATGATTAAATAAAGCCTATTATTTTGTACTGCATTCACTTAACGGCATTCAACGACGTTAGTAATTATGAAGCACGCGTAACAAATTTGCCTACGCAATTCGTCCAAGCCATCATATTTTATTATTAGTGAAGTTTGTAAATCGCAATCGCGCAAACATTCAATCGTCAAACATTCTGATCTGTTGTATTTTCGAAGTATTCTATTAATTTTCACCTTTAGTGTTTTCTTTTTCCAAAAGTTATTTTTCCCAAAACTGTAGCCGAAATTCGAACGTTATAATTTCCTGGAAAGTATCAGTTATATAAAGAAAAATCGAAGCGAAGACGAAATTTCTTTACGAATCTGCCCGAATCCTCTTTTCTCATTTTCGACTTCTGCTCATAAACAACAGATTTCTCAAATAATAAAGCAGATTCGACGAGTGTCAAAAGCGAAACATAATTTCGTTTCGTTTTTGCATTGTATGACTATGAATGAATCGTCGGAAACTGAAATTGCGTTTACCCAATTTGAAACACTCTTAAATCCCACCCAGTCGATTATTTTTGCCCATGTTTAAGACGTTTAATCAAGTGGACCCTACTGTTATGATAATATCACCTTATCTGAGCACACACCCATATGCACACATACACACACGTGCATTCATATCCATACATCCAGCCGCCAACTGAGACAAATTGTGAAAAAATAGTAGTTACGAAATCTCTGGACATCGGCAAAATATAAATAGATAACCCCAATTTGAAGTTCGTTCAGATCGAAATCTGTGCTTACATCTCTTCAACATCTTAAAACGTATTCATATTTTGTTAATTAATTAGGAATTAAATTTTTTAGCCGCACATATTCACGGCAAATATTTCCTTAGACTATTTAAAGAAATTGATGCGGGGAACAGTACAAGGTTTGTACCCTGGAAAGTAATTAACAAAAAGGTGTTTCGAATTTAG
This sequence comes from Physocephala rufipes, assembly GCA_963966595.1. Classification (NCBI taxonomy): domain Eukaryota; kingdom Metazoa; phylum Arthropoda; class Insecta; order Diptera; family Conopidae; genus Physocephala; species Physocephala rufipes. Next base: position 9,556,053 of record OZ016502.1, read on the forward strand.
AGGTATCAGGAGGTACTAGCAAAAGTGCTCGTAATTATTTATTTGTGTGGCTAATTAAAGGCGAACGCTTCATTTCATTTCGACGACCCCGGGTTTTTCTGTCATGTTTTTCTTTGTCTGTTCTTAGCGTCAAAAATGTACGCCCCTTAAATACAGCCTCCAGTCGTGATAAAACCGCAAAATGTGTATATTGTTCTCAAATTGAATTCACTAAAAGCGCCTTAATTACACTTAATTAGTCATAAATAATACAACTAAATACGTAACTGGCTGTTTGAAAAGTTGGTGATTTGGTGCGGATACTCTCCACACCAAACCGGTTGGGAATACATAAATGCAGGCTTCCAAGGATATCTAGAGGTTTACTTGCTACAGCCATTAACACAGTGCTGTAATTTAGTAGCTTTTTTTGAAGCTGTTGCTTTAACTGCTGGCGCAACGGTTAACCTCTAATACTTTCGCCACTTTGGTCGACTCTATTAACTCTCAGCGTAGGTGTGTGCATAATTTTTTTACATTTAATGCTTGTTTGCTTTTAAGCCGTTTTACATTGGCGTTGCAAATTTATGAGCAACATTTTAGCAGAAAATGTATTAGTTTTTGCTCATTAATTAAATATGAATATTAGCTAAAACCTATCCAGCCGCAAAGGGACCTTAGAAAGGTCGATTGGTGCGGCCTAAAGGGCAATATCTACGGTATAACGATGTAGTTGTGTGTTTTAGCAGCAACTCATGGAAATCGTTATTTAAAAATAGAAAAAGGTAAGCAATAAAATTTAAAATTTGATTTAATTCGCGTTTGTAGTTAGGTTTTTCAGATCTTAGAGTAGCGTACCGGTTACGAACATATTCTTAATAATGAGTGTGATCCGCCTTCAAAAATGCTGTAGATTATTATGAAATTGGGCACGAAATTTGTGTGATCCGCTTCATTTATCGACGCGAAGATACCCCCATTTCTTTTTCGATTTCAGAGGATATTTATCACTTTAATCAGATATTTCTTCACGAGGTATTTTTATATCAACCAAAAACTAAGAAACTTAATTGTATGCATTTTGTCGCTTAAATCAAACATATTTGGTGAATGACTGATAAAAAACGGAAAACACCTTTGCTTAGCTTCAACAACAATCATCAATAACTGAATCTTTAATAAAATTTCGCTTATTTATTTAAATATTATAAACCTTTATGAAAGAAGAGCAGAACAGAAGAGAAACGGAACAAAGAAGTGCATTGCAGAAGTAGGTGCAGAAAATTTTACAAGTTAAGTCAGTGTACGGTGGAAATGCTTTCGGAAATGTCCGCAGCTAGACAAGGTCGTATTACTGTTTTATATGCGATAAGCGATAAGCATTGTAAATGAATTAACTTAGCATGAACGTGTCAATGAACATGTGACCCAGATTGTTTAATTGGTTTCGAATTAATAAACTTGCGTAAATGAAGTAAAAGGAATAATGAGCCTCTTTTGTGTATATTTATAATTGCTATTACAGAAAACAATTTTAATCAAGAAAAGTGTAATGTGTTGAAGTGTTGCGCCACGTTGCGCCACGTGACAAAATTTAGCAAAGAGTGATAAACTAGTAACAAAAAACGCGATGAAATCCGGTAATACCAAACCTGCTGAAAGTGCTGGTATTAAAAACAATTTCGATTTTCCGTGACCATTTTAGTTGTCAGAAATGACTCATTTTTTTCTAACAGCCTTTAATTTTTTATTTTGTAGAAATCCAAAGAAGAAATATTTGTAAAACTGTGTTTAATTGGAATGCCTGTGCGAATTTCAATTCAATTTTTTCTCTTATTAATTTTCATGAATCTTAGCAAAATTTAAAATATTGAATTTTTTAACAAATTTGCAAATTATGAATTTATATATTTTTTGAATTTATTAGTCCTAAACACTGTTACGAAACTAGAAAGTAAATCTGCTTATATTATACGTAAGCACAAGTACGAACATGTGTATAAAATAAAGTACTTGTCTGATTGAGTGTGTGTGCGTGGGAATATTGTTGAAGTCCACATGAGTATGTCAAAGTCTGTACAATGACTTCATATTTCTTTAGAGATTGACAGGGAGAGAGGTCATGATTCATAGTATTTCGACGTTACACATCATTCGCTAGGTTTTCAAGTTATTGTTGAGTGTTATTGCTGTTGTTGAAGTCACCAACACATCACAATGCATTGCAGAAGGAAAAAGAAACAGGAGACAATACATTACCAAAAAAGAAAATTTATGAAAAGGCGTAACGGCAAAATTTGGAAGTGAAAAATTATAGCTCCTTGTGAGGTTAGGCTCAAGAGCAGTCAACATACTAAACGAGAACTGAATGAAGAAATTAATGTGTTTTGTTTAAAATTTTTAAAAAAGTGGGAGAAAGAAAGAAATAAGAATGACTAAAAATAAGCGAGAGTAAGATGAATGATTAAAATTATTACAAACTTTTAATGGAAGGCATTGCAAAGGGAAAATTCCAGGGACATTTAGCAAATGCTACGGGCATAGGTTCGCTCAAAATGACTTTATATCGAACGCGGAGGTTTTAGATTTACGGACCTTACCTTGAAGATTTAATTTTATTGATTGTGTGATAGATAGGAGATTTCATGCTCAAGCAGGTAAATCTTATAGTTTTTGAGTATTTTAGGTTTGAATTTGCTTTCTGGTTTTTCGAATTTTTGGTACGTATTCTGTTATAAGGATTTCATTATAAACCGGAATAAGCCTTATATTATAGTGCCAGATATGAACCGCCAGATATTTAATATTCTTCTTATCGCAGCAAGTGTTACTCATACGCAGTGTTATAACCTACAAGGGATGGCCTTGTGAGTTGTTTCCTGTTTTCCCACGTACTTCATCCTTAGATCGCAAGAGTGGGAAAGGGTATGCAACATTCTCTTATTGTAACATTTTTTAATTTAATTTTTGAGTCATTTTAGTTCATTATTGGGTCCGGATTGTCGAAAATTCAATCCTTTTTGTCATCTTAATAGAATTTCGAACCTCAAAAGTTTACACAAATAGCTACATTTTGCAACGAAGAGGTATCTAAATAATTTTGTTGTAAAACAGTTTTATTGAACAGATTATTGTGCTCTGCGATATGGGATGCGCTTTTCTCGACAATAACTAAAGTAACAATAAACTGACCTGGCTACAAAATCTGATATGTAGTTATAAAAAAAACAACAAAAGAAACTAAAGAATGCTAGAAAATTGGGGACCAGAGACAACGATCTAAAATAAGAACGCGTAGGCATTCATTAAAGCTGAAACAGCGAAAATAAGTCTGTGGTAACGTGTCTCCAGCTTTGCAAGGACAGTTACAACGGCAAGTGAGCAAACTTCAAACAAACAAGAAAAATTTTACATTCCTGAAAAAAAAAGAAACCTCTGAACTTAGAGTTAATGTTATTAAAGCAGAAAATACTTCCAGTTCAAATGGGAAATTTCATAATTGTGAAAACGACGGAAACACAAAGGAAGACAGGAGAATAGCGAACACAAAAGAAGTAATAGCCAAAATAATTTTCCATAGAAGGGAAAAAAGGTCGTAAAAAGTATTTGTAGAGACACTAGACCGATTTACACGACCACCGAATAAAAAAATAGAAGGGGCTCCATATCGCGGCGTGCGCATTACAGATGGTTTTAACATCTTTTATGGCTTTAGCGCTAAAATTCAACTCTTTTAAAAAATGTTTGTCGTTCCTTTTTTGGTCGAAAACAGGAGAATCGAAAGTAATATAAAATAGAAGGAAGTTTTCAACGCGGATAATGCAAAAATAAAGAAAGGGAGGAATTACAATAGAGAAAATAAAAAAAAACGGACGAACGGTGAAAACAAAGATAGAGCGGAGCAGAGAAGAAAAATGAATAAAAGGAACAATTAAATAGAACACTGAGAAAAAGTTAAATTGGCGACATATTGTATTAGTTGTAAATTCAAAATGATGCTTTCCTTGTGAAGGAGCTTACTCTGAATAAAATATTACTAGAACAAAAGCTTTGCAAACGAAATCTTTTTGGATTTGCAAAAGAGAAGGGAATGAGGGGAAAAATGTATAGAATTGTAGACGTGCCTTTTGGATGCAATTCCTTATGCTTTTAATAATGTATTTGTTTTATACTTGTACAATATTATGAATTCTTTGAACTCAATCGTCACAAGAACGTTCAATAATACTTCGTCGGAGAATGACGTTTAGGTTGCTCTCGGCTTTGTGGCTAAAATACGGCTGGATATGGCTAAAATATCTTCTGACTTTTGTTTGCCTTTCTCTCGTTTTGAGAGAACAAAGAGCTAATATTTTCCCTAAATTTTGCAATACCTTTTATTGCTTTCTTTATGTTTATGACGTGATCGTCCGAGATCTGAAATCTATAATTACACCATCTTTAACTAACGATGAAAATCATTTCCATTTGTTTCTCCTCTACCTGTAGTTATTTGTACCATGCTTGTGATTATTTCACTAGAAGGTACGCTACTTAACGTTAATAAAAGAAATTCCACCTTTTAGAACTATTTCATACAGACTCATCTTTATTTTTTCCTTTTTTTCTTACATAAGCGAGAGTGAGATGACTATACATGTGTGTGAATGTCAAATAAAAGAATGACAATAATTCCCTACATACCGACGAGATCGGAGCCCTCTAGTGACATGTTTTGCTTTAGTGATTTTTTGTATCGTTAAATTTCTGTTTCTTTTGGTTTCGTTCCATTTTCCTAAAAACTATTTTCCTTTTCACTTCGTTTATTGATAAATTCATATAGATATTTCCACTCAGTCTTCTATTTATTTCGACGTGGATTGATTAGTTGTGCCTCCGATGTGTATTTTTGCCATTCACTTCATTTTTTTCGCTGTAATTATTTCATATATTTATGTTCTAATTTTCGTAATTTCTCGTTTCCTTTATTTCCTTTCTATGCATGCATGCTTGTTGGTCTCTACATCACTACTGTGGTTATATTTTTGAAGACATCTCTGTTTTTTATATCCTGTTCCCTTTAAAAAAGGGAAAAGGATATATTAACGTTGATACTGAGTTTGTAACGCAGTGAAGGAGCTACAATAGATATAGAAAAGTATATATATTCCGACTCAGAATGATCTCCTGAGTCGATTTAGCCCTGTCCGTCCGTCTGTCTGTCTGTCTGTCTGTCTGTCTGTCTGTCTGTCTGTCTGTCTGTCTGTGGAAATCACGATTACAAGAGAACGAATAAAGCTATCGTCATCAAATTTGGCACGGATATTTCTTGTTAGTATAGGCTGGTTGGTATTGAAAATGGGCGAAATCGGACAACAACCACGCTCACTTTTAATATTAAATATAAATTGGGATGTACTCAAAGTTCAATTTCTCGGCTGAAATTATGAACTGAGTGGTGAAATTGTGTGTACAAGTTTATCACCTGAGTCAAAAATATAATCCAAAAAATGGGCGTGGTCCTCCCACTAAAACCAAAAATTGCTGTTACAGGCATTAAAATAGAGCTATCAACACGTAATTTGGCATAACTTTTCCCTCTCATTATGGGATGACTGGTATTAAATATGGGCGAAATTGGACAGTTCCATGCCCACTTTATAGAAAATATTAATTTTCACGGCTTTGGAGGGAACAGGATATATAAGCTTCGGCTAGTCCGAAGATAACGTTCTTACTAGTTGTTTTTGTCGATGTTTGATACATCTGTTTGTCAATCTTGCATTTTATAAATATAAATGATATTTAGATCACTGCAATCATATTAAATTTAACCATAGAGTAAGGAATTTTTGGGAATATTGTTTTCCCTGAAACACATTATTCGTAAGGCCAATTGTGATTAAATACTTACCTTAACGTCGAAGGAATTAAACTATAAACACGCGTTAATCCATATTTGCTACAAATTGAGGGTATCTCTCATCGGGTTTTGCCTATTTTCAAACTCAGATGGTTTCTTTCTCGGCTGTCTTGTTTAATACAATACTGAGTGGGGAACAAAGTGAAAGCATTCTATTTCCTTCGACTGCAAGCTATAGAAACAAAAAAAAAAATAAGTGAAATAAAAAAATTAAAAAAATTTTGAGAAGACTTAAAAAAAATTAAAAATTAAAAAACATAATTAAATAATTAAAAACTTAAAAAAACATAATTATTATATTATACAACATATTTTAAGAAATTAAAAATTTGGAAATTAAATTAGAAGTCAGAGTGAAATTACACCCATAATTTCGATAAATTGACGAAGCAAAAAGTGGAATTTGAAACTAAAAGAAAATTTAAAAAGAAGACAAAATCAAATTAGAAAATTGTTTAAAGCTCAATTTGAATCGAAAACTAAAAACCAAAAAAATTTGAAAAACCTGAAAAAATTAAGGCAGAAAGTAAAATTCCTTAAAATCGATTCCTAAAATAAAGTAAAATCTTGCTAGGCAGTCACAAAGCGTCTGGAGAAAAAGGCTAGCTACCCAAATGAAGCCAAATAAACGAAAACAAAATGAAAAGAAAATATAAAAATATAATGATCTGCAAATTTGGAAGCCAACGTCAATAATTGACAAAAAAAAAAAAAAAAACGAACATGGAAACGAAAAACGGAAACGAACCGATAATAATGAACTGAGCACAGGTTTAACAAAGTGATAAAGGTGGATGAAACGTGAAAAAATCAATTGGGAAATAATTTAAGGTTTTACCAAATAGACCAAAGAGGGGTCTTAAAATAACTCAAGTTGTCTTTTTTTGTAAATTTGAATAAGGGGGATAATGGCGGAGATGGCGATTATAATAGTGATGAGGATGATGATGATGCATAACTCGATCTCGATAAAGATAATGCTGTGAGTGGTGAAGACGGTGGTGTGAGTCTTACAGAATTAACGTAGTATAGCGTCAGAGAAGAGTGAATATTATTAATAAAGGGTAATCTGTAGTAAAATTGCTCCATAATGACACAAAGAAAAGGAAAAACAAGCAGAAAACGGAAATTAAGAAGTGAGTGATGCAGCCGTTTTCCTTCTTCGTTTAGCTGCGAATAATTAACTGGAGAATTATTTGAAATACAATCAGGCACAGTTTGAAAGACGAGTTTTCCCCGGTACGGATATGCTTGAATGATATATCTTGGGATAATCCAGGATCGCTATTGTCACACCGATAGTCTGCTAGACACATTGGTGCTTTTAATCACAGATTCATGGAAGCAAATCAATATTATGGGGATATTTTGGCAGCTACCTATTTTTGATGTTCCGTTACATTTTCTGCTTTGCGTCATTTTACTTTCACCTTTTGAGAAAAATCTTGAGCATGTTTGCTTTCTGTTTTCTTACGCTCGTTGCTGGTGATGGCGAAATATTGATGAAAATATTGAGACGTTGAAACGGAAAGTAGGTTAACGATGTTACTGGTCCTCTTTGTAATAACAATTTTTTTAAAACATAATTAATTCCGTTTTGCTTTCTGAAAGCTTTAAGAAATTTCTAATGAAAGAGAACTAAGATGCAGTAGATATTATGTCAATATAAAGATTATTAGAATATATTATATTTCATTACTTCGGAGGATCCTCCATTGGGGAGAAATGACGAAAATTATATTTTATATTGTAATCAATTTATCAATTAATTAATCCATGTATTCTTAATTTTTAAAGTTAGTTTCAATAAATTTATTAACGTTAGTTGATACCAGTTTTCATAACATTAACATTTTCATAACATTAACTTGCATGGATTCGGTGGAGTTCGAAAAAATAGAAGAAGATTCAATCCGTTTCATATCCAATAGCTAGAAATGCATTGAAATGTGTTGAAAAGATGGCAAGGTAGAATTTTTTTAATTTAATACAAGAGACTACTTCTCCTGGCACAAGAAAAGGGATTAATGTTAAAAAGAAATACTAAATATAAGACAACAAAAAGAAGGACAAGACAAAAGAAGGAAAAGAGTAAAAAAAAATCCTAGAAAGAAAGACGTTATCACAAGGAACAGCGGGAAATGAAATGTGATAATAATCAAATCGTATTGTTAACAAGAATATTTCCCAACAACACTTCTGGTAACTTTCCCCCGATTTGATCGCTTTTGTCGCCACACAATGCTTTCTCATTGCTGGGCAAGGATTCCACAGCCACGGCTGTATCGCACGGGGCTCGCATAATTTTTTATAATTGTATTATATTTCTTTGCTTTATTTTTCAGTTTCCTTGTTCTCACTTAACCAAATATTATAAAATAGTAAAAATTTTTTAAAAAAATTGCAGAGCAAGTAACTAAAATCTGGCAAGCGTGTTCGGAAAGTAAAAAAGTCATAAAAGAAACCAAAGAAGGACTGAAAGCAAAAATGTTTCCCTCATCAAAATTTTTAAAATATATTAGAAGGTCTGCTTCTTCTGTTCTTTTTGAGGACTTAAAAAAAAGTTGGTGACATGAAACATTTTGCGAAACAGCGTGATTTTTTAAAGTTTTTCTTGCTGCCTTGTCCTCCTTCAGCTTCGATTAATGGTCGAAACTAGTCCTTGCAGAAAATCATGATGGCAACCCTTTTAGAATTACGTAATAGCAACAATTACAACGATATAAATTTTCAATTACTTTGTTCTTAAATTTTGTAAGACTTTCCGCGAAAATTTCTTGGCAGTGAGTTTTCAATGCACGGGTCTGAAACGCGCGCAATGAAGAGGAAAAGGGTAAGCTTTTAATGATGATAGCGGTGAGGATAATTTTGGGGATGGTGGTGGCTCTCCCAATGATGGTAGTGGTGGTGTTGATACTTGAACACTAACGCGTCTTAGTTTTCGCTTCTCAGCTTCTCTAAGTCTGTTTCACTTTTCGACTTTTATGCGCTTTTGCAAGATTTTGCAAAGAATAACATTTTATAACGGCAGATTGTTGTCCCATAAAAGCTACTCTGTAAGCTTCGCAATAAATGCTTAAAACCTTCAGATTACGTAATAAGAGAAAAACGAAATTTTGCAGAATGAATACAAAGTTAATGGATAATTATTAAAATAAAACTAAAATATAACATTCAACAGTTTTAAAATAATATTTGTTACTCAGTTGGTTAATTTCATAGGAGAAACCTAGGTCTTATACGCAAACCGAATACATCAAGTCTATGAGAACCTATTGCGTGACTCCAAATTGGGAATGCATTGATAAGCACTAACATTAGCTTATTTCATGTCAATCGAATTTTTATTGAAAGAATTGTCTAAGATTTCGGGTAATTTTTGATAGGATCTACAAATGGCAGGCTGCTCTCCAGGAATTACTCTCTAAATCTATAAGGTCACTGCGCTTTATCTGAATTCCCACTCGTTTATTAAGTTAATTTTTACTCCATGGAAGGAGCTTCTTCAGTTGAACTTTATAAGGATTTCCTCAATGGATTTTGTTAATCCTAGAACCCAACGGAAAACGTTTAGAAAACCGGTAAATTGTTAAGCTCATCTCTTTGAGTTCGGACCATCAATGACTAAGTGACCTCTTTACAACTACATACCACCTCATGATTATCTGGCCGCCATCTGGAATACATTTTGAGGCTTCCAAGATCCCGAAAACATCTTCCGGAAAGGCGGTGTTGAAAGTAAAACAATACAGATCCTGTGCACCATTCCACTCCGGAATCATCCGAAAAAATACTAAATTAATATCTATAACTATAATTAATATTTATATTTAAGATTGAGAAAAGCATATAATCACTTTTATCTACCTCAAAGTAACCAGTCTAACTAATTTTATATTCAATTAAAACGCGGCAAGACCTTCTAAATTTAAATCCTGTGTTTCTAGAATAACACCTACCCGTGTATTCGCACCGTAACATTTTTGTGAACCGTAAAAATATAAAAGGTTACACAAAACAATAAAAGGTTAACACAAAACTTTTGGCTTCCACTGCGTGAGCCCCTATTATTTGAGTTTATGTGATTTTATTTGATTTTAAAAAGTTTTTTTTAATACTTGACTTTGCCTTTTCTCTGCATTTATGATCTTTGTTTTTCATACTTTCCTATTTCCTTTTTTCAATAATATGTTTTTATTACTTTTATATCCATTCCGTGGCTTCAGTGAAAAATTTTTGCTATCTTTTGTCGCTCCTTAACTGGAGTTATCACTGCATTCTCCACTAACTAATGGGTTGGTGGTGTTTATGTGTACGTCGCGTCGTATTCAAACGCGTAACACTTCGTTGCGAAAAGCACTTCTGAAATAAAAGTGTTAAAAGTTGTTGAGGGGCGGTTTTGGAATATAAGCGTGTTAGTTGTTAAGTATTTATAAATGCATTATGTATTAATAAATGCATTATGTATTAATAAATGTTTTTTTAAAATCTACCAGAATAAATAAAGGAAATTTTAGATAGTAATAAATTTTAGATTTGAGATAAAGCCAGTAATATAGAAGATGTACTTGTGTATAAATATTAAACGATGTAGCGTACATATCGTCAAAATAAAGATGATTTTGTTGATTGTAATTAAGTTGAAGTTTCTCTTTAGACCAAATTCCTTAAACTTAAAGGAATGAAGAAAATATTAAATATATATAATGACTTGCACCACATGCATTTATATTCCTCCGTATACACACCAAACGCTATTGACGCACGTACGCATGCACCGCACATACACTGCCTCCCACGAGGAGGAAATAGAAAGATCTCCAACATCGTCACGGTTACCGTATCCAGTACACTATATCCAACGACAAATCATCTGTTTGTCATTTTTAGAAATGTTGAAAGTCAGTGCACCTAATCCATGTATTCAAAGAACCCAAGAATCATAAAGCTTCGAAATCATAAGCACATTCGATGACACAAATCGAATGGGATGTCACCCAAGATGGCATTACAATCGTATGTGAAAGGTGGAACAGAATACATCGTATATAGGAAAGCAGATGCCTATCAATTGACTTTGTCACAAAGTAAAGGAATTCATAGTTTTATAAGCTTTCCTTTTAACGCTAATTCACGATTAACCCCGTAATAATAACATATAATTATGTATTATTATCTAGCTTCGAAATAATTGTCATTAACAGAGTAGGAGCAGAAGGAAGCCATTTACCAATATTAATAGAATGCTTACATATTTCAGTATGTGCGCATATAGTTGTGCACACTTTTGCTTTGAAAGGCATTAAAGCGTTAATGTGTCATTGAGTTAACGTAACGTCAGGTGCCAAAATCAGTCAATTATTGATTTAATTTTATTGATTTAGGGTGTTTGGCATCCGTATGACATAAAGCATTTATTTTCTGACACAAGTCGATGACGTATCAAATGAACTTTCTTCACGGTGTTAGGAAAATTTATTACTAGACACTGAAACTAGTGAAAATGAGAAAAATGAATAATAGTTAAGTAAGTGGGTAATAAAAATTTCTGAGGAAGTTTCAAAATGGGAACCTTTTAAAATATTAAATTTTTCCAGGAATGTTATAAAAGCCCTGTAAGCGCTAAATGTTTCTTAATTTAAAACAACAAATTCCAATATAAAAATAACATTCAGTAAAGCACGTCGCACCCGCAGTCTCATTCCATACATGCACGTGAGGATCCGCATTTCCTCTCATGCGGAATCTCATGATCAATCTCATGATCCGCATTTCCATCAACACTCATCATTTTAAAGGAAATAAATTAGACAAGAGCAAACACTTCGTTAGTGAAAAGCATATAAATCCACAAAACATTTCAACTGTTGGCAAACCAAGGAAGTGGAAAGAAGATTAACACTTACCCAAAATTACAAACACATTCGCATACATCTATAGAAACGTAGGCACAAGCGTGTATGCTAAAGGAAAAAAAACAAGTAGGAACCCTAATTGCGGCCTGGTGGAAGTTTATGTACCCTATATTCGTAACATAAATTTACAGCTGCACGGTCTTTTTAATATTAAATCTCCAATGTCTTGGTTAAATTAGACAAATTGAATCATCTTCAACACATCTCTTGTTAATTAAATCCACACATGGTACAGTATAATATCGAGCACATCACGCTTAAATTTTGTGGATATATAATACCCGACACTGCCCCCTCGGCCATAAAACTTAAGCTTCAAAGTTTCAGCAGACACTGAGAAATGGGGATCACATATTTCATGGAAAATGAATTTAAAGCTCCCATTTCTCAGCGTAAAATTTTAAAAGGAAATTGTAAAAATATTCAAGGGTCTGTCTTTATATTTAAAAGATTACAGGTTTCTACCTCTACTCTACCTTAATATATTTACCCTACTCGCATCTATTCACTCTATCCTCCTGTTCTTCCCCGTTTGTCATTCATTCCGGCTTTCTATACTTGTTTTTATGATATTAAGCTTACTTCTCTCATTTTCCCATTATGCCCCGTGAAGCACTAATTCTACTCACAGACTCTCTAACCATACATCACACCGCTTTTTAATCACTCTTGCCCTTCAGACCGCTCCATCACTTACCACCCATTCTATCTCTCTCTCTTCTTTAATTTGGAATCGTTAAACACTGTCTTAATATATGCAACGTACCTTTCTATCTTTACTATAAATCTATATTCTTTATCAGCCCTATCTGGTCATTTCACTCTTGTGAAATACTAGTCTGCTCACTTTACCTCTATCTATTCATTCTTTCTCGCTCTATGAACTCTGATTATGTCGACCAGTGACAAGGATATAGGACAAATAATTTAGGGAAGTATAAATTTAAATAATGCTTGGAATCTTTGTTCTAGTTTTTCGCAATCATGGCGAATAACTTTGAATTTTGCACATGTTTTTAGTGAAAATCCAAATCCAAATACATAAAAGGCTCACATTTCGCGTCATATCACATCGTTCCTTCCAAATCTCTATACCATCCGACTCTATACACACGTTCTACCCACTTTAAACATAAATTTTTCACTCTAGAGCTCATCTTTCACTGCTCTAATATTTCCAATTAAAAATTATATCATCTATTTTCAACAATTTCGGTGCAGTCACGGATGTCTGACATATGTGAGGTCTTGTATTTCCTTTGACGAAAAAGTTTCATGGTTAAATGTAAAAGTCTTAAATGAATGTTGCAAGACTTTGATTATTTACTCAAGGTTATGGAAGGTTTTGCAAAACTCTAGGTCTTTAAATTTGATTCCTACATGCTTTAATGACAAAATTAGCAATCTGAGATATGTTTCGCTCAGACGGTAAGAACAGGCTACCAGTAGAAAGGTAATCCAAACATACCTAAAGCTATCTAATTGAAATCCAGCACTTACGTTGCGCAATAAATGTACAATTCAAAGGGGCATTGATGTGCCCCCTGATGACGACGAAGAAAAAGAAGAGCGCGTCGGCTCTGTGTTGAATTTAGAGGTCACCTCTTCCTGAGTCCCCTGCTTGACAGGCAGAAGTTGTGTTGACATTATTGCTTTTTATTACGTTGAAGTTGTTCAAAACGTGTTACGTTTAACGCCTTAAATGCGTCGTTGTTTATGCTTCGCTTAGCATTCAATATACGTTCGTTTTACTCACGCTTACGTTTCAAGTGTGTCTGATGATGTCCTTTGAGTGGAAGAAAAGAAATAAAAGGGAACAAGTGTCTAGCATTTTCTTACATTTTTCGCACTTAATTTAATTTCTTTTCTAGCAGTTGTCAAGAACTTGAAATTTATTATAGACGAAGCAATTTTGTAATTTCGTGGAATTAAGTTTCAGTGTCGATCAAATCTCAAAGAATTTTTTGATAAATTTTTATTTTTGAAACTTAATTCACAATTATTTAGTTAAACTGCTAAATTGATTGATTGATATTGAATTTAGGAAAATGGGCCATGAAATTTCACAAGATTTGCGTGATTTGGAATTTATTTTTTCTGTAGAAAAATCTACAATTTTCTTCAAGAAAAATTAGGGGCTTACCTGATTTTCAATAAAAATATCAACTGCTTCAAATTTTTAAAGCTCTAAATTTGAATTTTAAGAACAATAGGATGATTTTGGTAAAAGTGCGGACATAATTTGATAAAAGTTTATTAGAAGAAATCTATCACATAAATAGCGGATTTATTAGTGGGATATAATGTGGAACATATATTTGGAAATATGATTATTTTTATTTTCAGCAACGTATTTTATGAAAAAAATTCTTTTTTTTTCATAAAATACTGTGCTGAAAAATATAAAAATAATCATAGTCCCAAATATATTTTCCACGGGAATAAAGCAAATGTTTGGCGGGAATAAAGCAAACAATTAAAATTAAAAGTAAACGGAGTACTTTTTGTCCTAGTTCAGAGTCCTATGACGTCCACACTCTCCGTATTGCTCTTCGGCATCTATTTACATGTACAGTTGTTCATAATATTTCAGAGGAAAAACCGTGACTGGTTCTCCATCTAACTCTCTAATTTTACATTTAAAATATATAATAATAAACGTATCAAGTAATTCATACCCCCAAATTTTCATTTTTTTTGGATTATATTTCCTTTTGTTGGCGAGTATAACTTTCGTAGTAAATATCCCTTCCTCAGATTTCAAATTTGTGAATTCTTACGGGATCAGGCACTAAAAATTTGTGGTCATGACTCCCAGCAAACATCAATTAACTCGTATTAATAAGAAACATTTGGTTAAGACGTGCCGATTACAAAGCACATGGACTCAAATTTTGTTGCATGCTCTTATTTTTTTGCTACTAAATGGTTTTGTTTTCCATTTATATTTAGCAAGAGTGAAGTCTTCAGCAGTGAAAAAAAGCCAGACCAGGTAATAACATGGGGTGGGAACTAACGAATGACGTTAGTCATACGTGTAGGCATTCTATTCATTTGTGAATGGCCTCTTTTGTTGTGAAAGCTTTAATGAAAGCAAGTCTTATGGAAGTTCATACATATTACGTGTGGGACTGAGAAGCGGCAGAGTGGGGATGTGTGTTATGTTTGCACACGTGTGGTGTATAAATATCGGTGTAAAAGTGTGTGCGTTTTATTATACTGCTCTTTACTTTAATTTTTCTAGCTATAGTTTGCATTTTAAGACAGTTAATTCGTCTCTCAACACATTCGTTGGTTTAATCTATGATTTCTAATGCCTCTATGGTCTCTAAGTTGAAAAGTAAAATCCAAAACCCGAAGAAGCCGAAGACCAAGAGCAAACAGCTAAACTTATTAAATTTATAGAAACAATAACGAACGTATGACGTCCTCGATAAATAAAGTGTGAAAACAAGAATAACAGCAAATTCCGCTTTATAATATCTGAAAGCACGTGGCGCGAATTCATCCATAAAAGCACACAATTGCGTACGTAGGCGTGCGGTCTTATATATGGAGAATTTTGATTAATAGATGTTATATGTAAAAATATTGATCAGACTTCCGCACAAGCATTTTCTATTAGTAAACTAAGATGCTTCTGTTTGTGTGTGTGCGCCTATCTGCGCGAAGAGTGTAGGACATTTATTTGCTTGCGTACATGTACAGGTCAATATATTAAGTAACGAGACCCCTGCAACGATACGATTTTCCGTGAAATTGTGTTTCTCTCTAGCTTTACAATTACAGATACAAGCGGGACAAGACACATTACAGATACAAGTGGAAAAAGAGCCGATATATTTATCATTTAGACACGGGATGCCCTCGGTTATAATCCTATTGAAGCTATCGCTGATAGACTGGCACACATCTCGTCTTTATATATTTGAAGCACGCACACGAACTGCACGCACTTTCTTTTGAAACGGAATCAGTTCCTCCAACCCCCTTATCAATTATATTTATTCAGTAATGTCGTCGATACCAAAAATTACCGGAAATGTATATTTTGAAAACCAGATGGAGAACACTGATTGTATTTGGCGCTGCTTTGACACAATTACCTAACAAGTGAAATGTTAGGTAAACTGCGTCAATTACTTTCAAGAGTGATAGGTGCACTCTTCCACTAGCAAGAAGGTGGAAAGCAAAGAGCAGTTTGTGCATATATTATATGGGACACTAACTGGATTCTTCTAAAGCAAATACTACAAAAATGAACTCTGTTTATTAGTTTTCGATGGCATTTGCATTATTCAAACAGGAATATCTTCACTTATTATAGTATTACCTTGCAGCAATCTACCTATTAATATCAGTATTATCCTTTGATGTATTTGATTTGAGATGCACGGCATTAGATGTTTTAGATCCTTTTATTTCGGATACACGGCAGAAATATTGTGCTCAAATGATCTTTTGAGCTATTTCTGAATTGTCGGCCTAAAATCGTTTTTTAAGAGCACTGAATTTCGTCACATTTCATTATCAAAATAAAAGAAATAAATCGTTTAAATGATCCAATACTTGCTGACAATATAGTAAAGGATGCTTGAGTTATTTTTTTTAATTAGACCGCATGCCCGCCGGAACTACAATTTTAAAAGGACAGAATTGCAAGAGAGTTATTGAAGATATAGTTATGAAATGCCGAAATGTTTTCATACATTTTCTGTATTCTTGTGTTCCTGATGTTGAAAATGGGAGAACTCGGATGATAACTAGTCCACTTTTGATATTCAATATTCATGTATCTATATATCACGGTGAGGCATGTGTGTAAGAGGGAAGTCAGTCGTCGCGCGGCGGAGAAGTACTACGGTCGAGGATGCGGTCGTGATCTGCTGAAAAGGAAATGTATTTTATTTTGCTGTCACATCTCTTTTCTTTAAGTCTTAATATCAACAAGTCTAAGGTATTGTTTTGCTTTAACTAATAAAGGAACAATTTCGTATACAACTCTTAATGAAGACATCTTATTAAAATGTAAACACAGAAAGTAACAAATATTCGTCATCCGACATATATGTGTATTTCACTTTCAACGTTATTAGACGAAATTGGCGACAAAATATTATTCGCGAAATCATTTACAAATAATAAATAATTCCGCAATACATTGGAGTCAATCGACTATCAGAACCACAATTATACAGAAGTCCGCATTACAGGATAACGAGTACAGATATTGTCACGAATGCGGTTGTTGGGTACATACCTTTTTATGAAATAAAATTGGAAAGCCCGATTTCTTAGTCTCTACTGGAATCTTATAGCTGAAATTTGGTGCCGGAAGTGGCAGCATTAGACAGTATATATTCACAAATAATTGGCGGTCCGCGCCAACTATTACACTATGTCATATGTGGAATTTTTCAGAAAATCCGTTCCGTTTAGTATGTGTTAGTAGAAATAAATTAACCCAAAGGAGCCAAATGTAATGTTTAAGGTGGTGTGCACCACCACTATAAATTTATATTAGGAGTGTATGGTAAATAAGCTTCGGCCAGGCCGACGTTAGCGTCCTTGCTTGTTTTTATTCTAAAAATTAAATATATATACAATGAAATATATAAAGTCCTGATACATATCCTAAAAGAAACTTTGATAAGAAAAACGAAAAGTTTATAATTGTTTCTATTACTATAATTTGTTTTCTATTATAATAATTTTCTATTATTATAATTTGGATCGATTCTGTTAAATTTAGGCCTTCGTTTGGGCTTTCACAGTTTATAGTGCAATTTTTTTTGATAAAATTCATAACAGAGAAAACGAGTGGTAACAAAATGGGCGTGCAACTCCCACTGATTACTAGGATCAAACTATGATACATGGTATATTGTAAGGCATATGAGCTTCAGCGAGACCGAAGTCATCTTTCTTATATTTTTATTAAAATGTTGATTAAGGGAGCCTTTTAGACTTCTGCGTCAATTTCGATCTCCTTAAACCTTTTCGTCAGTATTTGTTGAAAAAGCCAGTCCACACTTATTTTATTGAACATAAATTCTAAGCAATTACTGTAAGTCCGCTGTAATTATTGCCAACCATTGCATTGTTTTTAATCGTTTTTATTTTCCATACAAAAATATATTGATATAAACAAGCCAATGATTATTACTTACATGCCATTACTTTCCGTTCTTGTCATCAGCTTTACTTCACACAAGCCAAAAATAAACAATCAGAAAATGAGCATCGACACATCGACATTATTTCTGCATTTATTTCCATCATTTTTATGAGGTTAGTCCTTTTCTTCTAACATTTCATTTTCTACTTTTTCTTACATTCTTCTATACTGTGTAAGAATAAACAAGTATCTTCCTTCTCCTTTCTCTTTTTTCATATATCATGCTGAACCGCAGTGAGTCATAATACGACTGAAAAGTCATTCATAATACGTCTGAAAAGAAGGAAGAGAGGACTGGAAAGCACCAAAAGCAGCAGAAAACTAAAAAGTACACAACTAATTCGCGACAATGCAATATTTGTTAATAAATTCGTTTAATGTGCGAGCAAGTGGTAACAAAATTTAATTTCGCGTTGAGTGAAATAAATTTTTTAGATGAACTGGGAAGGTGGCAAAAAACGACAACAAGAGCTAAATATTATTTCCAAGCAGAGGCGGCGTCGTTCCCGTCAAAAACACTCGCACAAACGTCGTTTAGCTTATTATTATCATAGATTCTACATTATGTGCACTAAATGTAGCGCTGCATTCTTCACTCGACATTCCACGCCTCAAATTAACAGTGATCCTATTGCCACGGTGTTATCACAGGCAGTTTGTGCGTGCGCATCATTTTTGCGATTTGGGCATTTCCCACGCGTACGAATGTTAAGGTGAAGAAGCAGTCTTTCACGTGTTTGTAACCCATAATTCATTTTCAACAAAGTGCGGTTGCAAATAAGAAAGCCAATTGATGCGACATCTTTGACTATAGGTTTTTCTGGTTTTGTACTAGATATTCAATTAAATAATAAAGGACTTAGATTCACTTTCTTCTTCTTCTTCTTAGTTTTGCACGAGCTATCCTGCTTTAGCAAAGACAATCACAATAAAAGCATTGCGATCCAACACCAATTATTTTAACGGAATCGAAGGATTCACCGTTCTAACGCCATTCTGAGTGTTGGTACGTTATGATTCCCAATTATTCTTAGCTTTGTTTTACAGCCTCTTTCCTTATTTATGTATTTCATTTCAACAATCAAAATCACGCCGTGATTCAATTTAAAGACCAACGCTTACCAGGAAGAATAGAATGACTTCAAATATAGACGATATTTCTTTTAGCTGTTTTGTTGGCTGTTCTTTCCTTATGAAGCCCTTTAGTTAAATGCAGACTTTTTTAGTGGTTTAAACTGGGGTTAATTCAGTGAACCTTCAATTTGTTCGTGTTTCGGGAAATTACAAGTTTGTGGGTTGTTTGTAAGTGATGGTGCGTAACTGTGTGTTACGACATCACGTACTTTTTTACCACTGCCACCATGTATCTATGCAAATATGAATGTGTGACTATGTTTTGGTTTATGCGTCCATGTGATAAAATGAAAAGGTTGGTGACTTCTTTCTTAAAGCCAAACAAACATCCATTTCTCACTAAATAGATATAAAGGCAATTAAAACTACATATATAAGAACCTTATTTTCCACCCATTTTCTCATATACCAGGTGGGTAATTTTTATCCTTTTTTCTTGTAAAACAGCAGTTTGTAAACTTCTGCTCAAGAATAATTAAATCAATATTGACTAAATTTCGTTTCGAGATTTAAGTCACTTGTAGTTTAGTCTGGAGGTGTGTGCCTCTCGGTGTGTGTGTTGATAAGCATTTGTTTGTGTTCTTGTAATTATTCATTCACAGTGCATAAATTACGCATTATAGATTACCCTTTCCTTTCCAATTTTTCATGTTTCTTTCCAATTTTAACTCCAATTTTAATTTGTTGAGTATATGGATATTGTAGGTTATTTTTATAAATAATTATAAAGTATTAAAATTTCCATTGAAGGTCAGGGTTTGAACTAATTATTAGAAATTCAGAGAGTGTGAATAATCTTACAGGTATTTCTGCATCTCAAGGGTAAGCTTATTATATAAATGGTTTTTTTTAACTCCGAAAGAACTTCAAATGTTAAAAAATAGCACATAAAATTTAACTTTAATAATTAATTATTTTATCCAATCAAAAGATTAAGACATAGCATTAAAAGTTACTCCGGCTTATAGCTATCTCGGCTTTTTTTGAAGTAGTGTATTTTGAACGTCCAATTTTGAATCGCGTTTTCGAGTACTGCTGGCCGTATGTCACAAATAACATGGATATTATTGGCTTCCAAGGCGTCAATTGTTGCTGGTTTATCAGCATAAACTAGTGACTTCACGAACCCCACAGAAAATAATCGAGAGGTGTTAAATCGCACGAAAAATGATGTACGATTATATGCTCCATAGAGTTTCACGAAGTTGGCTATAAGTGGCTCGAATCGACGACTGATTTTCAAAGTAAATTTCGACAATTTGGTAACGTTGTTCAAGTGTGAGTCTATTTACGGCGATAAAGAGCATTCAGACAGACCGCATGTATTGACAAATTTTCATAAATTTGTTTAATTCCAATCTCCCGGAATATTCAAACTACGTTGGGATGATTTGTAAATTCTTATCAACCAATTAGTTCCGTTTTATCAATCATTGCAGGTTACTTAGGAACATAAGCTCAGGGAAAATTATTACCGGGAGAAATCAAGTGTGGAGTATTGAAAGGAACTTGTGAGATCTTACAACTTGCCACGACGCAAGAAATGCATTTCAGAAAACAAGTTGAGCATCGTTACCAGTCTCTTTGCAGGTGATTGCAAGTCGAGGAAACCTTTGCACAATATTGGACTGTTAGAGGAAAGAAAACATACATACACGTAGTAGTAAACATACTGAGAAATGTCCGCCATGGGCACAAGCAAGTATATTCATCGTAATTACCAAGAAGAATCGGTGGACTCGGGGCCTATAAAAGTTAGTTCATTACTTAAATTTACTTCGAGGACAGGATTGATGCAAGAACTATAGACTGCTATTCCTGCAAAGGAACAGATCTGTCAAGAGGTTTGTACGATAGAAGTTTGGCTGCACTGCATTACTCCTACAAAACATAATGATTCTGATAGAAATATCAGCCGCAACCACAAAAATTGCGAGAGCAAGCAATATTTAAGAAAAGTTTGTTACTGTTATTTTATACTCCTTAATATTTTTAAAAAGATTTTATACGAAAAATGTACAGACAAATTAATCTTATTGTCTTCGCAATATAATTCGATCGGATTAGAGTTTTCAACAGTAAATCGATTTCGCGTTGAATTTGACGAAAAATACATTATCTCTTATTTTATATTAAAAATCCGAACAAACTTATTTGCCTACGTAATATCTCCTTTTATATCTCATCTTCCCGTCTGCCTTTCGTTCCCGCTAACGAGCGCGATTTCTACAAAGTAAACAATAGTGAAAAACATTATCATTTTATTAGCTCACTGACTATAACATATCATAAAAAAGACTATAACATTTTCACTTTATTTGACGTGAGAATAGTTGCGCCAGTAACCGTAAAATATCGCAATCACTAACAGCATAGTGCTACACAAATGATGGGACGTTACAGCCATTTAAATAAAATCTTTTTTTGTTCACATTCGTTCATATAATATTTCGTTTTATAGTGCTAACCCCTCGACGTGATGTGTATTATAAGATGATGAAATAGTAAATAAAAAGAAAACCCTTTTTGATTAGAATTGATGGAGATAAATATCTCCATCCATTAGATATATGTATATATATAGTTGGAAAATGAGTTAGTTCGGTTTTGAGCCCAAATTTTACCCTTTGCACCCCTCACGATTTTCGACGTTGCTTATGAGGCACTCGCTCGATCTATTTGTACTGCTCAAAGTTTCAAACCAGACTGAGCTAACCTTTGGAAATCTGGTTGATTCTTTCATTCATCCTTTGCCTCGTCGTGTGTCTGTCGTCTACTTATCTATCTGAAACACTTATTTATACACTCTTAAAATATTAAATCCTATAAATGCTATACGTGCTAGTGCGCATTATGTTCGGATACCGGTTTTTCTTATGTAAAATCTCCTTATCGCTCTTTTCAAGCAGCCCCGAGAAGTGTTCGGACCATCGTAAGCGCGTCTCTCACGTTCTCGTCTTCGACAAAGCCCGTTGATATTTCTTGTATATATCTTAGTCATCTTACGATGTCTGGATTGGATTCCTTGTGCCATTTCAAGAGAAAACTTAGGAAAACATGCTTGTCTCAAAAAGCTGCCCTGAAATAACTCAATTTCCCGTAATCATTAATAAACTTCAATGTCCCCAGTATTAATTTTAGCGTTCAGAACCCAAAAAATGAAAATGGAGTACGAATTGATCTCACAAAAATCAAACGAACGTATGTGCTAAACTGAAAACATTTTCAGAAATTTTTTAAATGAATTTTTTAACACATTATTCGATTTAAACGCAACAATTAGATAGAGGTAACTTGTCTTTCTACAAACTTCGTTATATGAAAAAAGTCCCTAAAAATAGAGCCTCTATTGAGCAAAGTAGCAAACTTTTAACCGAAAATAAATGGTGCGTAAAGGTTTTGCATTTATTCATAACCAATATTTGATGAAGTATTTGTAAATAATTCAGCTGTAAAACTCGGACGTAAAACAAATACAATACAGTATTAATAAGCCCACATGCATGAAAAACCCGAAAAAAATCGTGGGTGCTGTGAAACCACACTTGACAGGAATGAATAAGGCAGAGCAAAACTATCGACACTGCGCTCAGTAGGACAGCAGCTACATCAGTAGAAAGACGCAATGCTCGCGTGTCAACTGAAGGCATAAATTAAGTCCTGATTGTGAGCGAAATCAGCACTTAATTCATGCATTCGGTCAACACATGAGCAATGTGTTTTTCTACTGCTGTATCTGCTGCCGCTGATGTTCTGTTGTTACGGCTATTGGCATTATATAGAGTTGCTGAATGTTGGAGAGGCGGATTCCAACAGCGGCAATGAGAGCTGTTTAGTTGAAAGGAAATTTAATTTGGGGGTGGGAAAGATATAGACTTATGGGCGTTGGGGAATATTCCAAGCTACGCGATTGATGTAAGCAGTAAGCAGCAGTAGAAGGACATCTCGAACAACGACAGCAGAAATGGAGAATATTGAAAATGTGAGGGTCGCAAAGCTAGATAATTATAATCTTTTTGTTAATCATTCATACACAGGTTCATACTTTTGTTATGTATTCATACTTTCATATACGAGAAGGTAAGTGTGTGTAAGTGTATTTTGGGTGCTCAACTCATGCTTGTATCTATAAATCTAAAGACGACTATAAATCTTCGACGACCTTAGGAGTACTCTCAGTTTAAGTAGTACAAACCCAAATTTTAGCTTTAGTGATTAACATAGCGAATTATTCGAAATTAATACCGCATTGTAACGTCATTATTTCACACTGTACGGCAATAATAATTCCCTTTTCCTATACGAATGTAGAGATTTATTCACTATGGGGTGATGGGCGGTCTTTTAGCTTAGACAGAACTTTCGATAAGGACAGCTGTCAATACAAGTTGTCCTTCTCACTACACTTGTTGATACTTATATTCAGTGAAGTCTGGAAATTCGTTGTGAATAGAGTACCAAGAGAAATAAAA
This sequence comes from Physocephala rufipes, assembly GCA_963966595.1. NCBI lineage: Eukaryota > Metazoa > Arthropoda > Insecta > Diptera > Conopidae > Physocephala > Physocephala rufipes. The sequence continues at coordinate 9,579,633 of OZ016502.1, forward strand.
AAAGCCAATCATCTGACTCCTTGAAAGCACATGTTCTACTCTATGATAAACTGAACCCATGATACCTATGCCTCCAATTACATGTACGTTTGCACCTACATCCTGCGGAAATATATGTACAACGGCTTCATTTTTTAGATCTTACCTTTCTTCTTGATATGAATTAATTAAAATTAGTCCTAAATTTAAAGATGACGTTAAAAATACTTAGCAATTCAAATGCCACAAAAGATCTATCTCGCGAAGGCAGGGCTAACATTATGCAAGCCGATTATCGACCACAACGATTAGAAGTAATTATAAGAGATAACTCCAGAAATATTTGTGTTACGTTAACCAACATATATAGATCTTAACGATCGATTTTAATTTATTACATACTTTTATTTATTCGCAATTTGGTGTTGAAAAGGTACAGATGAGTTTAAATTTGTGTTCAGATCCTCAGCCTCGAAATCCAATTCTTAACCGTTTTGGTTACAATCGGTCCTTTCTTTCGGTTAGAGTCGGTACTATTTGGTCGTGCTCTTCATGTAGTCTACAAGTTATGTATTGCGCGCATGAAATGCTTTTAATATTGTATTCGGGACTAAATTGTCAGTTTCTAAGGACTAAAAAAGAAAATATCACTTAAACTATTTGTAAAATCCATCAAAAAAAAAAAACAAAACTATTTGTATGATAATTATCCAGTTTTCCATAAAAATAATCCCGAATGGTTTTTTAGGATAACAAAACAGCGATTATTGTTATTTTAGATTTCCGTTTATTTGTTGTTCTTATTATTATAAACCTTATGAATTGGTCTTACAAACTGACTTGTATTTTACAAACTGACAATACGGCTTGACTTGTTGTTGGTTTGACGATGTCTCTTGAAGGTACGCTCATCTTGAAAAACCAATAGTTACTAAATCATTGCAATCTATTAGAGCCTTTGTTTATTATTATGGCTCATCACCGTCATTATCCTCAACATCATTGTCGTCATCGTCATTAATCAAATAAAAAATTGTACTCAGGGGTTTCTTATACATGGTTTAAAAGTAAATTGAATTAAGCCGTCTTGAATAACACACAATGCATTAAAGAATACTGAAAGAAAACGTCAGAAAATGTTAGAAGAGAAATTTAGTGGGTTTTTGTTTCTGTTTGAAGACATATAATAAAAATATTGTTATTTTTATGGATGAAAACTGAAATAAAAGGAAAAACGATTAAAAAAAGAAACAAAATGCCTGGAATGGAAATAAAGGAAATATAAATTTTGATTACGAGAAAAATATTTATATTCAGGTGCCTAACTTTAAGGTATCAAAGGAGACTAGAAATAAAAATGTTTGCTTCTATTTTTCTAATCTTTTTTCATGTTTTCTTTACAATTTTTTCCTTCCATTTTTCGGAGCGATTTTAAATTTGTATACCTCTTTTTATATTTAAAATTAGAAAGAATATTAATGTGTACGCTTTTTAATGTGTACGCTTAGAAACAAAAAAGTTCAGAAGGTCTACTTTTGGGATATTAATTAAGCGTGATACTTTTAATGATCTTCCAGTGTGCGGTAATCACACGCGGTAAAAGAGTTATGTTCCCTATTTTTATAGCTTTCCTGCTTAATACTGTTACTAAATATCGCAATAAATAGAAACTCCTTTGTTAAAATATATTTCGAGTAGCCTATATAACATAAACCTAGAATCCATCTAAAGAATATGAGATTGGAAGTTTATCGGAATCAGATCGCGTCATCGTTGCCATCTCATGTCACCCATGTGAGAGGTCATTGTGGCCAACTATTGACCGAAATTGACCGAATATCTGTGGCACGCAGTGCTATTGATTTCGGGGTAAATAAAATGTGAAAGATTGCACAAAATTTCTTATCAATAATGGAAATATTTCTGTTTTCTCTGTATTCAATGGTTTATTATATATACATCACACCCATTTATTGTTAGCAATTTAAAACTTACAGTTAGCATAATACATAATTCAGATCTCAGAATGAACGAAAGCATGTATCACCTATTTTTATGCACCCCAATAACAAAGATAATAAAAAAATAAACACCCCAAAGACAAAGAGTCGTCTACTTGGATCATTTGTAAGCAAGAGCTCAACTGCTTCGTTTTGTTTCGACTTCTGACCTTCAAGATGATTTAGTGCACACTTAGAAAGGGGTTCCACTTTGTGTTCAGTTATTGGCATTTTGGTTATCTGCATCGGTCCTGGGATTTGTGCCCGAATCCATTACTTCCTTCAATTTCCTCTGTCCTTAACCGAATTGGTATCTTTGGGTTTTTTTGGTTTATTTGGTACATAAGCAATTTATTTTTTGCTTTCCTCTTTGCTTCTCACTTTCTCCTGTCATGGCTTTAATACATTTTTAACTTATTTCCTTGACCGTCTCTTATACCTGGTTTATTTTTATTGCAGTTTTGATATTAGCGATAACATGGTGGCCAACATGCGTTTGGCTATTTTACCCATTTTTCAAATAAGGTGTGGTGATTAAGGTCGGATGTACAAACGTTCAACAGACTGTCGATCAGAGATGAGGCGAAAGGAATGCATATAAATGAATAATATGAATTGAATTGTAGAAATGTAAACCGAATTAAACAGATACTTAGGTGTCTCGCAAAATTAATTTTGATAAATTTGATAAATAGAAAAATAAATGAACAATAGCTGTTCAAGGAGCACTTTTTCTGCGTTCCTCAAGGCTCTTGAAGATGTATATTTTCTTAGTAATATTTTTCTTAGTATTTTATAAGTATAGCCCTATTCTGACGTTTCATTAACACCATCGCTGTCAGGTTTTTTTGTTAAAATTTTTTTAGGTTTACTTACATTCAGAATTAAATAAAGACTATTTGAAAAAACAACAAAAGCAAAACCGAAAATTCTGATTGTATTTCCATTCAACACTCAAACAAGAGTGTGAAATGTTAGTAAGAAGAAAACGCCACCAGTGTTTTTGTCATAAAAAGGAGAGAGTAGGGTTAGAAGGGTTGAGGGTTAGTAGGGTTCTAACAACAAAGAATTCTTCAATATTCTTCATATGGCAGCACTTTTCATGGCATATTATATATGACTCCCAAAAGGCCAAGGGAAAGCTAAATTATAGCCGGCGAAAGCAAACGATAGTCTACCATTTTACGAAACCATAAAATTACTGCGCGTCGCGTCAGTCTTTTGCATTTTGTCGTCATTTTAAGGCCATTATTATTTTGGAATTTTTTGTATGAAATTATGTCACTGCAAAAAATTGTGAGAATTATCAATAATTTTATAACATTGTCAAAAACGAGCTGCACTAAAATATTTATATTACAACAAATTTACGCAACTTAAAAATTTTTAAGATAGAACATATTCTAAAAGTGAAGATGCTTTTACTTTAGAAAGCAAAACAAATTTTGTTTAAACATATGTATATAATTTTGCTATAAACGGAAGAAATATTTCCTTAAACATTTTTCTTTGAAAAACCATGAAATTTTGCTTTAATAAAATATAAATATTTAAAATATTAATATTAAATATTAATAAAATAAATATTAATAAAATATTTGCTTTAATAAAATAAATATTTGCTTTGAAAAAATTTTTTCTTCAAAATTTGAACACATTTATATAAAAAAATATATTCCTTCAGAGTAAAACTTTAATATATATATATATATATATATATATATATATATATATATATATATATATATATATATATATATATATATATATATATATATATATATATATATATATATATATATATATATATATATATATATATATATATATATATATATATATATATATATATATATATATATATATATATATATATATATATATATATATATATATATATATATATATATATATATATATATATATATATATATATATATATATATATATATATATATATATATATATATATATATATATATATATATATATATATATATATATATATATATATATATATATATATATATATATATATATATATATATATATATATATATATATATATATATATATATATATATATATATATATATATATATATATATATATATATATATATATATATATATATATATATATATATATATATATATATATATATATATATATATATATATATATATATATATATATATATATATATATATATATATATATATATATATATATATATATATATATATATATATATATATATATATATATATATATATATATATATATATATATATATATATATATATATATATATATATATATATATATATATATATATATATATATATATATATATATATATATATATATATATATATATATATATATATATATATATATATATATATATATATATATATATATATATATATATATATATATATATATATATATATATATATATATATATATATATATATATATATATATATATATATATATATATATATATATATATATATATATATATATATATATATATATATATATATATATATATATATATATATATATATATATATATATATATATATATATATATATATATATATATATATATATATATATATATCCCCTTAACACTAAAAAATGTTTGATTTAAAAAATTACAAAAATTATTTAATGAAACTATTTCATTAAAAAATTTATCTTAAGAATAAAACGTTTTGCTTTAAGAACATAAAATTTACTTTTATAAACAAAAATAAATTTCATCCTTAAGAAGTGAAAACAAATTATTTCAAATATTAAACACTTTTTTTATAAATCTAAAAAATAAAATATATTTTATATAAATGAAAGCTATTGCTTAAAATTTTTTACCATAATAAAATAAAAAAACACTTTTCTATATAAATATTTTTCCCTATGGAAACAATTTGCTGAGCAGAGTTACTACTCTATCTACTATTATTACTATCACTACTACTTTTTCCACAATAAACTAAAACTCTGTTTAAAGTATAACTTTGCAATTTTAACAGCGAGTTTCTTCTGTAATTCAGTAAGCTTCTATACTCTTTATTCATGTCGCAACTTAAGAGAGATTGATGGTCATTCCATTTACTTTTTAGAAACAAAAAATCACGATTCGTTAGTGGATTATTTAGGTTGTCAAAAATTCTATTTTCTGGTTTAAAACAAATAACAAAATATGTGTACAAATATGCAAATATACAAACACGATTAGCGATGTGAACATTTAGTAGACATTCGAAATAGCCTAACACTTTTTATTTTTGGTCTTACGACGCGATTTTTACTAGATTTTAAGTTTTTGAATTTGACCAGATTGTGCTTATTTTACTATAAATAACGACGGTTTCCTTCAACAAACAGACCTCTAATTTCATCTGTAAATTGGAAAATATCATCTTAAATGTTGGAATGATGCAATCCTGTTCAACAAACACGCGGTGAAGTTCCAATTGCACTTCAAGTCATGTAATTGAACAAACGAACAATCCCTCCCGCTTGAACAATGTATGGAAAGTGCTCCTTATACAATATGTAAAAGATATCATAAATACTATAATTCTACTCTCCCTTTGATACCCCAGAATATTAAGCGCCATGGTCTAAGAATTAATCTATGACGAATTAGTTATCTTACGAGGCAAAGCTTTCGATACAATTAATCAGTTGTGAGTGCGTTTCAAAGGAGAATCTAGTGTATAATAGAAGCAACAACAACCAAATTTCAACGATTCACGCTTAGATTCACCAACAACCGACATAAATAATAAACAAATATTAAACGGCCAAATATAGTCAATTGAGTCTGAAAGTACGCTTTAAAAATAGGTGTAACCTACTTTTGAATTACGTTAAATCATAGATTATGAAATTACCCCATTTCTGTTATTTATCTGTAATGTCTTACGCTATAAATGAATGCTGAATATATGTATGGTCTGTTGATTGGACGGTCACACGTAACTATAAGGAATAAACCGAAAATGTTAATAAGATATTATTCGGGTATGCGGATATATATTTGTGTATATGCAGGAAATATAAAATAACTACTTCTATTGGAATTTCTACTGTGAATATAATAGACGTACAATCTTCAGAAGGCAGTTTGTAATCCAATCAAAAGCAGTTGCTTATTACTTATATATTTAAATAAAAAGTAATAATACACAAACCATAATGGAACTGTAGGCCTAAACCAAACAAAAAATAACTTACTATACTTATATAAACTTCAATACACAACGTGCTCAGGTTTCTTTATTCTATTATTTTTCAAAAGATTGAATTATCAAGTGGAGTTGTAGCGCCTCTAGGCTCTTACAGTATTTTCAAACAGAACATAAAAAATCCGGACAATTTGCAAATGCGTGTGTGTACATGAGTCGGAGGGTGTATGAGCGGGTGTGTCTACATGTCTATGCTTGAACTTATTTTATACGTTTTCTCTAATCCCAGCTCACATTCAGGAAAATCTAAAAAAGTCATAGAAGAGAAATCAACAATGAAATTTATTTTCTGCTGTTTCTTCTTTCTTTTTTTTCTGCTTAATGGTTTTATTTTAATATCCTCCTATAATGCCTTGAAGACAATTCCTGGGATTCAAAATAATTGATCACACGCATACTCTCAGACCAATCATCACACACAACCCATTGTTTTAGCCATTCTCTCTAAAACAGCCACCGACTCACTATAAAGCAATTTATTCGATCAATTTATTATTGCTCCTTCCTTTCATTATCGAATTTTATTCCTCTTTACGTTTTATGTTTTTCTAGTTATAATTTTCATAAAAAATCTTTATTATAAAAGTATACATTTGAATGTTTAATTTTTGATAGCGATTTTTTGAGAAATCAAAGATTTTATTTAGTATTTTTTTATCGCCTAGCTTTTGTTATTATTTTTTGTGTCTTTGTTTTATGTTTTTATTTTCTGTGTCCTTTTGTGATAATATTCTTCTGTTGTGCATTACATGTACATCGAAATTCCCTCTAAAATATTTTTTTTTGTTTTTCAAACAGGGTGAATTGAGTAAGATGAGATTTCCCGCCATCACTTATCAAATTTAGTTTCTTGACAATCCGGTGATCAAACCGGTAGACACCTCGGTGATGCGTCATCTTCTTTCCAAAAAATGATACTAAAAATTGGATATCGTAGCAACAGACTGAACTCACAAAAATTATTTCATTATTTTTAATTTGTACAACTCTACTTCTCTCTCTTTCCCTTTCTCTTTCACCCCCTTTAGCGATTAAGGTTGTTATAAAACCGCAAGCATAGAGTAAGAAACAACTAATGACCACCAAGGAAAATCATGGATGTAGTCTAATTGTTTTACAATGTATGGCGATTTCTGTATCATTTACGCGAGACAATTATTAATATTTTACTTCTCTTGCATATTCAAATTAAATCAAAATTAAATTTGAAATTTTTCTGGAATTATCTCCATTTATTTTCGGCAATTTGAACGAAGTTACTGAAACACGTTTTCAACATAAAATTTGATGTGAAAATTTAATAGAATTTAATTCTAAAGGAAATCAATTTTTTATGAACAAATGATAGATTTTATTCAAGATGATGTTTTAACAATTTAAAAAGTATTTTGTGGGATTTCACAAAATCAAATAATAATCCTTCCAATTGTCGTTCTAGAAACAAATACTTTTTTTTCGAATTAAACATCATTTACATCAACAAAATAAGCACTATGCACGATGTAGTTAATATTAAATTAATTTTGTGAGACTCGTGCAGTTTGAATTTGAACAAAAGATACTCATTCCACTCGTCCCAATCAACGTCCCATCACAAATTGCAAACAGGCTTTACTCAGAAAATGCATTCAATAATAATGCAAAATAAAATAAAAGAATTTGAAAAATACTATCTCCACTAACTTCTGGAATCTTTTTTAAATCATTGCAAATTTCGAATTAAAAATAATGACAGCGTATTTGTCAAAATCGCATACCTGTCAAATAATTGTCAAATTGTCAAAATAATAAGACCTGTTTCCCAAATTGTTTTTCTATTTATAATTCGCAATGAAAATGAATTTCAGTTCTAAGGTCGCCTATAATTCCAGAGAATGCTGAAGCTTTAATTACATAAGTTCAAGTTTTAATTGCATTTACACGCTCTTCACTAAGTCGTTCACTTCAAAATTTATTAAAAAACCTTTGGAAAAGAGAGAATACATTCGTTGAAATAAAGGATATAAAAGATATGAAATTAAAGATATTTTTACTTCAGCGATAATTATCTTTGCCAACAACAAAGAAACAAATAAAAATTGCCAGAACAAAAATGGCATGAGGTTTACTAAGGGAAGTTGCAGTAGTGGTACTAGTAGTAGTAGCCTCCAATGGATATGATTTCATCGAAATATTTAAATTTTTTACGTCTTCAAAACGTTTAATTTAAAACTTTGAAAATAAATTTTACTTTAAGTTTTTTCTTAAAATTGTCTGCTTATTCTCTAATTGGTTGGTCGATATGAGATGGAATATAAAGCCACAAAATTGAATAAGCAAATTACTATGGATTTATACACACATGCACACGCACACACACAGATACGCATATGCACATGCACTACACATACACATACTAGCACATAGATAGTCACTCATAGTTATTAGTCCTTAATTGCAGCTTATTTTGTGGTTTCTTGGGTTTGTTTAATTTGGACACAATTTATTTGTTGTCATCTTTGGGGTATGTTGTGAGGAATAGAGAGGAGGATGCAGTGGGAAAATGGACTTGTTATTTTAAAGCAAGCAAATTCTGTCATTTTCTGACCATGTTTATAAAGCTCTTGGATTTACCGTAAATTTTAATAATTTAATTCAATAACATGCACATAAGGAGGGTTGTTCGTAGCAATGGCGGCGACGACAAAGGCGTCTATAAGTGGGCATCGCGATAATAAATTATTGATTAATTTGCTTTTGCTTAAGAATGCATATCAGTGGTTTCCTGTGTATGTGTGTTATTGTATCATCTATGCTCATTTTTTTATTTAAGCATTTTCTTTTTTGTCTATTTGACAAGAAATTGGATTGCATTTGGCCCACATTGTACGCACCAGCGCATACTGAAGCCATCCATATGCTAATCCTCGTTTGGAAGGGTTCGCTGTGATGGTGAAGAGATTTTATTGCGAGGAGGTCGCCCTTGCTACGAACAAAACAAATAATTGTATTAAAGTATTCCCTTTAGCTCGGTCTGACCGGCTGAAGTCAATACGTGTTCGATACAAGGAGACTTGTTGTTGATTGTTTTATTGCTATCGGTAATAGTTTTGGACGCAATTTTGCAACCAAACAACTTCACGAGCGTTCATAACAAAATGAAAGCCAAAGAAAATAGAAATTCTTTACAAAAATGCTCGAACTTTTCGCGCCATAAACAGCTTCGAAACAAGAATATTGAAATATTAACGGTAATAACTGATCTCTCTCGCTTATGGAGTGGGTTCAGGGAAGGGCGTCATTGCATTTTCAGCAGAAGGAACAATCAGTACCAAGGCCGATATAATGTGATGGAGCAGAGTAAACCCGCATCCAGTCGCAAAACTTACCAAAACCTGCTTTGAAGTGGAATTCGGCTTAACTCCCTGTAGTTGTACTTGTTGCTGTTGTTTTTGTAAAAGCAAAATATATACGATATACTTCTATGTGGTGTTTTAGACACCGCATTCATTAAAAGCACTATGCCTTATATTGGAATAATTAATCAGATTTTAAACCATTCGAGAGCTTCCATCACTATAGAAATTCAAATGGTCAAAATGAAACCATCGCGTTTTCTTTTTTTGTTTTGCAAACATCTCAACTAAAAATCTCGATATCAATAATTTGTAGAACCGTAGGTTGAGATTCGGTGTATGTATTTGATAGAGCGGGTAGTGAGAAATCAACAAGATATTCAATATTATTGGGGAGTAATCTACTTAGGGAGTAATCGCATTTGAAGGCACCTAACATTTAAATTTTCAAAACAACTCAAATAATACTATAATAATATTGCATTCAAGTACTTCGTTTGAGGTGAACAAATTCAATGGGTGTTTTACTGCTATTTAAATCGGCTGCTCTGACATCCGTTTATGATTGTCGGCTCGTACTGCCTCGAAACGAACAAAACTTTTGAAAACCTTTTTAATAATCCCGAATTCCAGAGAATTCCACGTCACAGTACTCCCAACCTTTACCCTTCCAATTTCAGATCTCACTATACAAAAATAAGATTTACCCTTAGATCCATCTGGATCCAATCGCATCTTCTTCTCCAACTCCATCTCGGGTAAATGCCTTCAAACAAAAATATTCATGATATAGCGCATCCAAGCGTAATGAAAATTGAACAAAACTTCCATTTATTTTATACAGATTATTATTATATTATCCCTCTCTTGCTCCCGTTTCGGGTGCTTGTGGTGTTTACTATTTCTGTTATTGTTATTAGTAATCCTTTGAAATCTTCGGGGGGTCACATTTAGAAATTGTTTATGAGGTAGACAAATCGGCTTGCTTTGATTATACATAGGAAAGTGGGAGAGGTGGGTCGAGTTAGGAAGTGTGTTTTGTTTTGTTAGGCTTATTGCGCAGTGAGGACTACCTGAGGGTCGGTAGGACAAAAATTGGGATGTATTTAGTAGTCAGTGGTTGTGGTTGTCTGTCTTTTGTTTTGAGTATTTTCTTTTTATTGCTTCTTTAAGGGCAGCGTATGGCGCAACGCAGTTACTTACCTTTGCCTCATTTCTGTTTCTGTTGGTGACTATGTTAAGCCTCTTAGGAAAGTTCATGACGGGCCGAATAATCTTAGATAATAATAATAATAATATTTTAAAATTTTAGAATTTCAAATGGTTACAATTTTCGACATTAAAGCAAATGGTGGGCAAACAAAGAATAAAATTATATTATGCTTTCGGGGATATTTGTAAAAGCTTAAAAGGAAAGGAAGGGAAATGAGGCTTTCTTTTGCCAGTGTTACGAAATTTATCGAAAAACATACTTATCGAATTTTTTAGTTCTTTATATTTGGCCGCATGTCAAATTAGAGCAAAGATAAACCCAAAAAAATTTTGTTTATAAATGTTCGTGTCTCTCAGTCGAAGTCTCCGTGGGAGAAAGAAAAAGCTTGCATCCAAGGAATTAAATTACTATCAAAAAATGTCAACCAGAATACCATTTAAATTGTGAAATATTGCAAATGATGCAAGGATGATTTAGTAGATATCATATATTATCATTAAAAAATTATTTGAGTAGAATAAAGTAGAGAAATTTAAAAGAAAATCTCACGTTCCTTTCCCTCTTGCAGGGCATTCACCTGGAGGATAATACATTCGCACGCCTAACACGTGCCAAGCAGAGTTTCGTAGTGCAGACGATTAGGAAAAATTACGCTAGTAGTTACGCATACAGCGCCATCAATGGCGAATGTGAAACCCTTGGGAACCACCTACTGCTACGATTAAAGCGTGGATACGTGGAAACACAGCCGAATGTTTGATGAGAATATTTGTATTTATAACGCGTGACAAGATGAGGATGGTGGAAGTAACTCAAGTGGTAGAAATTAAACTCTTTACTTCAGAAGGAGAGGCGAAAGAAACGAAAAAGGAAGACAGTAAAATAAAATGCGAATTTATGTTGTCATAATTGAAAAGAAAGAAAAGGATTTAAGATGCAGATGTGGGTTAAAAATAATGATCTCCTTTAGAAAAATAATCACATCCATTTTACGAATATTTCAACAAAGAGAAAAGTGTTGAGAGTGTTGCGTTTCATATCTCCGAGAATTAAGTATTTCTACAACTCTCTTCAGAAAAGTGAAGGAACTCAATTATTTCAGTGCACTGTCGAGGAGGGGAGTGAATGAAATCAGATTCATTTACCTTATCTCAAATATACTTAATGCTTTAAATGTTTCATCTCAAATACTTAAATAATCTCAATATTAAATATTTTAAACTTCTTTTTGTAAAAGTAGAGGTAATCTGGTAATTCCAAAGATCGAATTAGTTTTTATGGGCATTGTCTTATTTCGCGTATATTCAAGCATTCTATGGAGGAATTTTTCGGCTCTAAATTCAATTACGTTTATTGTAAACAGGTTTTAACTACAAATGATCGAGTGGAGAAGGATAGAGAATGATTTTAGTTCCATAAATTGTTTAGACGTATGAGCGATTCTTTAAAATATAGCATCATTCGGTTAAAAAGTTAGTCCTTACCCATTATTTTCATTGTGGTTACATCAGTTGGGTGTATACTTTGTCTAATTTTTTGAAGAAATATTCCGGAAAATAATCTTATATTACGAAAATAATCAATTTCAATTTAGAAACTTAATGTTAAAATCTTAAAATCTTCTTCAGGAACTGAAACCTTTTCTTTTCAGAAGCAGTAATTAAATTTTCAGAAATCGTTCTGTTAAGAACCCGTGCATAAATGACGTTAAATGTAATTAAGGAGTCGTCGAATTAATCAGATTCGTTTCGAAAACCCTTATTTGTGGCAGCCATATTTCTTCAGAAGTTTTCAAATGTAATTCAGAAACTTTTTCTTTCTGTATTAAGAGAATCGATATACAATTGTTGTGCTAGTGAGTGTACCTAATATAACGCTGAAGGAGTAGGATATCTTTACAAATGTTTTTTTTACTTTAACTAACGCTACTTCACCAAATCCGGATAACTCACAAACTATCTGTCGAAATATTCATAAAAAGTACCTACAAGTACATGCAAATATCTCGAATCATCTAATAAATCCTCTTTTCTTACGTCGAGTATTCTCGTTGTCATAAACAGTGGCAAAAAATATCAAACATAGAAGGGAAAATAGAACGAAACCGCAATCGCAGTCACAGATGATATTCTACTCGAAGAATCAGATTTATTCTTTCCCTTTTCTTGCAGCCGGTTACGGTCGTGCACATTAGAAGCTGAAGAAGACATAGCACACAATAGAATGAAATCAAAAAAAATTCTAAAAATATGAAAAGTACAGAATAAAACTCACATCCAAAAAATTGGAAAGAAAACTAAAATAAAAAATTACAAAAAATTTATTTGCAGTGCGCCGATTTCTCGAACCTTCGAAAAGACTATGCTCATCTGGTCTGCGAATGCAATAAAAAGCACGGAAATCAGCCACGGAAGCGAGGACGGAAATTGATGGCAAACACAGCTCGCTTATTGCATTGAATTAGCATAATCACAGGATTTCAAATCATCGCTTGGTGAACACCTAAGGAGGAACTAAAGAAATACTAGGTTCACTCAAATGGCGTGAGGGCTTAAGAAAGATTGATAAAAATTCTAAAGGACGTTCAAGAAAAGGGAAAACTAAAAAAGAAGAATAAGCTATAAAAATAGAAACAGAAAAAACGAATGATTTACAACACAAAGTGTTGACAGTAAAGTAAACTGCATTCAATGTTCCTTTCTAATGATAGATGTGGTTCAGTCTTATCATTGTTGGAGTGAAAGGGCTTCTGTAACATTGTATTGAGAAAAAAATGTTATATTTCTTCTATACCTTGAAATTTCAATAGAATGGTTCGCAACCCACTCCTTGGCACGCCAATTGTGTAATGTAAAATACCATTTCTTTAACACGTATGCGAAATTCAACCAAAGACTGGAAACATTCACAGCCGAACATGCAGTCTCGCTAACGCAAAATTATTCAGATTTATGAGTCTAGTTTAAAAGAACCTCTATAGATTAAGATGATAGTGGTGATGACGAAGATGGTAATGTCTCTTATGATAACTGATAATATGACGGACGTTGAACAAATACTTAAAGGCCGTAACCTCTATGTCAGGTACATAATTTCACAAAATCTAAACTTTGAAAAATAATGTTTTCGATTTCCCTTACCTTCGATTTAAGAGTGTTTAGTTCGCGCACTAAATATCCAACGTATTTTCTTTTATTTACAACACTCTCCACATATTTCATATAATTTTTATATTTATATTTTTTCATATTTTTTGATGGATGGGTTTAAGATATTTTCTCTTGTTATTCTATGCCTGGTGGAAATAAAACCACGAGAGGGTATGTCTTCTCCACACAATAAAATGTGAATTTAGGGCTTCCTTTTTCACTTTTGGAATCTAATTCTTGTCATAAATTCTGCTACATAATATTAACGTACAAAGTGTTTAATTTTATTAGTTTCATGGTAGAATAATAAAATATATAGATATTAAAATAAAAAGGTGAGCAAGAAAAATAAAAAGATTCGGAGAAAGGAATGCCATCTTGGTTTGAAACAGTTAGCGGCATCGATATTAAAAATGTATGACTCCAAACCATAAAAATCCGCCAGCCAAGAAAGCTCCGTGTCCCTACGGACACTCACTCACACATTTGGTAACTCGGATATAGACCAAAAAAGTACGCTAATGATGCATAATGTAGAGACGCTTGTCCATACAAAATCTAATGTTTATGTGATTATGTATTTATTTTGCTTCCTTGTTCCTTCCTTACTTCCTTTTTTCTCAGTTTTCCATAAGGTCAATTAATTCCAAGGAAAAGTGGGTGACTGAAAAAGTATTTGTGGATGCCATATTCAATCATATTATCCTGATAATGATTGAAAAGACGTGCAAAAAGGGGTTTGCTAAGTTGTGTGTGCAGCATAAAACGAAGGTGTCGGTAATGTTCTCGGACGTGATTGCGAAGACTGTGTGGAATATTGGTGATAAAAGTCATAAGGGTAGGGATGGTTTCGATGTCAAAACTTGGAAGCAAAAGCATATTGATATCACAGAATCTGCGATAACGGTTAATGATTACGACTCCTTTCATATGGCGAAAGCTGATATTTAACTCCACAAAACTAAATCCTAACAATATCATCAAGGATAACTCTGATCATATTGGAACTGAAAATCCGTAACACATAATATGATATTTGAGAGCATTGGAATTCTTCAATTTTCCATACGAGTAGAATTTATGTTTTCAACAATGATTTGTTTGATCCGCGGCTTGCTTTTGGTACACCCTTTTATGATCTATATTATTTTATCTTCACCGGTGATGAATAGATTTCGACTGTGTCCAATAAACCGCAATTTTTAATCAAATGTCTTGGTATATTGACATAGATTACGGCGTCAAGGGAAAATTGTTGAGGGCGCGCGTCCGCACATTCAACCAGCACGTATAATATCATAAACGCGACCCTAGATCTATATCGTTCTACATCGTGCATGTCAAGAAATGCCTGCTCTTTCAAAGATCCTCTGGAAGGTGGTGTCGTTACAGAAAGTCATTTTTTGAATTTTTTGACTGAATTATAATATTTGAAACAAAATATATGAAGTTTTTTATTCATGCAAATTTATGAAAATTTTTTATAGGGGTATATTTTCGAATCTATACACAAGGTATTAACTATACTAACAATGTGATATACAAATTTTATTAAAGAGTTCTAATATGTAAACGTATCGTACAGTTGTTATTAACATTTCTTCACATTTTTTGGAAATTTCTTATCATAATTTTTGGTGAGACCTCTACTTCCACTTTATTGCGTTTTGGTAGAGAAGTGGCAAATAAACTATTAAACGATTTAGGCCTATATGTGAGAAATGGAAAAATGACAACATATATCCTGAAAAGTGCCAGGTGGGCTGCTACATTGCACTTCTATGCAGCAGACTTATATCAGAGCGACTTTGGACTCCTTTTATATTATGTACAAAAATAATGGTTTGTCTACTGTTAATAAAATAAATCGTGAACATATCACACACATTGTACAAAGACAAATTAGTCGACGAATGTAATGGATTTCAAGTAAGCAGAGTTCAATTCAACATCCTAAAAGGATTCCTTTCTTAAAACGTACAAATAATATTCGATTATGATCTACGAATTTGGGCATGTTTCGCCTGAAGCTCACAGGAAAATAGCAGAATTAGAGAATTTTTAGAAAATAATTGCAAACGGTGTTTACATACATGTTGGTTGGTGGTGGTGGTAAAGCGATAATAAAATTAATTCCAATATTTATCATAGCCGGCCGTGAAATTGCATAGAGGGGTTGAATAACGTCTTAACAACATTTTTGGATAGTTATCTCATGATTGTGGTCTATTGATCATTAACTTTAAATCGATGCCGAATATTCGGATATACGCACTTTTCAAAATATTTATTAGTTAAAAAGGGAAAGAACTGTTCGAGAAAATATTGCACGAATTGATTTCCAAGATTAAACCTCACTTGACTAAGAGATCAAGCCTCATTTAACTATCCTCAATTTATTCTAATTAATAGCACTAAAAATACAAATAATCCTTTTGTCCCGGTAAATGAAGGAATATTTCAAATTACTAAAATTATTTTTATTATTTCTTATTCGACAAAATTATCATTGGCTTACACAGTTTTTATTAGTTTTTTATTTTCCGCAATAAGCTGCCTAAATACGGTTATATCACCTGATGCGAAACATTTCCCTCAGTTGCTGAACTTCGCTATGCATTATGCCCTTTTATATCACATTTCTAATGGGGATTTTTTATTTCTGTCGAATATTACACTTAATATTTATCTTTATCTGGCAGCGAATTAATCAAATTATATATGCACTAGAAAAGCAGCATCATGTTTATTTTATTATCTACAACTCACAACGTGCACTTCTCCCGAGCCACAACCTACAGTGCTCCAACAGCTCTGTGGCAAAGCGGCCACGTTTTTGGCTATACTCGGAATCACTAATCAGTTAGCGCTTACTAATAACCGATTTACGCTGAGTGGTTGTGAATGGACCCCTGATACTCAGCGCTGGCTAAGCGGTCGCTGTTTTTTCCAGCGAAAAATTTTAACGCTGGTTTTGCTCAACCCATTCTTTCTTTGTCGCTCATTTCCTCGCAGTCACTTTTCGGTTGCCGCGCAATAATAGCGTGGTTGAAGAACATGTTTTCATTTTGACATGACTGAAAGCAGCTGTATACAGGCAGCAACGCATTCAGAATAGACAGGCATAGCAGCCATGTTGTTTTGGTGGCGTTCTTCTACTCGTTTTTAGATTATACATTGCGCCCTACATTTATGGCCCAACCCACACGAGGTTTACGAGGTGGCAATGTGTCCCCAACAAGTTAATGTTTTGCGCGGATTTTGGGTCGGCAATGATATTAGTTCTGAAAACAACATTGGTGAGTCTACCGCGATCCATGGCGTGTGCTAGGGAAAGCACTTGATAACAGACTTCTTTGGGCCAATTTGGACGGAGTGGACCTAGACGGCATGTGGTTCCAGCAGGACGGTGCTAAGGGCCATGCAGTGGACGCCACGATTGACATTCTGCATGAACGATTTGAGAATATGGTTATCTTCTCCAGAGATGACGTTAATTGGCCACCAAAATCATGCGATTTTATCCCACTAGACTTTTTCTCCTGGGATTTCCTGAAATCACATGTCTATACCCATGAACCTATGCCTTTAAAATCACTGTAGCTCAAATCACATCGCTCAAATTCAGACGTACCTATTCAGACGTCAATTCAGACACCTGGATCCATACATATTGATATACTTGGGCTATTCAAATAAAATGAAATTACATTAATACCTCAAGCACAACTTACTTTATTCTACTGCAATGTCGACCAGCTCTAATTGAATAACCCTTGCTCTAAATTAAAGGTGTAACGTATAGATGTAAATGTTTACGCATACATGTATATATATATTCTGCTTACATCTGGTGGTAAATCTTCTCTCGTTCAATTTCGCCCTTCACGATATAAAATTCAAAAAAGTTCATGACTTCAGCCTCTAACCCTTCCGTGGCTAATGAACCATTTAACTGAGGTAGATTTCTGGATTATCTATTTCTGACTAACTTCATGGCCGTATATTGTTTTGTAAAGCACCTTTCCAATCTGCCCAGAACTAAAGTGGATAATTTTTCTAGGCATATATTTCCGCTTGCTAACAAATGGCAAAATAAGGGAGAGAGCGTCGTATATTTGAAAGTACAGCCATTTAAAACTTAATAGTTTTGATGTGATATCGTAATATATATCTTAATATGCATTCCATTTAGTTCCTTAAAATTTTGTTTAGATGCCTCTTGTTTTGACTCCCAAGCTTCAGTCCTTCGATTACAATATCTGGCGTCCTGGACGTCTGGCTCCTCCGCAGGCGCTCAACATTTCGAAAGCATCCGTCCATATTGCTTCGAACGTTTTATGACTATCAAATTTAAACAACTGAAAACGACTGCGAATATGATTAGCTTTCATGTGATACAACAATTTGCTTTTTGTGCCATGATTACTTTGTCCGCTAACACCTTTTCCTAAAGTGTACATAAGTTTTGTTAATATATTTTATTAGTAATCAGAAAAAGGCTTACTTGAGTGATTTCTTAGAAAAATGCTAAAATATGATAAATAAAATTCAAAATTCGAACTATTTGTTCAAACTCGCTAGCTGCAAACCAGAAAGAGAAAAGAACCTAAATAAACTCAATCCTTTCTCTTTATATTTATAAATATTTTGTTATTACAATACGCGAATAAAATTAAAAGTGCGATAGTGTGCTCCGATTGTTGCAAATTAATTTTAATAACTTCATTTACTGAAACTGAAATATTTGAAATTGAAACTGAAATAATTACGAAATAAAAACTTGTAAAAACCATTGCATTCAGTTTAATTTAATTAGTAATTAATCAATTTTTCTGCGGGTTTTTTGTTGGCCATTACATAAGCTGAAGCCATAATAAGCTCAAATTTAAAATCAATTGACATCAGAAATTTAATTTAATTACCTCTACATAAAGATATATGAAAACCTGGACAGATAGGTAGTACATTTTTTCCATTGGGAAACATTTCTTCGGGATTCGGAATAAATTTTTCCCATAACGCAATTAATAACATTTTAAAATTGCAATATTAGCTTTTTGTCGTCATCGTGGATTATCGTGAGCTGGCAAAAAATCACAACCAAACACCAACAATTATGACGACAGTAATACTAATTAATATTGAGTTACACACGTGCATATTGTTTTAATGCTAAATTTACAATTTTTGGTAGTAATTTATTAGTATGTGGAGATTGCGTCGAGACGGGGGAAATTATATATCCATTTAGTGTATTTTACTTTAGGAAGTACTTTATACTATGGTAGTTAGTATAAAGTAGTTCCTAAGGCAAAGTACACTAAATGGAAGACAGATATCGCTCTTTTAGGAAGTTCGAACCTGTTTGTACTGATTTCGGTTCTGAATTGAATGCGCGTTTATTGAATTTATAGCATAAATTTGCAAAATATTGCAGAAATGTAATCATCTAAAATTAAAAGTAACTAGCGCTTAAGGTTAACTCTATAAGATAATGTAATGTAAATAAATAAGCAAACGGTAAACAGCTATAGAAGCAAATTTTATGTTACCTAAGAAAATGGGTATAAATTTAGAATGGGGACCAGATCTTACTTAAAAATAACTTCAGGCTTACCGACCTTCTATTCAGGGATAATACGCACCAGTCTAAACCGAGAGGCGGTGATTTGTTTTAGCGATCGGCTCTAGTTTAAGAGTCATAGGCCGACACAGATGCAGTAGGTTTGAATGAATTGATATATTCATATAATGTTGGCCCCACCAACACCAACATTTTTTGAAAATATTTTAAATTATTTGGTTCCTTAGACTATACCTAAACTATACCGTAAACATTCTATTTCTTATTGTTAATGAAAGCTAGCTTTATGTGGCTACAGATTGTCGGTACTCAATAATACATTTCTGGATAACTCGAAATTAAGGGCTTCTCTGGCTGAAACGTGTTTCTTTAACATTTATAGAATAATAAATTAACATGTCCCATCGTAAGGGGGTTGATTCAGGAAACTTTCTTCTTAATTAGAGTTGAGCTCCATTAATGAATTTTTTAAATCAGAGGCTTATGTATGCCATCATGAATGGAATTATACATTGTTCAAATGTGCACCGAGGCGTCTCACGATTGCTATGGATTCGAATGTTTCAATTTTCAATAAATCTGCTGATGAATTTGAACTATGGCCTGGCTTATAATGACTTTAAAGGCATTGGTCGATTGACGCTTATCGGTATAGCCCTGCGAATTCAAGAAACCCCACAAGAAAAAGCCGAGCGGGGTCAAATCACATGATCTTCTTGCCCCGATGCAGAATATCTATCGCAGATCCGTCCAGGTGAAACCAGGGAGTCTACGTCCATATCATTCAACTTCTTCTCAACAATCTTCTCAACATTGATTTGATTTATTCTTAAATATATTGTGAATCATTTTCATTTGCCCAACCATCAGTTTTATCCTTTTATGTACGTGCTATTTTATTTTCCCGTTTCGTTTATTTGTTTTGTTCGGCTGACTCGACAAATTTATTAGATTCCTATTATTTATACGATATTTGAAATTATTTAAGATTTCACCCAAGAACATGAAACCACATAACATTTATCAACAAAGCAGCACCATATTGTGACTTAGGATTCCATGGACAAATATTGCATCATTGACAAATTTGTCATGATTGTTGTTTCTGGTGATAAAAAGAATGAGGGCAATGCGAAAAGGATAATGATGACAACGATGGTGATGGTGAAGTGTCAGAAAACAGATGACTTTGGACTTCAAAGCAATCCCATCAAGATAATAAATAAAAGCAATAATAATAACCTTTTCATGGAGCAAACATAAACTTTATAGAAGTCTTTAATCAACTCGATCTGACGTTCTTGGTGCTAAAGGAGCACGAACGTATACGAGAATGAATACGAGATCAATAATAGCTCACGTTTCATTTGGTCCTTTGGCCGGTCGCATTCGTGCCAGATGCCAATCTCAAACTGAGCCATTCGCACCGAAGAAGCAAGAAAAGCTAATGTTGTGGGAAAATGTCACGGGAAAACGCTTGGTTACTTTATAAGCAAACAACTGTAAAGCAAACAAAAGCCAAACGCAGTATCATCTCATTTATTTGACAATTGTGCCTTCGATATCAATATAAAAATATGAAACATTTGAAATTTGGGAGCGTCTTCCATAAATTTTGCCAATTCCACAATATTCTCCGGGTTGAAGACGAACTAAGCCGGGTTTTCTTCGAGGTTTATTTCGAACCAGAATGTGAAAAATTCAAATATTGTACAGGTAACCAAGAATTTAAGCAGGATTAGCGACATAGCCCAGAAAATTTTGTTGACCTACTTTGTGATATGCAATGGAGCCATAGCATAATATTATTGTGTATGACTCAAAAATATGTTGGCACGTATTTATAAAAAATTATTATGCCTCACCAACTTATGTACTAATTGACTCACAGCTACGTCATTTATACATTAGTTGATAAAGAAAACAATACACAACGTTAATGCCCCTTGAAGCTTCGTGTTTTAATAACAGAAATGTTTATTCAAATTACAAAAGGATGATTTGGTAAAAAAGGCAGTCATCAGAAAATTTAAATTGTAGGTTAAAAAATTTCTAATTACAATAGAAATAGAATTACAGCAGAATATAATTTAAATATTACAATAGGCATATTTCATTTGCCGCGTGCATACGCTTATTATCAACGTTACAAGAAAAACGACCATCGCCGCTTACGTATGTTACACCCCAAGCTGGCAGCTCTATACCTACCACGCATCCTCTAATAACAAAACGATATACGCTATAACAAAAATATATACGCTACCCCTTCGGGTCTAGGGCATAAAAATATGTAATTCTGCAAGATATTGCAGTCAGAATTAATGCCACACCACCGTCAGTATTGGCCATTCGTTCTTTCAATTTTACTATTGCCTTCTAATACTTTTGCTCTGTTGAGCGTTGTTATTCTTCTTCCTTCTATTCTTCTATTCTTCCTTCTATTGTTCTATGTTCTTCTGTCTTAGTCGCTAATGTTTCCATTTCCATTAGAGCGTATTAAAACTTACACGTGATATATAAAAGCTAAGAAGCCTAATATTCGGACAAGCATTGGACCAGGGCCAATGTACTGCATGGTGCGACCCCCATCAACATTCACATTTGCATTGCTTAGATAGCATAATCACGAGTAGTACTAATAGTAGTAGTAGAATTTGGTCTCGTTTTTGTATCGGAAATAATCTCAACGACCGACAAATAATTGTTGCCGTTTCTGCAAGGCTTATTGCCGCTTTTGCCGTCATTACTGCCTGAACTAATAACCAATAAGTCGTAATAAATTTTTACTATTTTCCTACGCAAAAGTACAACAAAAATTATTTGGTTTACAAAACAAAGTAACGCCGTGATATCAGTTTCTTACAACAAATTTCAGGTTCCAGAAAAACTTTAATTTGTTTTTTGTTATTGGCGACAATATTTAAAGATTTAGATTTTATTAACAGACACTTTGTCTATCTATACATCATAGTTTGAAAATTAAGAATTATAAATTAAGAGGTTTGTGACTGGCTTTCTTTTGTAGAATATTTTGTTAGAAACACTGAACTCCATTTTAGGAAAAAATGTTATTATGAGTAAATAAAATAACAAAGAAACCACAATTAACGTTTCATTTCGAGCGAGCTGACACAAATCAGTAAAAAGACTGACTTGTTAAGTCAATTGTACGTAATTCCAGAATAGCAACGGTTTTCCTTTCCCTCCAAAAAAAGACCCATACATTATTTTTACTACTTTAAGTAATTTTTTAGGAAGCAACCCCTTCATCACGCCTAAAATGGAGGGATCATCCCCACCTAACGATATTTCTCTTATCTTGATCTCACCTGCTCATTCTGATCCTTTTTCACGTCTTATACAAAACATATTATGTATCTAAGGGAAGCTCAAATTTGAACGGAAGAAATTTCATTTCAAGGAAATGGTTTTAACTCGGCCATAAGGCTTCCCCATGGCGACCCACCAAACCTAATTATTAAATTACATTATTTAGTAACTTGATTATTCCACTATGTATAATTCAAATTCTTCACGAATTCTGGACCCATAAGGGAGAACTGGCCACTAATATCTCCCAAAATACGTGTCCTCTTTAGTCCTCTGGTTTCGTCGCAATGTCAAATTTCCTCACATCATCCATTCGTAGAATTCGTCAATCTGATTTCGAAAAAATAGTAAAACGAGTTATCAAGACGTTGTTCAATACTAACTATATTCCCAAAACAAAACCAGATTATGTCAGGAAACAACTGTCAATTTATTATGTTCGAAAACCTAAACCAAAACCAGAAACGCTTTCAGGAATCACCATATTATATAGTGTGTTTTCGGCACCCTTTGTGTCGATAATACTTTTCGGGGCGCCAAAATTAATTTAAGAAAACAAAATCATTAACAAGGAACTTAACAACAAGAAACAAATTTGTGTTAATCTCACAAAAAGAAGAGTTATAAAACTCATAAAACTGGTATAAAAATAAACTTAATAAATTATTTAACTTTTCTTGACTTTAACTTAATAAAGAAACAATTTTTGTCACAAACATGTTGTTTGTCATAATCATACAATTTTTAAATCCGAAATTGCAATTTTCTCCAAGGGGCGCCACTATTGTCTCATACTTGCTTTCGTGAAGTAATACACGTACAAAAAATCGAATAAGAAAATGCAAATAATATCAATATCACAAACAAATAGAGGTCTTTTTTTAATATTCGCACGCAGCAGTACATTCAACGAGTCCAGAAAAGGAGAAACAGGGGCAAAGGAAAGAGAATTCTCGACATTTTTACTGTAATATCATTTTAGGTAAACACCGCGCGAGCACCCAACACCCAAACTGAAACTAATCGACGTCTGAAACGATTTATAAAAGATATTGATTTCGAATGATATTTCAAAATATTTAGGAATCAGAATGTTTTGCTTCTGATTTTTATGAAAAGGTGTGTGAAAGTATGCAACTCGTACACACGTACACACACAAAAACGAACACTGGAAAAGCAAGCAATCTTCCAACAGTCGCATATTTACATTTAAATTTCAAGTAATAATGGCGAAAAATACTACAACATTACAATACCAGAAAAACAGAATTATCAGCTGCGACTACAACGACTACAACAAAAATAACGATAAGAAAGCCAACTATAATAGAATGAATGGTGATTTTTATGAGCAATAAAAAATACTTTGTCGTCAAACGGACGATGCATATCACTAATTTCAGCATTTGTAACCGACAGAATGTTTGAATAGCGTAAGACATGATAAAAGCTTCATCACTTTTAGCCCATGTTTCGCTGTTCAAAATAAAACATGTCACATACTTGATATGTGCATAAATAAAATTGTTCAGACGTAAAAATTGTAAACAGAATTCAAATAAAAAAAAATAAATCACATATAATTAAATTCCACAATTTTTGAACTAATCAAACCTTATGCAATCGTGTTAGTACATATTTCAAAGAGTTTCATGGGCATCGAAAAAATCAACGAATTCAAGAGTCTCTACATCCGATAGGATCATAGTCATCATAATACGTAAAGTCATTAAAAATTAAAAAACTTAATTTCACTAACTCCGCACAAATAAAATACATGTGGTATTGATATAATGATGCAATTTACATCAACGTTTATTGCAATGAAGGAAAAATGAAAATTTTTCTGGCTTATTATATAACCAAAATGGTTAGTTATAATGTTGTAACTGGTTTAATGAATAAATTGGTTATTAAAATTAATTCAAGGCAAATCTAAAAATAATCGAAGGTTTTTGTCATCATTTTCAAAAAATTCTGTAATTTTTATGCAAAAATTTAAATTATTTAATATTTTTATTAATTTCTCAGGTAACAAAATTGATGCCTTCGGCTCTCCGAAATATTATACGTACAATTATCCCATACCATTGATACCATGTTCGAGAAGGGCAAGGCTAAGTCGACGTTATCACATCTATATCAATTCCATAATTTATTGACAGAATTGAAAAATTACCTTTACTCTTCTTAATAACCGGAAATATATATGGGAAATATTATGGGAATACGTTTTTCGACCATCGTGTCCAAAATTTATAAAACGGTTGCGAGGAAATAGGAAGATTTATTAACATTCAAAAGTTTATTATATAGATATTAGATGGGTGTTATCTGCCATCACAAATTGTCTCTATAACTGTACTATAGAAAATGGATCAAATAGATCAGCCCCATGACTACGTATTATATAAAATCATCATTTTTGGAAACATTGTGGTGAAACATTTTTGGGACTACGTAAGATATTAAAACGAATTTTATTTCAAAATCGTTTTACAAAAGTAGGCATATTTCGCCCATTAATACGGAAGTTATCATTATATTATAAACGGTCGGAGGTGTTTTAAATAAGATTTATAGTGGTGATCATAACGTCGTTCTGAAAATTTTTGGGAACTAGTCCTGATCTGTCCACTGGTTACTGGTATATGAAAGCCCATATTTGGCCGAAGCTAGAGTTCTTACTTGTATAATTTTTCTAAAAAGTTGGTCGCAATAGAAAACGTTATATGAATGAAATATAAAGAGGCAAGGATATATGCATAAGAAGTGAAAATACTGTAGATCAGACAGATATGGATCCGATAGATATGGAATGTGACAGAAAGAGAAAAATTTAAGCACTTAGATTAGTAAACAAGGAATGAGAGCCTTATCTACACCGCTATAGAGATTCCAAACAATGGAGACGTAGAGTCGAATTGGCACATGTGTTGTTAGCTGTGGGTAACCGTAGTTAGTATTCCCACTTTTAGGGGTGGGGTAGGCAGAACAGCCCTTTTAGATAAATAGAAATATGTAAATAAAAATTAAAACTGCAATTAATACATACAGAAATTCGTAGGCACAGTTAACTGACGTTCGACTACCTGCAATGGTTCAAGTTTACATGTATAAGATTAAGGAGTGGGAGACTCGAGTGTAGTGTTTACAATAAAGGGAAATAATATAAGAGCTGGTGTAGGAAAATTACAAAAATTAAGTGCCTTTGAATAAGATCGTTTAATAAAAAATTAAAAAATCATGTATTTCTACAACATAAATGACACTGTCACTATTAACATTTGTCAGATGTTCGTTCTTCCCCAAAAACTTTGTGATACGTACTGAAAAATTAATCGATAAATAGTGAAACTTTTATTCTGATTTGGTCTAACAGATTTTGGAGCTTATTACGAATCTAAGATAACGAAACTTCACAAGCATTTCCTTGTTTTCTCATTGTCACCGTAATGTCGGAAGCTGATTGATGTGCAATAAATCGAAAAAAATTGTAAGTTGAGCATCGTTTGTTTGAATGTTTTTGATTGTTGTTGTTGGTTAGTATACCGCGGATAGATTACCCAGCAAATCTGTGAAAATTATTTTTTGAAGACTTTCTTTCTTCTTTCCTTCACTCTATCGATTTCTTGAAGGTTTCTTTCTACTTCCTGAAGATCCCTAAAGGTTCTGCTTCCTTCCTCCTTCTTCTTAAAGATTCTGGATCATCAGTTTTTCAACTAAAATGCAAAAAATACACCAGGAACATTTTATTATATCCAATTAATACGAAAGCTAAAATATTCGTTACTGTTATTGCTGTTTAAAGATGTTTTAGGAAAGCCTAAATCAATTTTTCAAAGTAAATGTTGCATTACGTTATAATAATAAGTGGAATTTGGGCGATATTAAGAAACTGTAGCTATTGTTATTTATTCTCGATGTTCCTGGAGAGTGGAATAAAAAAATAAGAAATAGTATTTTTACTTGAGAGGGAGAGATAAGTTTATATTGTAAAGATTTTGGCAAAAATCTGACGAATATTTATCTAGTCACCAACTAAAAATTCTGTTTTCAAATATGAAGTTATTTTCTTTTTTCTATGTGGTAAAGTAAATACAGTTGTGAAGTTTTTTTAAAGGGAATACGAACTGTCTTATTGTTTTTATATTTCTAAGTTTTAGTATAATCTACAGCTTATTATATTTTAGAATTTATCCATAATTCGCTCTCATAAACTAATAATATTAAAGACTTTTTAAATTGTATGCGTGTACGTTCTGAACAGGTCCCATCGAAGTTTATGGAAAACATGTCTTCGGGTGCCCCATATAACAACAGTCATTTTAAGAATATACCGGGTTATTCTGTAAACTCACATGATGCGTTCAGTTCGATTCTATTCTCTATTCTCTTTTGTTATTTTCGTAAAACAGATGTTCCGTTGTCAGAAAAAAAATAAACTCGAACGCATCCCATCCCATGTCTTTGTGACGTATGTTTTTGCTACTTTTATATGCTTTTCGAAAGATTTTCCGAAAACACACGAATTTCATAAAATTCGATTGCATGCGTTCAAGTGTCATATAGCACGCATAAAATAACCAGTCGAATCTGCTTTGCCATTGTTGCCAGGTTACGCCATAGCAAATTTTTATATGATATTACGGGGGTAATGTTAAAAGTAATGCTGAACTTGTTGAGATTTGCATGGTAAAATTGAAAGAACGTCTACAAAAACAGTTTATTTTAATTGATATAATGTTAAAAATTAAGGAAATGTTCAACATTTAAA
Organism: Physocephala rufipes; assembly: GCA_963966595.1. Taxonomy (NCBI): domain Eukaryota; kingdom Metazoa; phylum Arthropoda; class Insecta; order Diptera; family Conopidae; genus Physocephala; species Physocephala rufipes. The sequence continues at coordinate 9,607,272 of OZ016502.1, forward strand.
ATTATTTAAAAATTTAGTAAATAAATAAATTTGTTATATATATGAAAATATGAGAGACCTTACTTAAACGACTGCACTCACACCTAGCAGTCTTTATACATGGTAACACTATGCCGACTGAACTAGAATACAAACACATGACGAATGATAGGCAAAGCAAAAATCGGTCATTTCTTACGAGTTCCCATCCCACATTTATGAAACCTTACAGAATTTGTAGTTTTCGATCATGTGACAAATTGAACGCATGATCTGAACGCATCATGTGAGTTTACAGAATAACCCGGATAATCACATACGCACGCATATAATATAGTTACACACATATATACAAACAGGCAAACATTCAGTTATAAACACGTGGCTGTACAATTCATGGACTTAAGCAACTGAGCTGTAGGTTTCAAACCAACAAAGCGTCTATAAAACCAACCGTTTATAAAGCCTTAAAAACTATGTGGTTACATATCTTAGAGCGGTCCTACCGGTGCAAGATTGGAAAGTGTTTTAAAAAATGTTAATCCAGTAACGGTTCCGCGTCTTTCAAATATAATATACTAGGAACTTGGCTGCCCTTGCTTGTTCCCTATCCCCTAAGTCATTTGCTTATCGGTAAAACATGTTGAAACTTCAAGTGGATCCTGTGGATTCATCTTATCCTTTTGGCCTGCCGAAAAGGCGTGTATTTTCTGATAATTTTGAAAAAAACAAATGCGCCATTTTCCAGAAGACAGACTTCTGGTTCCTTATATTATACTGCAAAAAATTAAATAAGTGTTTATATGTATTTCGAAAAACGTCTAAAGAAAGGGTACAGAAATTAAAAATATATAACCCACCTGTCGACATACAAAAAATAGACAAAAAGTGTGGGAGACTACACCCTTGGACGGTGGAGCCCTCCAAACCACAGAAAGTCGAAATTTTTAAGAAAAGGTAAAAAAAGAAAAGGTATAAAATGCATAAGATCTAAATTTGTGGTTAATTACAATTTATTGTCAAAAACCATATTTTTTTATTGCTACCAGGCGCTTCTAGGGAAGATGTACTTTTTACAAAATTTTTGTCCCTTTTGTTTAACATAAATCTTAGGTACATTTCCTTCTGCATGTTCCCGATATTTAACCAAAACAAGCTGCATCAAAATTTCTTGTTCCGGCAATCCTTATGTGTTCTTTAGACTTTATATGTATGACTTTATTGAGAAATTCGTTAAAGTTTTAATAGTTTTTTATATTAACGCATTATGAGAACAAGCGATAAGATTTTCTCAACGTTGATACTTTCCAGCAAAGTGTTACCATCTCGCAGACAAAAACTCCTTATCTCTGGTCTAAGATAATCGATCAAACAACGCATTTAACACGCCTTCCTCTATGCCAACACCTTAAAAGTACTTCTCCTTAACAAAATCATCACCATTTAACAAATTCAATTAAGGTCTAAAATTTCAGATTAGAAAAAGTTATACCATGAAATTGTCCGATTTTTTTGTCTCCCACTCCCAAAGGGTAAAGGGTATATTAAATTGGTTTATAAAGCATAAATGGAATTGTAGCAGGTATAGAAAAGTGTATTCGAGTATATTCTGTATGGGAGAAATGGATGGCTATGAAGAGTTAGCAGTAATAAAAAAGTATTGCGATAATAGACATAAACATGGAAAATCAGAGTGACAAACAAGATGAGAGGAAAAATTGTTGCTCATTACAGAGATAGAGCAAGAATTTGAAGAACAGATTGAAGCCGGAGAAGCAACAGACGCAGGAGGACGGGCAAAATCTCAAACAAGACAAAATGTTTAGGGTGAATCGTTCCCGATTACAAATGTAATTCCACGTTTTTTTGTCTTTAAATAAATTCAATGCTTTTTTTTTTTGAAAAACTCAAGTATTTCGGGAATAATTGAAGGAAGAGTAATTGATTTGCCTGAATAATAAATTGCTAAGCTTGAGTGATGTATTCAAATACTTGAATAATATATTGGAGAAATTGAATAATGTATTGAAAGCATGATGTATAGAGTGCTTTCTTGAGCCCGAAATAATTTAAATGGTAGAAAATAACACAACAAATTTAATTTTAATTCCGGGCATATGTCTGTTCTTGACGTAATGCATTTTGAATGTCCAATTTTGAGTCACAATTTCGAGTACTGCTGGCCGTATGTCACAATTAAGACGGATAATGTTGGCCTCCAAGGCGCCATTCGTTGCGGTTTATCAGGATAAACCAGTGACTTCACGTGACCTCGCAGAAAATAATTGAGAGTTGTTGAATCCACGGCCTTGGAAGCCAATTGACAGATGCTTTTCTCAAAATCAATTTATTGCCAAATTTTGATTTCAATAAGTCGACGGCTGCCGTCGGCTTATGACAGGTTGCGCCATCCTGTTGGAACCGTATTTCATCTGGATCTATGTCATCCATATTTTCAAACTAAACATCATTGATTGTAATGCGGTAACGATCTCCATTAACTATAACGCGAGCTCCGGGCTAATTTAAAAAAAAAACATGATCTAATGATGTCATTAGCATGTAAACTTTTCACTAAAAACATTCCTGTTACTTTCATTCTATTCATGCTGGCGTTAGCCGCTCCATAGATTTCTATCGCTGACGAGGTTGATGGCATCTCCTCCGCCTTCCTCCTTAGTTGCTTCTTGCTAAAACAAAAGCTGCTGAAGAAGCCATCCACCTTATACAGAGCGTAGTCGCCGCTGCTTCCTCCAAATGCGCCAAGAAAATCCTTTTGGCAGGGCCACCACTCCTACTTTCCAATTCACTCTGTCCCTCACCAAGCTTTCTTTTAACGCCCGCTTTGATACCCCTTTATATCGGCAAACCAAATTGTAATATTTGAAATATGGTTAAAAACTTATCTTAGAATAATTAAAATATCTAACCTTCCTCTACTCGTTTTCACTCCTAATGGGAGAACCGAGAAAATTTATTTTGTGAGCTTAACTTTTTATTTTTCCCCTCTTCCTGGAGCGTTCCTTGATCCTTGTCGAACACTGGTTATCCTCTTGCGAGTTCTGGATTATTCTCTATTTCGTTAACTGACACCACGAAATGCTGTGTCGTTGCGAACGCTATCCTATATTTAAAAAGGTAAAGGTCTATAGTATTATCACAATTTTAAGTAAAAAAGTAATAGCGATATAGTTACCTTTAAATTTTTATTAATATTTTCTGTTTTAAGCAATATATTTAACAAAGCCTAAGAATTCGCTTTTAAAAACTATAGTAAATTCTTGGTAGACGATATTTATTTGGTGTCGTTTTATTTGAGACGACGCATGGTCAATTATTGTATTTGTGTTTTTGTATTAAAAATGTATTTGCATTATAAACAGACCTATTTTAATTCTCCCTCTATGTTCCCCCTTAGCCAAAAATAAGTCTTACAACTACTAAAAAGACTGTCCTTTTAAGAAGCGCGTTTGCTTTGGTATATCTTTTAATCTGGAACAGTATGGAACAATAAAGCAAATGATGAAATGAAAATGTAGAGATCATTAAGTCCTTTTACTTATTTTATTCTAAGTAAAAGGGGATGATAGTTTGGTGCTCAAATATATTAAAATACACTTTACTATATTAGAGGAATGGGGACAATAAAATCGATGACATAAATTTCTTTCCGCTAAGTTGGTGGTATTTGGCCTATAATAACCATATAATAAGTATTGCTCGCAACACATAACTCAATCAATTCCCACGTTCCGATACATAATTGTAATATGGGTGCTTTCACAATAATTACTTGAACAATATTCCTTATTGTGATCATCATTAATAATTTATGCATCCAGCTCCGCATAAACATAGAGATGTATGCAAAGACCTTTGGTATTTGAGACCGCGAAACTGTAAAAGAGTTGATAGTAGGCGATAGTAGCAAAAATAATTATTGCTAATATGTATATAGAAAAATGTGTACGATTTGCGAATGCCATATTTTTGTTATACCAAAAACAACTAGGTCGGCCCTGCTTAAATCACATAGGAAATATTTTTAAGTGCTTGGAATATATCACGAATAAATCAGGTCCCATAGAAAGAAATATGTTTATATTAGTCGGTATCGAATAAAAGTCCGTAAAGGAGAAAACGCTTTTGTATTGAATTTCAAAAAAATTATAAAAAAATAGTTCACGCCTGTTTGATTTCACTTATTTCAATTACATTGCAGAAATGAATATTTTAATTCAACAGTTCATCAAGCCCATGAAACGTCCGCAGTCATTGTTTCATAAAATATATAAGATATTGCAAAAAAAATTTACTTGATATTAAAAGTGGAAAAGTGTATTGATATAATGAGGACGGGAAAGTATAACGTGTGAGCGAGTAATGTTTTAATGTTTTTCTCTATAATAATAATAAAATTGTGAATACCTTCGCATCTTTAATTTCTATAAAAATTTATTTTTTCTAAAATCTTCTCTGTTGTAAGGATGAATGATGATGAAATGATGAGTGAAACTTTCAATGATAAATGAAAGCTTAGTTTTTATTCGGGGAAACAATGGGCAAAAAGTTGTTAATTAATTATACTTTTTTATTTTAGAAATAATTATTTTTAATGAAGCAATATTTAGTCTATTATTTTTTTTTAAATTAGCAATTTGTTTGGAACTACGAGAGAGCAGCGTTGGAGCAAAGAAAAATTGTTTTTGACCTTCTTATAGACAAGGATTGTTTCGCTTATGTACTGGCGGAAATAGCACCGTGAAGCCAACACACAAGATGCACGGCGGTTCCACCAGTTATATAGCTTGGAATATTTTTATGTATTCTTGCTTCTGGTAGTTAACAAAAGTCGATAGGAAATTAATATATGACTTCAATGCTGTAGCCAAAGGCATACCAAATTCTTGACGAGTATTTGGATTTTTTTGAAGAGGAGGAAAACGAGACAAAACAGAAGTTTTATGTAATATGGTTTACCGCATGTGGTTGGTTGCGTTGGTGGTACCCACATCAAAATAAGAAAACTAAATGAGCGAGGCCGCATTTATTACAATAAGAGAGGTTACTTTAGTTTGAATACGATTATGGTAATTATAATTATGCTTTTATTAAAAATGTCTATTTAAGTAATAAAAATATTGTTTAAGTAAAATAAGTAATATAGTAAAGTAAAATAGTAAAAGTAAAATAAGTAATAGTAATACTGTTTGATCTCAGATATTGCGACTTGGACATGGTCATCAGATATTTTGATGCCAGAGCGCAAGGAGAAACTCATGATGCTTATGTGTGGCAAACAAGCATCGTGACAGCAATTGTAACACAATTTTGATGTCTGCTTACAACGACGGGAAGCGAAATACTTGGCTGTTGGGTATGATTTCGTTAATTTTGTGTTAATTAATGCTGTGATTTTTCAAGGGTGCCGGACATCAGCCTCGCCCGCATCTGATAACGCCTTACTGCCAACCACAGAACCGAGAAGCCATGGCATTTAACACAAAATTGCGTAAAGTACGCGGCGTTATAGTGCGGTGCTTTGAGATTGTGAGAAATAGGTTCAGAGCCTTCATGGACGAATGCGGTCTGAATTACTCCCCACTAAAGGCCATCAAAATTGTAAATGCATATTGTGCATTACACAACATACAACACAACACGATACACAACGTATGCATTTACATTAACAACAACTAGAAATACAGCCAAGAGATTGGAGCAGCAAATATCTATCAAATAGCATATATATAATATCTGCAGCATCTACACGATATGAATTGGCTCGGTATATCTTTTAGATTTTAGGATCACCTTTCACTATCGTGTCTATATGTCAACTTTCATTTCAAAAATGAATTAAAATTATACTTCATAGTTTTTTGAAAAATGAATAAATTTAAATTAAAATTAAACTTCACAGCTCTTGAAATGAAAATAGTCATATATCACTAATTCATATCAATCGAATATGATTTCTAAAATACATTTGCATGCTTTTTTCGCGACCGACTGATTAGGAAAACCGACATAGCCATAAATTTATAACCAATTGATATACAAACTTTCTCATTTTCTCCGAAATATTGAAATGAATAAATTTTGAAAATTTTTTGAATGTTTAATAAAATGCGCGCGTTCTCACATTCGTACTGAATAAATCAGCTTAAGAATTAGCCGCTTAACCATTTGAAGGTCCGAAACGTTGCCAGCGGGACTCTGAGTTGTATTATGTCCCTATTAAAAATTACGAAATTCTCTAGTCCTTGCTTTCTTCCCAAGAATTCAAATTTTCTTGCCAAAACTCAATAACGCCTTGCCAGTGGATAAGAAACAATTGTTATTAGTGAATTTCGATGTATTCCACGCGTAAACGAACACAATCGGTGAAATGGCGGGCGAAGCTTTTAACGAAAACTGACAAGACCAAGAAATGTTTACTGGTCGAATTTTTCAAGGTTATTGCGTTACAACGACGAATAGGTCGGAAGATTTGTTAAAAATGTAAAAAGTGAGTAAAGTGCAACAAAAATCTGCAAACGGTTATTAGTACAATATAATAATGTAATATGTTTAGTAATGTAAAATATTAGAACATACTCGCTCTGTTATCTCGACAACCTTAAAGTAATCCCGCAAACGCTTCCTTGCCAATGCGATGATCCTGCCCTGCCGTCGCTGTTACCTCCTTCTTAATGCTATATGCTATATGTTATTTTTACAAACAATTAAAATTTTGGAATATTTCATCACAATGAATAAATAAATTAACAACCGCAAATCGCTTTCAAATTATTCAATTCTTAATAGGCTGAACACAATCATAGCTATTGGATGTAACTACCACTCATAAGAACTGTCAAACTCTGGCGTTTAAACACTGTCATAGCGATTGGATGTAACTACAATTAATGAAAACTGTCATTGTTTTGTATACATTGTCACGCCAAACATTAAAATTTGAAACAAACAATTCATAAAGAAAACGTGTAAATTTGCCATATCTTCCTTCGGTTCAGTGGAACAGCAGCACTACCAGAACTCAATATATTGGCGCGTTTTATCCTCCGGTAGGTATCCCGGAGCGCCTTCCATCGTTTTCGGCAAATGTTTCCTAGAATACTAACCTGTTATTCATAATTCGCAAATTTATTAGCAGAATACTTACCGTCCAAATTTACATTATGACCAATTTGCTCCCACAACTTATCCTTTTCCAACACATTTTTGTATGTCGGGGAGCATAGATCAAATAAGGCTGGGTTCTTCTTAACTTCCTCGATAAGAGCTTCGTCACTTTCCATTGTCGTATTGTACTTCAAAAAAAATAATTAAGATTCCAAAAAAAATATTTGAAAAAAAATATTTGAAAAAAATATTTGAAAAATACTTACATAACGTTCAAGTCAATATTTTCAATCAGTTGTCAGAAATGTAAACAAAGAGAAGGAAAAAGAAGAACAAGAAACTTTCGCTATGATTTAACGCCAAGAAATCAAAATTCAACCGACCACTAGCGGCCAAACGAAGCAGCCAAACGTAGCGATGAGGGGAAATTTTATTTTTTTCTCTTTTCCCATAAGAGCCTATGTAAATTTGACAGTTGAAATTTGTGGTTACATCCAGCCGCTATGATTGTGTTTAATGCATAAAGCATTGTCTGATGTTGCTATACCCAATTAATTTTTTGAATAGAGGTGCTTTAAATAGAGGCGCGCCTTGCTTAACCATCTAGATAGGCCTCCATGGTCTTCATATATAACCTTAACATTACTTTTGTTCATTTAGCATTATAAACTAATTATTCATGAAGGAAAACCACATAAATACGCACGTAAAGAACCTTCATTTTTATTAATTGCTATATTGGTAGAAAAAGTTTTTTTGAGAAATGACCGAAAAGTCATAATTATTTGAATTATTTTGCACATGGTAACACTTTCCGTGGTATTGCAAAAATGACTGGCGTAAGCGAATAGAAAGTGAAACTACAGTCGAAGAAATCAGGCGAATGAGACGAAAATTTTACATTTCACCCAGATCGCTTTTTTCGTCGAAGTCGTTTCGTTTCGTCTACGTCTTACATTTTAACGTCTTACACTTTTCTACACCCGTTTGCAAATAAGTGACACCTATTTGTTAACGATTTTTTCTAGTAATGCAACATTACTGGTTTTTTTTTCTTTTTCTTTTTTCCAATTTTTTCTCTTTGTATCAATAGAAGACTTCTAAATAAATATGTACTCTCCAAAGATTAAACCGCTGAACTTTAGCTTTTTTACTGCTTTTTATCCTTCTTGCTCTTTAGAGTGTTACCAGTCTCTCATATAAACTTAGTCGCCATTCACATCATTTCTTGTTTGGATAAATACCTTGATCCTTAAAAATAATGGAGTGACTGGAGTGTGTTTGTTGACTGTGGCAACAATTAAAGGGCTTGCTTAGTACCAAGCAGCCAGCAAGTCTTCGCGTGCCAGATTGAATGGAACAGTGGTAGCAGCAACAACAACGGAACGCTTATTTAGAATCTTCCCCATTGCGGTTATCATGCTTCGAATATTTTAACTGCTCTTGTTGGAACGAACTTAAGGATTGTGGCGGCGATGGCAAAACCAGTGGCAAGGGTCGGGGCGGCCATGGCCAAACTTGATCGCCGTGAAAGCAAAAGTAGTCGGTCGATAATAACCCCGTTAATTTTTTCTCTTCTCGCCACTACTCTCACTCGTCGCTACCATTATAAATGATTCGACTTGCCCTTCCAACTTGCTGGTTACGTCAGTTACATTTAGGTTTCAACTCTATCCCCGGATGGTGACACTTAAGTGCAAGGTAAATATTTCACAGTCATCAAGTTGTGGCTGACGTGATAATTTCAATTCGATGATAAAGCGATGATGATGACGGTTAGAGTTGCTTGTAAAGCATATTCATCAAAACAGAGATATTTGTAGACGGAAAAGAATATACAGAAGTTATGCCATAACACTGATGGATTTGTAGCGAAAGATTTAATAAGATAAAACCCTTAAATGCACGTTTTTTTTTGTTGGAAAATCCAACAGTGAATAATTTAAAAAAAAATTAATTTTATGCATACGTTTTTCCGGAATTACCTTTCAGAATTGTCAAGAGACCGAGCGCGTATGAATCCGCTGAAGTAAACGACATTCTTAACGATACTTTAAGTATTATATTTAAAATATTGTTTGGGTAGAATTGTTCAAAACGTTCGAAACGTGACCGAAATATTAACTGGTAAAGTTGATTGCGTCGATGACTTTTCTGACTATTTTGCGAATAATTAGGTATAAAATGTTAAAAGAATTTGAAAAAATGTAATTAACCTAATGAATTTTGAAGGATCTTTAACTATATTCAATGATGTTCACACTCGCCCCATCACAAAATTCGATAAAATTTTGTTAAATTTTTTTAACGCCTGTCTGATATACACAAATTAAAATATTTAATCTATTATCAATCTAGTCTTTAAATCAATTTTTTGTGTGTGTCTTTTGTCGATCTACGAAGTTGTTAATTGTGATTTTATATTATCTCCACATCCGAAATTTTAACTAACAAGGACAACTTATTTTTCCATTCATATTTCCTCCCTCCGCATTCGACAAATTTAAGTTTTCATGCAAAACTGTGGCATTAACTTTTGTGGATTAATAACTCGATAATTCAATTAATAAAAAACAAGTAGGAGCACTATCACAAAGAGTACTTTGACCTAGCTGGAGCTTACATACCAGAAGAAACGAGATAGGAAACTTCTCAAAATACAAACCTTTTGAATTTTGCAAAGTAGTGCTAGTGAGTTACAGATCCGAACAGTCCATAGAATTCCTGGAAATCCATGTTACAGACCCAAATTCGCCGATTTAAAAGTTATAGATAAAAACATTGTTTCAATTTCAGACCGTAAGGGTATTCCTGTTTACAATTAAACCACGTTTGTTTTGATATTCCAACTTTGTTACAGATTTATAGAATTAGGTCCTATTTCAAGTACACTTTAAAGTTTTGCGGTGTGTACAGGCATCGTGTGCATATTTTGTTATATGATCATTATGCATATGTAAGTTTATCAACAAAAGTAATGCGATTTCAGAAGCGTGGAAGAAAAGAAAGCGAAATGAAATCTCGTTTAATATTTTAATGATTTATAAAAAGGTGCAACTTACCAAATAGGCTAGGTACAATGTTTAAGACAATTTTTTGAACACCAGAGGGAAAAATAATTGAAAAAAATATTTAAAAGAATTTACTTAGCATGCAAATTTAACAAACAGACTTAGCATGTTGTCTTATTAACATTATTGTCTAGCCAAGTGGAGAAATTTGTTTTGAGTTTCCAACCTTGTTAACAGATATTAACCTTGTTAATGCAAATACTTCTTGGTTTCTAACTTTATTTGAAATTAATCATTTATAGGAATTTAATTTATTTCTGTATCGTGAATAACTTAGTTAAATTCAATATACAAGGTATATTGTGTTGCAATAATTACACTACCATAATAACTTACAATATATGTTACACGTAATAATTCATTTGCAAATAAACCTATATTTTGGTTTTTCATTTCAACATAACTGTGACGAATTCATCCTCAAATGAAACTCTTGCAAAAGCAAATACATATAAATTACTTTTTCACCTCGCAATTAGATTTGACAATTTTAGTTTTACGTTCTTTTGCCGTAAAATTTAAATTTTCTTGTTAATTTAAAAAAATAATAAAACATTTTATTTTATTTTTGCTGTACGGAGTCGAAGCAAGTTTTAGGTCTACCAAATTGCACAATTTTTGATAGTGAGAAAATTTTGTAGATCACATTTGATTGTGATTTCAAAGATTTCGAGATTTTCGATGCAGAATTTAAAAAGTTTTTAGGTGAAACGCTACATATTAGATTATCGAAATTGGATCGTATAATACGCTCATACAATTTTCGTACTGACTACATTACATTTCATCGGTTTTGTGCTTTCTTAATTTATTTTTTCTTACTTCATAAGCCGCGCTGTAACGATTCAATAGGTCGATATTACTCTGCAATCATTTGATTGGCCAATCTGAATGAAAAATGAACAATTTTTACTCTCTCGTCAATTTTGATTGACTATATCTTACATTGAATCATAGAGTAAGAAATAACATTTCTTACTTTATGATTCAAACGAGCACCAATATGTCAAATACTAAGTAGTGTCAAATAATACGTTTTGGACAATATTTTTGAGCTAACAAAATGCGAACAATAAGTAATTTCTACATAATAATACTTTATTCATGCAAATTCAGTTCTTTTCTACTATACGTCAATACAATTTTATTTCATCTTACTAGAACTCTGCTTCGATTGAAGATTGGCCTCGCAATTTTATTTGAGGGGCCTGTGGCATGTTCTTTTTCTCACGAGAGAATCGCGATTTTGTGAAAGTTGACAGATTTGCTCGAAAAGACAAAAACAACGATATTTTTTGACATTGATTTTTAAATTCACGAAATCCCCAATGAGTTACAAAAACAAACCTAATATACCCTTCATTCTATGGATGCAAGATATAATTAAATTAGTAAATGTTTTTCTTTTATATAAGCGATTTGTACGAAAGTTGAATACAGTAAAATAAATATAAAAAATTACTGGGAAGTACAAAAGGCTTCTCCATTAATAAGGTCACGACACATTTGTCAGATAAATTATTTGCTGATGCTTAGATTTGTTGTTTTTATAGATGGAGACATCAAGCCATACTCAGTCGTTCAGAGCACACGAATCTGGTCTCGTTTTCGCTGTGAATCCAAAATGTCATTCAACATTTTTCAGACCGTCATATCCATGCATCCGTTTTCCAATTATCCTTGCGTTGTCTCCTTATATGTCCTCCAGTGACGATCTACGAGGACGAGGACAATAAATGCGACCATAATTTAAATATACGACTCAACCAACTTTACAGCTTGTAACAGTTGCACGCGACCTTAAAGTAAAATCAAAGGACAGCAAAATTCAAAAAATAAAACCAAGACCACCATTAAAGAACTCACACAGTCGCCACTGACATCTCATCTGCTTTTTGATGGTAGCTGTGCTTTGCTGCTGTTACTGTCGCTGCCCTTGTTACGCATGCCATAAATGTTAAATTTTTCAAACGAAGAAATAAAAATAATTAGACAAATTGTTGCCGCGTAAAGGGCAGTAAGTTGTGTGAAACATGAGACGGTTATAAATTACAGCGTATATTCTTATCTCATCAAAAAAGACATACGTTGATGTTGACAATATCAACAAAATCTAGAATTAATTTTATGATAATTGAAACTTTTAACCCTTTAAGAAAACGCAATCTCACCCGACGATCTCTATAAACTGATATTTTTAAACGATCATTTTACTTGAATTGAACAAACAATGTATTTCCACTTGAAATATCGTATATCTATTAATCTGTCGGTCCTCCATTTGTTTAATTTAGTTGATTAATTATATAGAAATAGAATTAATAAATGAGTATATAAAACTGATTTCCGCTTTATTAAACCAGATGTAAATTTTTATTGAATTTTTCAACGAGAGAGTTAAGTGCTTACTTAGCATTAAAAATGTCCGTAATGGAAATTGTTAAAACTCCCTTCCGTAACCGACATTCATTTACTTTTGGCGAATACTTACACTTATTTAACTCCTAGCGTATACTTTATATTATATATTTCCATTAATCTAATTAAATTATGCCCATTATCTAATCTAATTATGTCTAATATTTTATATTACAAAGCATTAAATAGCGCACTTATTCAGATATTTTGTTAATTCTCCAATAAATATAATTTTGACACACAACCGAGTTAGGAAGTGACCGGTGCCCGAAATGTAAGCATCAATAATATTTAGTCTAGCGAGGAGACCTTTGATGACCTGAATTTCAGATATAATAATTAAGAAGGCTAATGTTTAGTTAGCTGAAGTCTATATTTCCTACACCCATAATAAAAGATTATAGTGCGTTTCTATTGTGTGTGTAAATCATAATTCGACTGTTTGATCATAATTTCATTTAAGAATGTATTCATTTTATTTTCCAAATCCAGTTAAAATTTACACTTATTATTTTTCTGGTTGACTAATAATGGTTGTCATAATAATCATTTCATCAAGTGTGATCAACAGATTCGAGCAAGAATATTCACGACTATACTAAAAGTAAGGCGAAAATTTGTTATGCTCCTTTAAATTTCTCTATCAAAATGAATTTCTTAAAATCTTCTCAAATATTTTCTCGATCAACTATAAAAGGATATCAAAGGAAAAATCAGATTACAGAAAGTTTTCTCTGTTATGATTAAGAAGTTTCTCTAAGAGAAGAATTTCCTTGCTCGTATTGACTAGGCCCTTCCTTTTTCTCCCTTTTTCCCTCTCTCCGGAGCACTCGCCTAGACATATTTCTCCTGGCGGTTGGCGACAGGTTACATTTCTGCGCAAATTTATAAGCCATAAAATAATTAAAATTTTGTAAGGTTGCGCAAATTAATTTTCAAGACTTTTAAAAATGTACATTCGTTATTTTGCTTTCCTTGCACTGCAACTACAAACCCACGTAATCCCTGCAACACGTGACATCATGAACATGACTCTGATGCAGCTACTGAAGACGCAGGGAATGAAACGCTAGCAGATTGTCTCAAGATTTTTAGAACTGACATTTATACCGCTTCAGGAAATAGCGGTGAAAATTGAGCCAGTTTGATTGCATTTAATATGACTTTTATTGCTGCCATAGTTTTGTAACATTTTGCGATGTTGTATTTTTCGAACACATCTTCTATGATCCCTACCACTTTTTCAACACAAGCAACAATGGGTTGGATTGTTCAAGCCTTCCGCAACATTGCGAAGCATCAGGATGTCAAGGTAGGATACAGAGATTTAGCAATGTCAGTTGTTCAACAAATTTATTTAACAGATACTAGACACATTTTATCGCACATTCTAGCAGCTATTAATAGAGTAAGCAGAAGCAGAAGAAAAAATAGAATTAAGACGAGAACACAAGGGATACATGCTTTTTCTCATGATCTAGCAAAACGTTGAGATTCCTTCGCTTGTATTTACGAATAGTTTCTAGCAAACACATTCGCAAAGGAGAAGCAAAATCTCTACTAAAAAGAAAACTATTTTATATTTCGATTAACTACACACTCAAATATCACACAATCTTTCAATGGTAGCGGCGTTTTCTCAACAGTCAGTAAACTAAAAACCAGATGTGCTATCCTGTCTGTCAATATTAGGCTGGATTATATAAATGAAAGACTTAAGAAGGTCATCTGGTACAAAGAATACAAGAATAGTGCGACTTTAGAGAAAAATTATTTATGTTCGAATCAAATTATTCTGGTCAAACATAATTACCGAGTACTTATGCAGTTTTTCCTGTTATTTTATGGGTCGGCTTATCAATAATTATAATTTACAACTTCGGATTAAAAAGTAAACATCAGGAATTGCAGTTACCCTTTCTGCCACCATCTCATTCTCTACCATCAGGATACAATACATGGGTAGCAATTCTTGAAACTTCTTCTCATACCCTCCGGCTCCGATCTCTCTACCTTTCTCTCAATTTAATTTGTTCAACAGTTCCTTTCAAAGTTTCGGAAGGCAGTCGGTACTCATTCCTTGCTCACTTTTGCAAAATAAATGCTTCGAACTAGAAAATGTAAATGCTGTAGATGTTGTCACCAGACGCTATTAGTTATAACATCAAAAGTTTCTTGGATTGAAATGTTGTGCACCATTTCGATGTCCCCAGATTTTATGATAATAATGAATGTATTGACGGTATTCTGTTCTGTTTCTCAAAATTGGCGAAATCAGTTGAGAGCCACGCCCACATCTGATACCTAATATCAATATTTCCATATGTGAAGTTTATAGATCGAATTGGATTACAAAAGTTTCGAATTGGATTACAAAAATTGGATTACAAAGCGTACTCCGTATACCGGAACCGTAATTACATAAAAGGTCGAATTTAAATGAAATGTGTGACAAATGTTCTGTCATTAGAAATTTTTGGGTATTCAAAATGAGCGAAATCGTATGAAAACCACTTGAATTTTTGGCACCTAATAGTTAGACTGTATATTTCACTTTCAATATTTGTAGAAGCAATTGTTTTAGGATATTCCACTTACCTAATTCATGTGTGACTATAGGTATAGCGTATAGCGTACAAGGTTTTCATAATTTCAAGAGCTGACCACGAAAAAACGAATTTAGACAATTTTAATTTTGGCATTTCGATATTTACCTTGGGATTTACGACTCCTGATATTTTTCATAATTTAAAGTTTTCATTAGCTTTATTGCAGCCCTGGCCTCCTAAGACTGTGATGTCTGAATCCTGAAGAAATTCATTCTCCCGAGGAAGATTGCATAATTGGTGCCTTTAATTTATTCAGCGCATTATCCTGATATTGTTTCCCTTTTTATGCTAGAACAAAAAATTTCTATCCTCTCTTTCAATTTCTCATTCACTATTTTTCACTCCTTCCCTGTTTGCGTTTCTGCTACCGTATTCGCAAATTGACGTTGTATCGCATACTTCTTAATATTTTCGCATGAGTGCGTTACGAAAGTTTTTCACTCGTTACAGCATTCGACCTCGTTGCACTTCTCATTTCTTTTTTTTTCTAAAAATTGTATGTGGTTTGAATACCGTTTTTATATCCTATTCTCTTTAAAAGAGGGGAAAAGGATATATTAACGTTGATACTAAGTTTGTAACGCAGTGAAGGAGCCACAATAGATATTGAAATATATATATATATATATATATATATATATATATATATATATATATATATATATATATATATATATATATATATATATATATATATATATATATATATATATATATATATATATATATATATATATATATATATATATATATATATATATATATATATATATATATATATATATATATATATATATATATATATATATATATATATATATATATATATATATATATATATATATATATATATATATATATATATATATATATATATATATATATATATATATATATATATATATATATATATATATATATATATATATATATATATATATATATATATATATATATATATATATATATATATATATATATATATATATATATATATATATATATATATATATATATATATATATATATATATATATATATATATATATATATATATATATATATATATATATATATATATATATATATATATATATATATATATTATATATATATATATATATATATATATATATATATATATATATATATATATATATATATATATATATATATATATATATATATATATATATATATATATATATATATATATATATTATATATATATATATATATATATTATATATATATATATATATATATATATATATATATATATATATATATATATATATATATATATATATATATATATATATATATATATATATATATATATATATATATATATATATATATATATATATTATATATATATATATATATATATATATATATATATATATATATATATATATATATATATATATATATATATATATATATATATATATATATATATATATATATATATATATATATATATATATATATATATATATATATATATATATATATATATATATATATATATATATATATATATATATATATATATATATATATATATATATATATATATATATATATATATATATATATATATATATATATATATATATATATATATATATATATATATATATATATATATATATATATATATATATATATATATATATATATATATATATATATATATATATATATATATATATATATATATATATATATATATATATATATATATATATATTCTGGCTCAGAATGATCCCCTGAGTCGATTTAGCCCTGTCCGTCCGTCTGTCTGTCTTTCTGTCTGTGAAAATCACGATTACAAGAGAACGAATGAATGATGATCATGAAATTTGGTGCGAATATTTAGGCTGGTTGGTATTGCAAATGGGCGAAATCGGAAAACTGACAAGCCCACGTCTCAATTAGAACTGTTTCACAAAAAATGACGTTGAAAAGAACAAATTAAGCATGAAATTTGTTTCGAATGTTCTCTGTCATCATAGGCTGGTTATAAATGTAAATATAATAATTTAGATATAAATATACAATATATTTATATAAGCCGGCGATATTTTGTTAGAACATTTTATTAGAATTATTATTGTTATCAAGAGATTCGGGAATAAGATATATACGCTTCGGTCAGGCCGAAGATAACGTCCTTACTAGTTTTCGGTCCGGGGAGCAATTTAAAATAAGAACAGCACATCAACTGATAGTAAGGCCTTTATTAATAACAATTCAGTTAAATCATAAAACTTTGAGTTTTTGTTTCATTTCTGAAAGAGTACGATGGTTGCAAATGTTACAAATGTCACAAAACATTTTCTGAAGGCAATTAAGCGTAAACGAAGGAAGATAAAATAGTGAAAAAACCAAAATTTCTATCATTTCTTTCTTATCATTTTCCCATTTCTCATTATCGCAAATTAATTTTATTTAAGACAGCTATAATCTAAAGCGTTATTTAAGACAGCAGGAAATTGTTCGCAATTCGTTGCAGAGTCGACAAAGCTAACACACTCTTTCTTTTAAAGAAGGGCGTGATTCTGGTAAAGAAGATAAGTAAATCATATTGGCATACTAGACTTTTGACGTTGTTGTTCTTTAATCTGATATTTATATTCTCTTTCGAATCTTCTTTTTAATGCTGAAGATACATTTCCGCTTCCATACGAAGGGAATGTAGTGGGTTGTGAATATCTCAGTCAACCGAAACGACTGCTGACATACATTTAACACCGAAAGAGCGAACAAATCTGAAAGCAGGAAACTAAAAAATCTATTTTAGAAAATCCCGTACGTATTCGCAATTAAAGAAAATTAATTCTTAATTGCGTTCTCTGGTACGTATTTCAAATCTAATGATTACTGCTCTTAATCTACTTTTTGGAAAATAAATAAAAGGAGAGATCGAACACGAAGGACGATATATAGGGGGAAGATCTAAAGATATCTACAATTTGAGAATATCACCGTAATACAAAGTAACATCATACCGACTTACTTCAGGGAAAATAACTCAAAATTCAAAGGAAACTGAAAGAGAAAACTGAAAAGAAAATTCATCAAAAACAAAATACTTTGCTCCAAACTCACAGGGAAAAATATTTGGGAGGATGGAAAATGGGAAAGCGGGACAGATGGAAGTTAGGAAGCACAGAAAGAAGTAAGGAAATGAAAAAGAATGAAAGAAGGAGGGAAAGAAAAATAACTTCCGAAAAATATATTCATAAACGCTGTCAGGAATTCTAGTTCTGGTTCTAGTAAACGGAGAGAAAAAGCACTGACGATGACCGAAACCGGTTTATCTGCAAAGAAAACTGTACAAAAGACTACGGGAAAATGTCTACCCTCTGAAAATATATAACATTTTTTGGCGGTATAAACTGCCAATAATTCGCGTCCATACTCATTGTATGGTTATTGTTTTTAAGAAACATCCTACAGCTTTGCCAACTCCATTAATGAATTACTGCCATCTATGTGTGACCTGAAGTATACCATAACACGATTTTTGCGAACCGTTTTACATTCATTGAAAGGGGGGAACTCTAACGGAAAGTTTTGAGACCTTCATATGCATAGGCAGAAGTGATTGTCATTCTCCCTCAGCGTGCACTCTAACGGATTGTTCAATTTAATTCTTCTGAATCAATTCTTATTTAAAGAAAAATTTTCATCAGAAAAGATATGAACGATATTTTATCGGATTGTGAAATTGCTATGAATAACTGAAACTCGTTGTTGAAAGTATGTTGTTTTTTTAAATCCAAGCGTAATATAGCTCAGGCTTTTCTAATAATTATTGAACCATTAACCAATAAAAGA
Organism: Physocephala rufipes; assembly: GCA_963966595.1. Taxonomy (NCBI): domain Eukaryota; kingdom Metazoa; phylum Arthropoda; class Insecta; order Diptera; family Conopidae; genus Physocephala; species Physocephala rufipes. Next base: position 9,626,329 of record OZ016502.1, read on the forward strand.
AATTAAGGCTAATTTTAACTGTGTCTAGTTTGAAACTGAAAGCATCAGCATTCAGAATAAAAAAATTGTTCAATAAATCTCAGCATTTGTTTTTCTTTATCAAATTTTTATTAGATTCTTTAGTCGTAGGAAGCCGCCGGAGGTAATTGTGTCGCAAGTATTATAATGAAATGATATTTATTGATCGCATTATTTTGCAAATTAAGTTCTCTTCAATGCTTGTAGCACTTCGTTTATTAAAAAAAGAATTTTTATTGCAATCGTATCTTGAATTAAATCAATTTTATGACAGATAATTTTTCTATTAGAAAAATCTTTAAGGAAATAGTTTATTAAAAATCGAAAACAATAAAAATGGTTTTGCTTCGGATTCGCACAAAAATATTCTAGTTAAACGAAATACGGACGGAAAGACGAGAAAAACAAAAGTTTCATCCTACCATTACCAATTTTAAAGATCTAAATCCAAAAAAAATCCTTTATATCAGGGAATCAATTGCGTTTTGGTGAATGGGGTAAAAACCGTTCAAATTTCTGGTTGCTTCAACAAATATTGAAAAAGTTCACTTGATAGACAGTTTATGACATGAAAATTAATTGTATTTCAACTTATTGAGACCGCGTCAGTTGCACGAAAAAAATTTTGGTGAAAATAAAAATCCTACAATTGAATAAATTCATTGTGTATCAAACTAGGTACAGCTTAGCTTCCAAAAGATGTCTAAAGGCCCCTTTTACGCCAAATCGGAAATGACTTTGAGAGATACACAAATGTTCTCACTGAAACCTCCTGCCTTTTAAATTAAATGTCGGTTGAGTGCTTTGATGCATTTCAGGCTAAACATTTTTACGGCAATTTAAACACCCGCGAGATAAAAACCTTAAAGTAGTAGAAAAATGTATTGTATATGAGACAGAATGGTTTAGTAGGTCTAAATTCGTTCTTACAATTAATAAATTCTAATCCTGACAATTTATAATTCTTACTTATAATTCTCGTTAATAATATTTGTAACTACTTGCGATTATAATGCGATTGTTTATAAGAGCACAAAATTAAGACAATATTGTGCTCTATAATATTAAGACAATATTAAGCACAATATTAAAGTTTATAAGAGCACAATATTACAAAAATAAAGAAGAGTCTGACAGACAAAATTAAATTAATCATAACTTTGGTTTTCCACTGAAATTATGGCAGTTCTTATTATAGCGCCTACAAAATTAGCTAGAACCCACTATCAATTTATTTTAAATAAAAGGCTATAAGGCTTACGGAAAGGATTTGTTACCAGGACCTCTGTTGCAACACTACCAATGCCAGTACACTCCACAATTATGGACGTGCTCTAAGCAAATACAAAATAGTCATGCTGAACTAGTATCGCGTGCATGTCAAATATGTTTAGTGATTTGGCGTATACGTAGAATTAATTGGTGCGCTACTAGTTTCATGCGCTGAAATTAGCTACAATTTTGGTCGTTCTAATGAAATGCTATCCAGTAGAATGGAACTGTATGGTTTAGAATGGGGTGAGTTGGTATGAAGTAAGGAATATCTTATCATTGCAAACGAGCATTCCACTCATGTGAAGATATTTAATTGTTTTATTGTATAATAGCAGTAACAAAATTCGGTTTGTATTAATTTTCATGAGCCCTTTGTAAGAATCAACGATCTACGACGATAAGAAAATGCTATATGAGTAGCATAACGATGAAAGTGTTATGTATCTTTGTAATACTTATAATAAATGCTTCTTATTTTCAATTTAGAATTGCAAAATGAATTGTTTTTTCTAGCTAACAAACGGAGAAATAAAGTGTATTCGGCGCGGTAGGTATGTATGTATAGTATAAGAGTATGTATATTTTTGCTAAAAATAACACCCTATTAAATCATATAATAATTATGGCTTCATAAATCTTCAGAGAATAATTTCTTAGTCCCTGGAGCAAATATAATGCTAATTTTATGTTCCCATAATAAACATATATGAAAAACAATTGTCGAAAAAATGGCCGCAAAAAATCAAGAAAATCGACTCCTAAAAACTCACAATTGGGCCTAGCTTGCCTTGCAGAACGAAAAGAAAAAGGTGTTCAATCCGCTTAAGACTTTGCGGCAAATAAGGTTAAGGTTTCTTAATGCCAATCAAATGCCGAGATGTAGACATTATTTTTTTGCTGGAAACAGTATCCACTAAATTCTGATAATAAGATAAAAGTTTACAAAAAACGTGTACAAATTATATCTTTAGAACAATACAATTGTGTGAATGGCACGGGGGTAGCGCCTCTACGAATCTTCTCACCGGTTATAAAGATCACGAATTGGAACTGGAAAAATTCCTCTTTAAAGACTTTTATTATAAGACGCTTCTAATGGCATCAATAAATGGTGCCCAAAACGTCCTCAAATGTGTACAAAATTTGAGGTTTTCAAATGCACAAAGAGTTTGATGCAAAATTGCATCCTCGCAGTCCCCCACGCACTTCGCCACTGAATTAGTAAATCGATGACATACCAGTAAACATGAAAATTTGGAGATTAAACTAAAAACTGATCTGTCGGCTTTAAAAGCGATAAATAATCGTTCTTTTCATTTAAAAAGGGATCTGGTTTTTTATGTATTTTATCCCATATCTAAAATTGCCAATAAAATTATGTAAATTTAATTATGTGGAAACTATGTACATAGGTCCATAAAATGTATCATCTTCATTGTAGTAAAATATCTAATATTATTTATGTTTTATAAGAATATATTAACTCAAAATTTATTGGTCCATAAGAAATAATGATTTGGTTAATATACGTCATTGGAACGATGGGGAAAGTTTAGATTGTCTTGCTATCAAAATTTCGTTCGCAAGACGTCGCTAACTACAGCTCAAATATGTTCTACATGTCCCGCATCGTTTTGTTTGTTTCTGAATAACGAATATCCAAACATAAATATAATGCCGCAGTTCCCGTACATTTAGTACTTTGCTGTGTCCCAAAATCTGTCATTATTCTTGTGTATTACTGACTCTAAATAGCTTCTATCAGTACAGTTTACGGATTCTCTGGGTTTGATATTTTTCTGTTAACCCTTTTTATATCCTACTCCCTTTAAAAAAGGGAAATAGGATATATTAACGGTGATACTAAGTTTGTAACGCGGTGAAGGAGCTACAGTAGATATAGAAAAGCATATATATTCTAGCTCAGAATGGTCCCCTGAGTCGATTTAGCCCTGTCCGTCCGTCTGTCTGTTTATCTGTCTGTCTGTCTGTCTGTGGAAATCACAAGAGAACGAATGAAGCTATCATCATGAAATTTGATACAAATGTTTCGTGTTACGATGGGCTGGTTGGTATTGAAAACGAAAGCGAAATCGGACAACTTCCACGCCCACTTTAGGTATTTGATGTGAATTAAATAGCGTTTAGAGCTCAATTTCTCAACTCCAAGTACGAACTTAAAGGTGAAATTGTATATCCTAGTCTACTATCTTATTTGAAAATATAATAAAAAAATGGGTGTGTGGTCCGCCCACTAGAGACAAAATTCATACAAGCGTACAGGCATAAAAATAGAAATATGTACATGAAATTTGACACCAATATTCCCTGTCATCATAGGATGGGTGGCGTTGAGAATGGGCGAAAACACAAAACTGCCACGCCCACGCCTCAGTTAGAACTGTTTCACAAAGAATGAGCGTTGAAAAGAGCAAATAAAGCATTTAATAGCTCCCAATGCTTTCAATGAATTAACGCTACAAAATTATAAAAAACTATGACTATGATATAATCCCTAATTTGCAACATTATATTTCCTTATCGTTCGATTTGATCGTTAGGACCGAAAATATAAACTTTTAGAAATCAGTCATCTTGGGCATTAAAAAAAATTGATTACACGCACGTCACATGCACGTAATAGACTAATATTTAGAGATGTGTAAAATACCGATCGAAAGTTAATTTTTAAAAATATTATTATAACTCATTGAACGTTAAGGCTTTGATAAATATTAAATAGATTTCTAACGGTGCATTAAGCGTCTATATAAGTTGCTCGTTTAAAACATTTGCATTTATATAATATTATATATAAATATATGTAATAAACATTACATAAATAGTATATAACATTCGCATCTAAATGGTAGCAACACCCTTTGAGCATTATTATATCTTTCCAAAGTAATTTTGGAAGAACTGAAGCATAAAATATATTTACATATCATAAATTAACAAAAAAATCCTGTTCAACTACAAAAGCATTCGCAACAAGAGCAACATCAGCTATCAGACCTAGCTTTACGTTGGCAGCAATTTCATTTTTTCATTAATGACAGAAACGATGAAGCCCTCTTTAACGTTAACGGTGTCGATATTTCGACTGGAGTAGGAGTAGTAGTAGCATAATGGTAGTAGTGGTAAATGTTGTAGAACGGTGATTGTTACAATGATGATGATGATGTTGGCGATAACTGCATGTCGGCAATGTTGGTTTGACGTCGGTAAACTGATAACGATGACATCGATATTTTCTGCTAATGACATGCAAGACTCAAACCATGGTAGTGTAAATATGCATACATAAGCACACATACACACACAATCACTGCAATATAAACATGGCTTAAAATGCGCGCATTTCGAATATTCATAAATCCGTAGTTTATTCATAACTCCGGAATAACAACCAGAGTCACGGCCACCGCCACGGAATTGAATGTGTCACTGTGTTTCGTTTGGTTACTCCACAATATTGTTAAACATGAATAAAAAGGGGAAGGATTCAAAAACATCGATTAATATTTTATTTATTTACGTCGCAAAAACAACACAATCAGCGGTTGCGGAAACAGCCACCACGTGTTATTAATTCTGCTCTTCTCGCCTTTTTGTTATTCACACAAATAATTTAGTTTAATTCTTTAATTCTCAAACGATTCGAAAGATTTGATATATTTCGTTATAGATTGATTTAATCACCTCTTTTGCTTCCTTCCATTTTCACACACCAAACACGTTATCCATTGATGGGACACTAATTCCTAATAAGTCTTAATAATAATCATTAATAATTCATAATCAGGAGCCAATCCGTTCATATCCATCATCTTCATCTCCCTCTTCTTTTTTCTTTTTCTAGTTCTGTGTGGAAAAATCTGAAGTACAAATTTTTTCTTTGAAGCACACAAAAATTTTGAAAAATTTAGAGCAGAACATACAAGGTTGAGACTTGATGGAACATACGATGATGTATTGCTGGTAGTATTTCACACACTAACACACAAACGCATTCAACATCACACCAAAGAAATACGATAAACAATATTATCAACAACACATTAGCAACAACAACAACTAACAACAGCTATATCAATCCTCCACATATTTCGTCCTTTAATTATTGCCTTAAAAATACTCTTGCGGTCAATTTGGCATTCAAAATTAGTTTAAAATCATGTATGAGCATATGTATGCCAAATATATAAATGGGATAAATAACCAAATAATTATAAGCCGAATATATAACTTTATAAATAAGAGTTTGTTACTTCTCACCAATATTATCTTTTTTCAAACAAATACTTTGGGTCATCCTGTGACTCAGATTTATATCAGAATCCGAGTATCAGGAGTATTCAAGAATATGTATGCTTATATGGAATTTTAAGCTGAGTCGATTGAAGTGCCGGTATTCGTCGGCCTTATTTCCAGATGTGGGTGGCTTAAATTATGATACGCTCTGCTTTAAGAAGAGACTTGGTAAAAACTGGAGAACTCAAGAAAGCACGAAGCTCGTAGCACGCGACATCTCTGTGGGCCAAGGGATTGTAATCAAAACGAAAGCTTCCGCACTTGATGTTATGTCGGTTAAATAAATAAAACAAGTAAGAATTCATCTGCACTACACTACACCCTAATATGAATTTATGGTTTAAACCTAATAACCAGTGGGGGAAAGCCATTATTCTATTTCTCCTTTCATGGTTTGTGTAGACCGATTTGCACTTGGGGTAGTATAATAATAGGTATGCCTTGCGCATTTTACGTAGACTTGCGATGTTCAATATTGCCGCCTCGGCCATAATATATCAAGCTCAGGATTTCAATAGAGATTGTTAAATGGTACTTTCAAATGCTGTTTCGTGAAAAAGTTAGCGAACCACTAGACCGATTTTGCCAATTCCAACATAGCCTCTAATAACAAAAGATATTCCTACCAAATTTCGTGTCGACATCTTTTCACGTTCGACGCTGATCGTGATTTCCAGAGAGAGAAAAAAGGCATACACATGGATGGGCATGGCTAAATTGACTCAGGAAGATTTTAAACAAGAATATATGTGTCTTTCTAAACCTACCACGACTCCTCCTTTGAGTGTAGGATATAAAAATTATTAGGCTATAAAAGTTATCCTCGAAAATGTCAAACTCTAGCAATTACTATTAGAAAAGTGATACTTTGGCAGATCAGAATATAACCAAAACTGGAAACACAAAAAAGGATGTCGTAATATATCAAATTGCAAGAGAAATTGTACGTAAAATCCTGCAAAACTTAAAAACAAAAATGCAAGACTTATTTTTACCATAAATGTTTATTACTAAAATGTTGTAATAGAAATGAAATTATAAAATTTTAAACAAATTGAAGGATCCATTTCATTAATCTGAGCACATTATTTGAGTCGCTTTACGCATTACCGAAAAACAATAATAACTTATATTCTGTCAATACTAAAAAATCTTGAGTTTTACCTTTTCACATTGGTTCTTACCCCTCGTGTCCTTGTGAAGGACATCACAGGTAGTTACAACGAGAGAAGATCATGCAAATTTCTTTTAATTGCCTCTATAAAAATTTTAAACAGTTATGCTTTTGGTGGATTTATTTCTCTGTGACTCGGAAACGCCATCTTTGAATGACTTCAGTTACATATTGAGAACTTAAGTTTCCACCGTATTAAAAAATGTTCAATAGTGTTTTTGGTGATTATCGTCTGGTCGCTTTTGTTTGCAACTTTAGGTATGAAAATTATAATAAAACCGTCTTAGATCGTCCCTTTTATTGTTGCGAAAAATACAGCTGAAGTCACTTTGCGGTGAAAACCAGATATTACACAGAAACTACTTATTACTTCCAAACCAGCCGCTTCGACTCGATCAAAAATTTCTGAAAAATGACAGCTCCCACAAAACGACGTCCAAAATAACAAAAATTATTTACATAAAACAACTTAAGGTGTGGCATTTATATTTTGGCCCCTTGAGGAGTTAATTACGGATCAACAATTTTTATTTAAAAAGAGAGAAAAATATAAAAATACTATTTTTCATTGATTTCTCACTATAATTTATTCAATTTTTAATTCTTTAAAGAATTTTGCGCTTTCTTGAAAAAAAATTAATGATTTTTACACTCTCTTAGTAAGAAGACGACGTCTACTTATTCACGGGAAAGAAATAATTTTAATATAATTTCGCACTCCCTTTTTATCCCCACTGATTGTCGTCGTAACTGACAATTTCATTGCAGTGAAATTTATGACAACTCTTCTCGCCTTGTATTGCATAGGAAATAGCTTACAGTTCTTTTAACCTTATTTATTAAAAAGGGCATAATGTTTTGCGAAAACACTACAGAAATACGGTGATTAGTTAGGGTGAGTATATGCATATATAAATTTAAAAAATGAAAAGGGACAACGAATTTGTATTGAAGAAAGGAATGATAAAATAAAATATCAAAATGGTAATATAAAATAATAAAACGGAAACAGCAGCCGCAATAAATAAAGCGACACCTTTATATCGTCATCCCTCAGTGTCATCAGATATCGATATAAACAAAAAACTGTGGTGTAATTTAAAGTTGGTTTAAAAACCAATATAAGAGGAATTGATCAATGCGGTCTACTACACAGACCGGTTTAGACATCAGAGAAATAATAAACTACGGGAAACGGAACTGCATCACGTGGAGAGAACGAGCACAAATCCCATATAATTTTGGGAAATTGCTATTCGTTTTTCAACTGCTACGTAATACATCCATACAAATTTGTACAATAATAACCAACGTCCTGTTCCTTTTGTTTTCCTTTGCCAATATTTTTCTATTCATGGCAAATAATATTTCACGTCCCCTTTACTTTGAAAAGTACGGCGGTCATATAAACCAAATTTATAATAAATTCTTCCATATTAGAAAAATTTCAATAAAAGGAAAGAATAAATTATAAAGTTTGTTATAAAATCAAAGCTCTAAAAAGAATACAAAATATAATGTCAATGGATTTAAAATTCCGAAATAAAACTTATGAAATAAATAAAAAGTTTTAAAATAAGAAAAATAATTAATAATAAGGGCTATGTGCATTATAATATTAAAACAATTTATAATACAATAAATAAAACTTATACAATAGGATTAAACAGAAACAAGAACGAACGCTAACTCCGACCTGGAAGATACCAGGATGATGCAATTATTCCCTACACCCATTATATAAAGGTAAAGCTTAAATCCAATAACCGGTTGGCAGAACACTTCAATTGTTTTGGGTTGACATCTGTATATTTAAAAACACAATTCTTCTTTTCAATAGCTTCTTTTCTGTACAAAGTGAGGAACTGAGCTATAGACTGCAATAGCTTACAAATAGCTTACCAATAGCTTACATCGCCCCTTAGAAGTGGTCGCGCGATTGGCTCGACTGAACTCACCTTCAACAATAGTCGGCCTACACAGGCAGAGAATATATGTATAAGGCCTCTTGCGGGTACCGTTCCTATGACATTGTAACCATAGCTAACAGAGGCTAGATCAGATGCATTTTTTGGAAGAATACTTTTGCCCTAAATGGTGAACTCGAATGTAAAATCTTCTCTCTAAACACTCCCTGCAATTGAGGTATTGAGCTATTAACACCTGTAGTTTTAGTTCACAAAGGAAAGGTCACGCCCATTTTTCAGGATCAGAAACGTATCCTGAAACGCTTTGTTCGGAAGCGTAGTTGGGTATTCAAAATTACTCTACAGTCAAGGACACTAAATAAAGGAGGCGAGGCCGGTGTAGAGAAGTATATATATATTTTGGTTTGTTTACTTCAAAAGTAGGACCTGCCTCTCACAAAAATTTCACAAAATTTCCAGTCCCAAATCGTTTATGATTTTATTATAACAGAAAACATTCTCACCAAATTACATGAGGATAGCTCCATTTGTTCTCCTGCAATCGTGATTTCCACACAGCCAGACACACATCGATAAATCGACTTTAGAGGTGGCTCTGAGCCAGAATATATATACTTTCTTAACTAGCTACGGTCTTTTTTATTTCTGTACAAACGAAGGAACAATGTGATTATTCTCTTCTTCCGCGGAGAGTAGGGGTTAAACATTTTATATTCCGCAGAAAAACTTTTCGAACTTGAGGAGTATACTGTAAACGAAATCATGTAAAAAAACATCCTTCGATGACATCGCATTTTTTCTGTTGACACCGCACTTTCGTTAGGACCGAACAGTTGCAAACATGATAAAGTCGTATTTTGACAGGAAACTGCATTCCGTGCAGTTGAATAAGTTGGGTAACCGAAAAGTGAAACCAAATTGCCTGAAACGAAAAATAAATTATAAAAAGTTAGTAATAAAATAAAGAGTTGAAATTTTGCTCTAGTCGACAAATTTTTCTCGTTAAAATGGAAAGGTGTTAACATACGTAATCGTTTCAAAAATAAAATATTTAATGGTGATGAAGACGAGCTTGAACTAATAAAATTTGTACATGAAAATCTTGTTGTGAGAAAAAAGTTAAGGCATAAAATGTAATATTCTGAAAACTGTATGAAATTAATTAAAATCTGACACTAAATTAATCAATAATCGGGAAATTGACACAATACTGAATTGTTTGTTCAAATACCTTTTTCAAGGGGACTAGGTACTGCATTTGTAATGTCCCTTAAGTATGTTATTGATTTAATTTGTCAAACAAAAATTTATCTTAAAGTATATTACTTATTTTAACATTTCCGTATTAATATTTGTTTAATACCTAAATTTGTATCTTATAAAACGAATTGAATAGGGTTTTATACCCTAGTCCCAGATGGTGAAAGTGTATTACTTAAGCGCTCCGCAATTTTTGGGTTGCTTTGAAGGGGACTCGGAGTAAGTTACTGATTCGGTCTTTTCAATCATTTAGCTCTGTTTTCTCGTCTGTGAGTCTACTTGCCTACAGAAATTACGACTATGGGGCTACTGGACAATAGATATATGTTACATCTTAACAGTGTTCGCATTTTAAAACTACATAAAAATGAATGAAAACTAAATCAATCTAAACTGTATGGGTGAATAGTATATGAAGACCTTATCAGTTTTTTATTTTTCTCAAAGCTTTTTCTAAAGCTTTAAAGGATTTCAATTACAGAAGGTAATACGCGCCTTATCACGACATTCCCTATACATGCATATTTTTTGCCCTGTAAATGTGTTGATTGTGTGTTGATGTGTGTTGTGTGTGTGTTGATTACGAGTGCAGTGTTTTGGTTTCATGTGTCGTTTAAGTCGTTTGATAACAATATACAAAAAGGATTGAAAATTTGAAAATCAGGCAAATGCCACGTAAAATTTTCCATACTCTACCATGTGTTGCATATTTTAAAAAAAATATCTAAAATGAATCAGTAGGTATAAATTAATCAAGAAATAGGAAATTTAATATTATCCAAGGCTTGCATTGCCCACTATTAATTAAATATAAACCATATTTTTTATGGATATAGGGTGTATGAGTTTCGGACAGGCCGAAGTTAACGTTCTTACTTGTGCCTTATTAAAAAATTTTTCTTTTAAAAAATATTTATTAAATACACCTAACCTTCCACCAGGCATGTAACAAATTAACACCCTTATAATGTATCACGATACGAACACGATTCGAAAACGTTGACGAACACGAAACAAAAACGAAGGCTCTGATAATGAAACCTCTTCGTTCACTTCGTTTCATTTCCAATTTATTGTTGTTGGCATCTACAGAAAATGTGCGATTGTTTACCTCCTACCACTTCTCCCCTCCTTGCAATCATTAGCAGCATGCTTCTTTGCTTTGACGATCGCATTTTTGTTATCGTCAATTTTGACAACCCTTTCGTGAAGTATTCGTGATACATTATTAAGTGATTTCCAATCGAACACGGGAATGCATGTAAAAAACAACAACAAGAATCTAGTTTTCGATTCGTGTTCGTTACGTTTTCGTTATCGTTATTTTGGCATTCTTCTTCATCATTTCTTCGTTAAATCGAAGAAAAGCGGGGAAATAGCAAAAGAAAATCGAAGATTACGTTTTCGTATCGTGATACATTATAAGGCTGTAAATATAATTTAAACAATTTATATTTAATGAATTTAAATACGAACTCGACCCTGATGCCGTTTACCATTCTGGCAGCACCGATGTCGCTTGAGATATATATTCTTCTTACCTGGATAGAATAAATATCAAAATCACGACATAAAACACGTATGAAGGATAAGTATATTCTGATGAACAATAAGGTTAAATTATTACAAGGGTTGATTTACTTATATAAATATTTTAGTTTCATTTTTACATTGAAAATTTTCGATCATATATTTTCTGAAATGGGATTACTGTATTTTCTCGAATAATCTTCTGTTTTACGTGTGGTGAAAGTTAAGCCTACGCGAATGATTTTAGAAATTTCTCCACCGACTAAAATTGTAATTACTGCCAGTCGGAACAACAAGTCAGAACAACAGCCACAATAGCAGTGAATGTTGGATGCTTGTAAAACAGTTTCAATCGGATATGGTGATGGATAAATGCCAATTTCTTTCATAACTCCTTTACTCATTTCGTCAGAATTTCAAGGAAAGTGTGGGAATATTTATAGAAAATTGATCTTATTGCTCTAGCACTGAACCAACGTCGCCACCCTATCAACCCATCTCTCTGTACAAATTAAAATATTTTAAAATTTAATGAATTAACTTTAAGTTATGTTGGCCAAATTTATTTATGGCAAATTAGTTTATTTATGGCAAATATGCAAAAACTACCAAATTGCGCTGTACTCTGAGAAATTGAACTAAACGAATTAATTTAAATTTACTAAAAAAAAGGCGTGTCTTTTATCAGATTCTGCCCATTTTCAATCCCAAACAACCTACAGGGGCAAAACATATTTATCCCAAATTAAAATGATGTCGATATCTCTCTCCTTTCGGCAAACAGGCAGACAGACGGACATAGACGAATAAACGCAAAGACAAATCTAAATCAACTAGAGACATTACTCCGCTTCTTTTAATCAGTTAGTATGTGGATATCACCTTTCCCTTTGGGTGAAATATGTAGAAGGAGAATGTGCGCATGTTTTAAATGGGCAAATTATTTTTACACAATAATATTTTAATTATAGCATACCTTCATAAATTACTGAAAGTTCTAGAGTTTTATTGATACACTACTAACTGCTACCAATATTCAAGTTGCGGTCATTTTCGTCGCAATTTCTCCCTGCTTTAACACCAAATACATCCTCCGGTCTCAATTATTTTCAAAATTAATGACGAAATAACACAATTCCCATTTATTTATCACACAAATTCCTCAGTTCATGCCCTCGAATCTTAGACTAACCCAAAAATGTAATCTAAAATGGCGTGAAATGGTCACGTACTTCATTATCGTCATCACCATCACATCATTATTGTAACCTACGATTAAATTTCCTTCACAGAAAATAAATTTAATTAAATTTCCTTTTTTTACCTGTTAGAGAATTCCACGGTATTTACTAAAAAATTATCGTTTTTTAACAGCTTCTGAGTTTTTTGGGAATTTAAAGGAAACTTGATTAAGTTACTCTTTCCTAACCTACAATATTTTGATCAAAAACGTATATATTTTATTAGTGATGGATAGAGGCGTCCATTAAAACTCTTCCTAAGATGCGACAAATTGTAGGAAAAAGTAGTTGGGTCGAGACTAGGTTAAAATCATAAAGTGTTCTATAATGAATAAAAGCGTTCTTTTTTCAACATATTAATCCTAAATGTTCTTAATCTTATGCAGAAAATACTTTCGTAATTCGTAATTATCGATCCAACTTTCCTCTAATTTTAAGTCCTAATTAGCGCCCCACCAGTTACGCTGTGAATGCGTTAGGGAACAGAATGGAGAGCGTTCGATTAGATAATGTCTGTTCCTATATGATATATAATTCACGCGGTGAAATATCAAAAGGATGAAAATAATAAGATTTTACCCCATTGTTAAAATTGTGACAAATTGTGAAGTATTTATCATGCAAGCCCAAGCTTCGGACTTCACTACAAAAAATTAATTTAATAACTTAATTTGCTTAAACAGATTCCTCTATTTGTTTTACTTGAGCACCTGCCGTGTTGGCTTAATCTCAAGGCGGGCCATCCCGCACGGGGTTGCAAGTGCGAACTTTGTGAACGCACCTTTTATACTTTATGGCGACAACCAACGCCCAATGCCTACGGGTTACCAAGCCGCAGCGTTTGTACCTTTGGAAGTCATATGCATGGTATGGACATTCCACTTAAGGTATCGTCGAGACCGATCTAAAACCTCTGCCGGTCTATGGGGCCCGGCACCCGGAAATGATTTAGTGCATTACCATACCCGAGCTCATCCAAACTTGTACCCGCGTAACTTTGGGTATAACCACAGCCACCACGAAGCTCCCGAAGGGCCTACCCAATGACATACATGTAGGGCTTGAAATATATATCTATCAAATGGTGTGACTATTAGCATAAGCTATTAGCACACATACTGATTGTCTAATTAATTCGCTTGTATGTCTCCCGTGGTACCAATTTAAAGCCTATGGTAGGCTCCGGAACCAGGGAGTACCACAGTCGTGGTAAGTGACCGTCTCATACGCTCTGGTCACTGCCATTTTGGGCCCATACACCTCGGGACTGGCACCCTAAATTTGCTTGAACAATTGAAAGACAGTTTGAACATGGTTAAACATGCCACGATACTGAAAACGTAAAGCTTTTAATTTTTTAATTATGTGCGCCTGCCCTAACACGCACTTCGCACGCTTTTCAGATGTTTGCAAGATAACAAATTAAAGCTTGCCAAAAGGTTAAATAGAAATTGTTGAGGATATTGGAATCGTCGCCAAGGTAACGAGAAATTAAAACATTGAAATTCAGGCTTTAAATTGTGAACTTTAGTATATTTTTTTTCTGCTGCGGACAGATTATGTATTTTGATGAGACTTTTCTTTGCGGAACACTAAGGGTTTGCAAGTAGCGTAAAATAAATACGTTTGACGGTTATATTTATGTGAAGTGTACTTAGTTGTATAGTTGTGATGCTGCTCCTTCTGGTGTTATAAAAACTCTTGACGCGCATATTTTTAAATAGCAAGGTTTTCCTTCTTGTCAAACAACTGAAAAAAACAAACGGGTAAAGGACACCAACGTGTGAAGACGACTGAAACGGATGGCCACGGTCACTGGAGGGGGCGGTATTGATAACGGAGCTTCTGCGAGGTCATTGGGTTTACAGTGGTACAATGCTTGCATAATTCAGAGAGCATTGAAAAATACTGTAATCAATCTGTTTCGTAATGATAATGATAACATTAACAACAATGATAACAATAATAATAATAACGACAATGATAACAAAACTGATTATAATAACATCATAATTATAGCAGCTACGGTAATAATAGCAATAGTAAGAATATACACGTTGCTGAGAATGAAAATACGATGTTTGTGGAAATGAAATAGCATAACACAAGTGGCTAGCAAATTACATCAAATAATATTGACATATATTCGAGGAAATACTGAGTCCTTACATAAAATATATAAATAACAGTGAGGTGTAAAACTAATGCCTTCAAATGTAAGACGAAACATTCTTTATTTTTAAATAAATAATATTTTATATTAAGTCAGAAGCTCACTGCTGTACCAAAAATTGTCTAACTTCTTTAAAGCGAAACTTTAATTTTTGATGTAAAAATTATTTATTGACTAAGGCAATAGTTTTAATATGAATAAGTTTACGAGTGAAAACTTGTTATTCTTTGAAAAACGGTTTTTTAGATTTGATGTAAGACATATTCGTTTGATATTTTTAAGCCGAAGATAAAATTTCTACTATTTCTACCCTTTTAAATAAATAGTTTTTTATATTTTTTTAGAAATACTCTGAAACAAACATGATTTTATTTCCTAAAACGATTATAATTGCAATATTCGGCTAAAAATATTCTTCCATAATATGAAATTATATATATTTTTTATAGTATGTTAAAATTTTTGGCAAAAACAATTGCGAGAACTGACAATTTTTGTAGACATATTTTTATTATATGATCCTTTACAATACCTCACCAAATACGTTAAAACAAATTTATTTTATCAAGGTTTATGTATTGAGAAGTAATCCTATTATGTAATAGGATTTAATCACAGAGTTGAACGAACGGTGTACAACATAACATCCATTAGTTTTTTATTGGAAGCTTCCCTGAATATTAAATTGTACTGTACCGATTCTAGTCGTCCTCTTCTAACAGAAGAGATAAGAACAAAATAGGGAATAAGGACTATGGCAAAACGTTGAAAATAATAATACTACAAAGTCAATTATTATGGTAGATTTTGAATGCTCTGCAAAAGGTACTGATAATAATAACGGCTTTACCTGGTTTTCATGCTTTGTATTAAAGACAACTTCCTAAAAAAATCTATTCAAGCGAGTTTTCAACTAATACTTTCTATCGTTTATATGAATGGTAATAAATTGTATAATATTATGAAAAATAAATCCACAAAAGTAACTATTGGTTGATTTCGATTCCAATTACTGATTAAATTAATCGTTAGGATTATTTCTTTCTTCGCTTTTCCAATTTCAGGATTTGCGCGAATTTACCACAAAAATTGCCAAAACGTTTAGAGTAAACCATCAAACCCTTCAAAATTAACGTGCATGAATAATTAAAAATTTGACATTTATAATTATTGAACAATCTGTAACGCCGTAATATAGAAAACCGTAATATAGACAAGCTGTAATATAGAAAACCCTCAAAAGGAGAAAAATAATACACAATATTATCAAATTCATCCTCAGTACGACTTTTATCTCTGTTTTATCACTTTTCTTAGCTTATCACATTTAATTATGTGCCAGTGGATAAACGACCAGTTGTAGATATTTACTGTAGAAATAAAATCCCCCGATAATTGAAAGGAATCTTTAGGCTCGCATGGAGAAGACCAACAGTTTCTTAAAATTTTTTAAATTCATTACAATCTTTTTATAATTTCAATTGCTCTCAGTAAAAAATTAAAATTATTTTTATATAAATATTGTTAGTAATTTTATGTATGGCTTACAAAAAGAAGTGGAATAATAATTTGTTTGTTGAAATTATGAAGAGAACATTTAGTATGTTTGTTTATTACTAGTTTTTCTTCTTTCGAGTTTTTTTTGTTTAGGATAATTTATAGTAATGTAGAACATAACTCTTCATACCCTACGCCTGTAGAATGAAGGATCTATTAATTTGTTCTTACGTTTGTAACGCGCTAAAGTAGAGAAAAACCTATTAGTAGATTTAATCTGTCCGTCTCTCTGTATGCGAAGTCTATCTGTCTGCAATCACAATTGCAGGAAAACTATCAGAAGTACTTTTATATAACAAAATATTTGAATTCGAATAGTTCTGGTACGACTTAGGCCATTAGACGCAATTTAGATGAAAGTCTCAGGTTGTAGTGGGAAGGCTCAGTTTCATGCAAATGAATGGAAGGATCCAAGAATGATCAAGTTGGTAATTAATTTCTTCTCCTTCTAAAGAAATACAAGAGGAAGAAAAATAAAAATTAGAACCTGAACTTAGAATACGAAGCCGTTTTCCCCATTTTTTTATCATGAGCTAGTTGTTCCGGGGTGGGCATTTAATTTAATGTAATTTAACAGGATAATTAAGAATTGTTGTAAAGGCATGCCTAGAACGTATCGTAGAAACATATCGTAAGACGGATATATTTAAAATATGTACTCATTCGTCAATCAAGATAGACTCGAGGTTACTGCCTTTACCACTTACTGGCTGCTAGGCCGTCAGATCGATTAGCCCATTTATTGGCAGACTGGCATTGACTGGGCGCGGCTCTTGTTCTCTCAGACCTTGTGTTGTTGTTGGTAGGGATGAAACACCCATAAAGTTATTAAGGAATCAAAGAGGAAATTGTTTAATGACAATGCAGATCGGCTACGATAGAATATAAATAATCTTCTAAATTTATTTTTAACATTTAATATGTTTCGGCAGCGGGTAATCAAAAAAAATTATGAGAAGTACTCTAATGGCTATAAATTGTGCTCTCCCTTCTCTTACACAAATTATCACAAATTCAAATATTATTGAACATAAATTTTTTTATTTATTTAATTGGGCAGATACGATTTTGAGAAGAACGCATTTTAACTGATTCCACGCGGTCACTCAGTGTATGGTTATTAATATCACCGGTTGAAAAACAAATGAGATGGATAATTGAATTCAGTGGTCATGAGCATTGCATTTTCTTTTTCTATTCCTTTTCAAATTTAAACACAATACACAAAACTCCAAAAAGTTTCTTCCTTTTTTTCTAAAATGCAAAACTAATAAAATAGAACAATATTTCCGAAAAGTAAACAATAAAATAATAACGCAAATAAATAAAGAATGCGAATATTTGCAAAAGTAATTTTGGTAACGAAAAATCCTTAATTTATAAAATTTCAATATTTTATTCCATGACATAAAACCTGTTACAGTAGGTTAATACATGTTCAAAGCTTATCGCCACATATCCCTTGCATATGAAAATATATTCCATACATTTAAGAATTATATTAAAAGTATCGACTAAAGTAACAATTTTATATGCTTTGTAACAAACTGAAAATTTCGCAGGGTCATCATTCGCTTAGTCGAGGATTCAGAAATAAAATCAAAGCAAATAAACTTATGACTTAGCACGAGAAAGAAAAAGTAGAACAAGATGAAAGAATACAAGAGTCCAACAATATTGGACGAAAGCAATAAAAATTATAGGAACTTTTAAATGGGGTGATTCCAGCTTTTGCAGGGGATTGGGCCCGAGAAATTACGGAGTTTCAAAGAAAAATGAAATTAAGACACGGAAGATATGACGATTGATTTATGGATAGGAAGGTGCGATAATGTGAAACGTGAAACGTGAAACGTGTGCTCAGAGAACTCATAATTATTTTTTTATTTCTTGTTTACAAACTTCATTTACGTTTCAGTCATGTTTTTTTTATTAATATTTTTTATTTGTATTACTCGTTTCAAAATATTTGCATTATTCAATGCTTCTCTTACTTAAAAAATTCTAAAATTTAAAAATTAGATGAAAATTTAAGACTACGAAAGCGACTTCTTTCAGATAAAATCGCATGTTATCGCAGCTCTATGTTAATATGATAATTTTATTACAGCAGCATATTAGGTTGAGTATTCGTTTTAACAAAAGCCAGTTTTAATTTTAAAAGTAGAAATCCAGAAAGATAACTCCCAGCCTCTGACACTTTAGTTAAGAACAAAGAAACCGTTTTAAGCGGAAAAAATACGCGTTTGAATTGGAACTGCGTTCTGTTTAGATTAGAATGTAAAAGCAGCAAGCAAATATAAACTCTGTCTAAACATAATTTCATCTACCTAAATGGAAGTTAAAATGAATTTTTATATTTGTTTTGAGTTAAATTGGAATTTTCTATTATACAATGAATGTACAATCCAAAAGGGGGGTTTGGTGTTTCAGACGACGTCAGTCGTTTCACTTCGTATCATTTTGCAAAGAAGAAGTTTATATACAATTTCAAGTTAATGGACCATGAAAATTGTCCGGCTTGATTTCATGGCCCTTGTGCTAGCAATATTCGTTTGACTTAACAGTTTCCTCCTTTTAGCCAACCTCTTCTGATTAAGCTGACATTACGTAAAAGTGCTTAACAACATCAACATCAACATTTTACGTTCCACTTTCAAGGGCGTCGCTGCTTACGTTTCGTTGGGTATTCAATTTTTACTCGTTTTGCCAGTACATCCCGTATATTTTAAGCAAATCTGGTGACACCCTCTAAAGAAAAGAAAAAAGGTTAAAGCGAATAAAAGCGTCAGTGTTTTGTTTATAGTTTTCAGGGTTAATTCAATTTGACCTCCAGCGGTTGTTAGTGACTCGAAATTGATTGTTAGCGAAACAATTGTAGGATTTAATGGAATTAGATCTTAATGTCGATCAAGGATCAGAGATATTTTTAATACATTTTCATGTTCTAGGATGAGTTCAAAACTATTTAGACAAATTTATAAATCCCTTGATCATTAATTCAATTAAAATTTCACAAAGGAGCAAAGGCTGGGAATGGAGATTGATATCACGTGAAATTGGCGGTAGAAAAGCGCTATAGGAGGCCTTGCCAATATCGAAAATTCAATAATTTACTTTCTCAACAAAAATAAAGAACCAAAATAAATAAAGCTAATTAAGTAGTATGGCCCAAAACAGATATTTAAATTATTGATAATTAATATCATAAGATTATACGCTGAGGGATTGTTACAATTTTACAATTTTAATTTTAAAATAAATTTGTATAGCTTTTTCAACGCATTAAAAAAAGCATGGTAAGTATAGAAAAGTATATTTTTGTTCAAAATCACCTCCTGAGTCGATTAGCGATGCCCACCCGTCTGTCTTTAACTACGACTACAGCTGAACGAAATTTCGACATGAAATTTGAGATCGGAAATTGGCTAAATCGCAACAGCACCTACTCTCCTATAAATATATAAATAAATATAGCTTCATAAATATTTTGAGAATTTCATAGTTTCGAGAACAGATGTGACTCTCTGTTCTCATAATCAGCATCCAACAAGAAATTATCTCCCAAAACATAAAACTGTAAACTGAACAAGTAAGAACGTTAACTTCGGCCCGGTCGAAACTTTTATTCCGGATAATAGATGGAGTGTCACAGCCTTCGGTTTATGCATAAAGAATACCATTACATTTTAATTTGGAAAGTCATCTTGTAATTATCATCTTATATTTTAATGGCGTATGTTACTTTTTACACGTTTGTTCCAATGTCAGAGCCAAGGGGCTTTACACAGACCCAACATTTAAAACCGTATTGTGCGTCTCTTTAATTTTACATTTATTAACAATTATCCGTGGCTAGTATTCCTTCTGCTACTTCAGTTTTACATATATAAAATACTTTAATAATAAACGCGTGCAATAATACATACTTCTAAACTTTTCTCTTCTAGTTTTCGTATTGATTTGATATCCTTCCATTAGCCAGAATAATTCCCATAATACTCGAATTTCAAACTGCTGAATTCTTAAGTAACAGAATCGGGCACCGAAATTTGTTATCATGCCTTTCTTTCTCTCATATATTAATAACCAGCTAGGATTTACTCGGGCCAGTCACGGGTTGATTACGAAGTACTTGGTCTTTAGTTTCGTTACCCTGCTGTTATTGCTTTTTGTTACTGCTTTTTGTTATATTTAACAAATGTCAACAGATCCGTAATCGTTATATATGTTAATCGTATAGACAATTCACTTAATTTCACAGGCATCATTATTCCACCCGGCTTCATTTCCTTTTCCAGAGTCCCTATAAAAGTTCTTGCCTACAAAAGGTAGTTTCGGTAGATGACGGAGGAATGGCGAAATGTATTAGCTTTACACGTGGGTATACACATACACGTTCTTATGTGTACATCCACCATTATACTCCTTTTTATATCTCGTGCTTTGTTGGTATTTTTGGAATCAAACACTTCATATCTCTACAGTAATCAAGAGAGTGGAAACATTAAAATTGTGGTAGAGTGTTAAAATATAAAAGGGGATTATTATATCACAATCGTGTAACCCTAAGCCATTTAATACTTTCATAACCTTAATTAATAACAATTTGTCTAATATCTTATATAATTACATGCTTTACCTTGAGCTACTTTTATTTCACTTTAGGCGAATGATCACGAAGACGACTTCCTCCAATTTTGTTTTAATAATTTACGAAAAACTAAGTTCTCTCAAATTTCTAGAATGTGTTTCTTTTCGAGAAATAAATTTTTGTCACAATCTTTGATTGTAAAAATTTACTTAATTTAGAGTGACTTCCTCCGTAGAAGTAGTCTGGTCGTCTGTCCAAAACACGCGCCAAACCAGATTCGCCAAAATCGAAACCTGATTCACCAAAATCGAAACCAGATTTATTTAAATCGAAATAAGATTCATTAAAATCAACTACGAAAATCCTCATCAAAGGATATAGAAATATATCCTTAATTAAAGAAAGGAAAGAAGAGATAAAGAAAGGAGAAAGAGACAGAAAATGAGAACTGAAAGATATCAAGACGAGAAAGTAAACGAGAACAAATAAAGGTAACAAGAATAAAGAAAAAGAGCAAGAGGAAAAGATAGAAAACGAGAACAAAACGAAAAAAAAACGGAAAGAGAAAGGTGGAGAATAAGATCTAGTAAATATAAGGAAGCACGGTATTGGTAAGAGAAATTACAAATTCAACTAGTGTAGAAGGTCAAACCAAAATTTAAATTGAACACGATGATATTCCGAGAGCGCAAGTTGCAGATTTCGAAGGACCGCGGAACCAGGAACAAATAAGTTTTTGCATAAATAATTATCATTTTTTTAATACTAATTTGCTTTGCTTTTAACATTTTCAACACATTTATTTAAGTTCTATATATAAATTTAATTCTTTTTAAAAGCTATTAATTTAAACATTAAAGCAAGTGTTTATTGTTAAAATATTTCTCATCTTTATAAACTATTACTTGCTTTTATATTTCAGTTTAATTTAATACCTTAATTCCTACTAACTCATTACTACTTATCGTACTTATATTAAGACTTTTTACATCGAATAATATATCTAAGTATTGTGTAAACTACATCGACTTCACCATATGGAGAGGGAAGGAATTTTATCATTAAGGGTCGATGAACTCAGGAAGAAACTAATTGAACTAGATTTAGATTCAAAAGGTAAAAAATAGAATTGCAAGAAAAACCCTTATGTCACTATAGTAGGCTGGAGTCATCTCCAGAAGTATGTGTATGTCAAACAGCTCTTAATAGGTGCTGCTAAGTTGTTAGTTAGAGGTTTGAAAAATGTTAGAGGTTGGCATATGTTAAAAAATGTTTTGACCGTAAGTTTGTACAAAATCCTTTCTCAGTTTACTTCAAAATTAGCGTTGGAGACCCTTCAGGAAATTCTCAACACGATTCACCAATGTTCAAATAAAACTGCAGTCAGTCCGTCCATCTGTCTTCCGTTTGCACAAGATAATTAAAAGATGATCGGGAGCCAGAATGTATTCTCCATACCTGCCACGACTACTTTAAAGGGTTAGAAACACAGGATTAAACTGAATATAGCTTTCACCCATTGGGCCTGGGGTATAACAAAACAATTTATCACTTTAACCATACTTCATAATGGGAATAACCATACTTCATAAATGGGTTTAATTTGTAAAATACTGTGAATGCAATGTGAGTGTAATATAAGGATAATTTAGTAGATTTAATATAATTTCTCTTAAAAACATTTTAAATTGACGTACTTTTAAGCGAAGCAATTTAGAATGCCTTTAGTATTCCTTTTTTCCTACTTTCCTTTTTCTCTCGTAGTACATTAATCTCGATCATACTCACCTGGGTAAACTGCACCAGGGTCTGATACTTCAAAGATAATGAAACCTTACACTCAGTTATTCTTGCAGCGCCATCAGTTATCATCACACGGGAAGGAGTCAGAACCAGCTGCCCCTACTACCAAAATGCATGTGAGGGCACACATTAATGATTTGATGAGCGTGCTTTACGTGATGTGTAAAAGAATATTCCACGAGAGTTTTCCGGGATTACAAACCTGGATATGTAATCAAAACCAAGCTGCGTATTACATATTTCGAGGAAAGATTAAATTCACTAGGAGGAAATTAAACTCCTTACATCAAGGAGAAAGAGAAAGAAAGACAAGAGTGGGTGTCTTGAAAAATCTGAATTTTTGCAGCCATATTTGAGAAGGAAAAAAAATATGTTTCAATTTAGTAGAGTGAGTTAAATTATAATTGAGATAAAAAAGAGATACTTTGTTTAATTACAATTCCAGTCATTTGGAGACAATTTTTAAAATCACTTTATTTTCAGTGAAGATCATTTTTATAATTCTTTGGTAACGTTTTGGACGATTTCAATATTCTTATCAACATCGCTGTCAACTACATTCTATAATTTTAGTTCCTTGAGGAATAAAATATGAATTTGATTTTAATAATCCAAAATCTCGACATGTCAAGAGCAATTTATGAGAACATTAAGAAGTTCCTGCCTTCAAAAATTCGCCGCGATGAAGATGAATAATATTATTTTTTATAAATATATAGCATTTAGAGTGAAGGTAAAAGTAATTTTGCGTTGGTAACGTTTCTCTGACAGTCAAAACAGCTTAAATTTAGATCTGAGACTTAAGTGCTTAAGCAGAGTATAATGACGATGGCAAAATGCATTCCTTTCCCAAGAACCTTTTGTGATATTTTAGAAAGTACTGCAGAATAACGGTATTCTTTTTTACCTTTTGTTCCGCTGTCAGCGAGTAACCAAGTGACACACTTCCACCCACAAAAAAGCGGTGTGGAAACTACATAAGGAAAATAGGAAACGCGGCTAAGATACATGTTTTATGCACCTATAGTGAAGGGGGAGGAGGCAAGAGGAAATAGGACGTTATGAAAATCATCTGAAAAAGAGAATCAGAACAAGGTAGATGCTTCTGGAGAAAACAATCGTTTTTGTCGGAGCTGTTTGCCGCTCGTTCTCAAATGTTCGCATAAAGACAGAAGATTATTTTAAATTCATAAGGTTGTCGAACACAAAAACTTTAATCTTGTATAGAAAGCATTCGTAGAAGCTATAACGTATTTTTTTTTTTTTTTTGGAATGTTCTCCCAAAAAATTTAATTGACTCACACATGCCGCCGAATATGATTCAGAGGGGATTATATAAGAGAGAGATTATACTGATCCCAACAACCACAACCTTTTGATCTGCTCCCCGTGGGGGCGGGACTAGAGCCCCTTGAAATTGGAAATGTAACCGCCAATAACTCCTAAACTTTAATATATCTTCAAATATTATTGAACAGCAAAATATTAAAAATAAAAAATAATTTATTTTTTTATTAATTTATTTTTTTTTTAATTTTTTTCCCGAAACAACCATGGGAAATTTAATAATACGGGAGAAATACTTTTCATGGTTAGTGAACATTTTAACATTAGTTGCAATAGCAACCCTTTAAAATATACATCCGTGATCGATCAGTTTAGATCCAAATATGGTGACTTCTATTTTATATTTATCATTTCAGAAGGAGAAAGTCTTAATGTCATCCATTTGGGATAGCATAGTTTTTATTTATATAATTATTAGGTTAGATATTGCCTTTTTATCATTCTGGGCTGAAAATAAACTTCTTGCTGCCTCAGAGTTCTAATATTTTTTACGTCACTCTTTCTTCTTAGCCTTACCAAATTCTGTTACAGAGTCCAAAACACAGCTAAGCGTGAATTTTCAAAGCACACCCGGTTATGATGGTGGTCTACGCCAAGTATATTATTTTTAGACAAGTCACGATTTCCTAAATCGAATAACAATTTCGGGTCAATTTGCATAAAACATATAATTAATGTTGATACTGAAATTATATGCCTCCAAAACTTAATTTTAGCCACTGAAAACCGTAATCCTTCCATGTAGTTAGATATTCATTAATGAAATATTTTATTGGACTGTCTTAAAGCGCTGCAGTCCGGAGCCCCTTTACTTTGAAGTATAAGGAGCAACATTTTTATATAAAATGAAGTATATTGAAGGCATTGTGGTGATGGTGGGTAATAAAGTGGGTTGGTAAAAAATATATTTTTTGTGGAACTCTCGTCATAAATTTTCCAATAGAATATTTAAGTACGAAGAATTTTTCCCATGCATTTCTTGATATGAAATGAAAATTTTTCTTGAGTCATGAAATTGATGGGTATTAAAACAAGAAGAAGGAAAAAGAGCATAAAAAATAAGCAAACCGAGGGTAATGATTGCATCCTTCTATTGGGAGTGTTCTGTTGGTTCAATTTATATCCTCAAACCATAAAAAGAGGCAACCATAAAAGGTGCTTGTAGATGCAAAATCGAAAAATGTATGCATTAATTTTGCTCGTCAATCATTATTCCTCGCTCCTCTTACTCAAAGATAAAATCTATCTCAAGACAGATCTACCAGATAGAAAGAGAAGTAATTGGTTGATAAGGCGAAAATCAAATTCAAATTGAGGAGAAAAACGTTCGCGAGGAAAGAGTAAAAAATAATGTGAAAGCCAGTTAAATTTGTTCAGTGTGGTTTGCCAGTGGGAGTATGTTTCATAGCATCGTTTTCTGATTGGAAGTTCTCTCGGAATGAAGACCGCGGTTATGTTAAGGTCAAAGTAAAGATGTGGCAAGATATGATAACAAGAGCGTTGAAATGTAATAATGAAAGTATATTGACGCCTTGGTACCTGCGATAATGGTTCAATATAAAAATTTCTATCCTTGTTTTCTGGGATTAACTGACTTTTGATTGCAGAAAACGATCAGGGATCAAGGATGTTTATACTGAAATTGGTAGTTCGCAATATTGGTTGTTAATAAAAAATTTTTATGGATTTTTCTAAAAAGGACCCTTGATGAATATTTTAGATACTTTCCTAGATTAAAAGAGGTAGAAGAACAGAACTAGCACAAGAGGATGGAAATATAGTGTGGAATGGCAATGTATGTTGTTAGTGCCAGTGAAACTCTTTACAGTTTTCGAATTCTTCAGTTTTCCACATGAGCAGATTTTAAATTTTTATTTAATTAATTTATTAAAAGATTTCGTTTAGTGAATCAATAACTTTTAATTGTCTACTGCATGAGTCTAGATAGTGGTCTATCAGGATTTATGTCACTTTCCATTTTCAAGTTTATTGGTCGAGCAGCGTAAAAGCCGCATAAAATATTTTATTCCGTTTAACAATACTATATGAAACTTAATATACATTTCAAACCTTGGAATTTAGGGTATACAAATATGGGATTTTTATACCCTACACCTGATATAGATACGATCTAATCTCTTTCTTCCTCCGTTTATATCTCATTGAGTGAGGCGTAGTAGGGATAGAAATGTATGAATATCCTTGCTCAAAATCACCTTCTATGTGAACTTATCCATGTCCGTTCATCTGTCTCCCTGTCTGTCTGTAGTAATCACGTTTACAGTCGGACGGAAAGAGTTATAACCATGATATTTGGCACTAATATTCTTTGGCACCATAATCTGTTTGGGATAGAAAAGGGACAACTTCGGACCATGGGCGCCATATTTTGATAGTAAATTATTCTTAGATCCCGACGCGATTTTGAAGTTGCAATTTCGTTTTCCGTTTCCATAAACACGCAGAAAAGAAAAACCGCAGATAAGCGCAGTGAGACTCCTCCACAATGAAAAGTTACGATTATGGGAGAAATAATAGGGACGAATGCATTGACACAAAATTTGGGCAGAATAATCCCTACTTAATTCGGATGCTTTTGTTGGTAATGAGTGATATCAGATTAGAGTCCACTTTTGGTATTTAATACGGATTCATCTTTGTTCAATACCACAATAAGCTCAATACCACACCTTCAAGTCGATATTTAAATGTGAGACCTTTTCCCCACCTTTCTTACGGAATAAGATTACAGGCCACAGTGACATGGAAACGGTGTCCCCAAGTAGTCCTATCATATTTTTCTGTTCCAATAGGCTATTTGGCTTTAGAAGTAGACTTAGGCAAGGCGAGGCAGATTTATCGGTGCTTATAGCTAAGCTCCTCAATTCGTAAAGAAAATTTCAAGCTAAAATTGGGGAGACAAAAATTCCTAGACTATCATCGAAAATATCGAACCACAAAAATAGAAAATCGTTAACAGCGAAGTTTGCGTTCTTCTTAATCAGGGTTATAACGCTTGCTGTATCCGAAGGCCGTCACATCCAAATAATTGGTATCCCAACAAGATGATAGCACCGAAACAGGCTTTTTCAAGAAAACTGTTCAAAGAATACTGTTTTTGGCGTCTGTATATGTGTATGGGGCAATTAAGTACTGCTTCATGCTATTTATTATTCTTTAAAATATTCCTTATGAAATAACGCAGGCTAAGAATAATGGTGAAGAGCATATAAACTAAATGAAACCGATTAACTAAATCAAGTCCCAAGACGGCAAAAAATTACTCCCACGAATGCAATGAAAGCGACAGAATTTCACAAAAGAGAAATGATAATTATAAACTAATATAGTACTATAAAACTGTTAAATATTAAGCAAGCAAGTATTATTGAAAAAAGTTGCAGGATTAATTTACCCCGAACAGTTTTCAGAAAAGTTTTCAGAAAAAAATTCTACTGATTATTAGCAATTTCTTGAATTATTTTTTAATGGACAGAATCCACACATTGTGAAGTCCAATGACTAAATATAACCCCGCTTCCCCTTTTTTATGGCTTTATTCATATTAAATGTATTGTGTTGCATTTTTTCTCATTGAATTTGTTTTGTCCTATGATTTAACCACCGTAAATTTCAGCAGTCTTTTAACGTTGTCTGTTAATTTTTTAAATTATACTTTGCGAATTTTACTCATGTGAATGGGCTTTGCGAAATTACGAGTTGGGAATAGTGAGCTAATAAAAAATATTCTCTATACAAATAACACAGAGATAAAGTGCAGAAGAGAAACAATTTTAACAATATTTTTGTATTTGTTTATTTGCCATAAAAAATTATATCACATTTAATTAAGAAATTCGTTACTTACAGTCGCATTTGAGTGTCACTGATAAACGATGAATGAGTTTATTAAAATTGGCCTTGTCGGAAGGCAATTTTGTGCCTGGAAATGATCGCATTAAATTTTGACGCAGAGCGAACGCGTTGTCTGCGACCAAATAATATGGGGAAACTACGTTAGATCCCGGTAAGTTTTTCTATACTGGTACCGGAAGGGTGTTGTGCGCTTCTTACAAAAACACCGTCATCGCTTTGGCTGCCAACAGCACCTGCATTCACTAACGTGAATGTTAGGTCAATGTCACAGCGATCCGTTTCGTCGGGGCAAACTATATTTATTATTTTCCCGTCAATTGCTCTTAAGCAATGAGGCATTCCCGTTTTTTGAAAAAAATTATTTGCTGTATTTATTTGCTCCCAATCGAAGATGTCGGTGGCGCCAGATAAATCGTGCGGAGTTCGTCCCAAATAGCTCCACGAGTTTGAATGACCACGTCAAAACCTTAGGTGTACAACCATGCGCCAAATAGCTATAAGTACCCATAATTTATTGAAAAGTATATATACATCATCGAATGAATTGTAGGCTTACATAAGGGTGACCGCCAAACGCGTCTCTGGTTTAATAGGATGCCTGTGATCTTCGGCTCAGCCTGTCCCTCACTAATGTAAGGAGTAATTAGAATTTCGTGACATCCATCTTGACAGCTTTAAAAAAGTTTTCCTGGTCACTCAACATAAGTTGCTTAACGCAAGTTTCGTAGTCCCACCATCTCCGTCCCGTAATGAAGACCCTATTATACTCCTCCCAAAGCAAACACACAATATCAGTAGTTTTTAAAATTCCTTCTATGAAAAATAAATCATCCAACATTTTATTTATCCAACAAAAAGCAACTCTATAAAGGAAATTTTCACATGTAAATAAAATTTGACATGCAGCTACAGCTGTTCTGCTAACAGCTGTTTCTCTGTCTCAGCTAAACAGAGATGCAACTGCACAGCTGCATTTATTCTGTTTTTACCCTAATTATTTCATTTTAATTATTCCGTAATACGATTACAATAACAAAAGCATTGTTCAATTTTATTACCATTTATTTAAGTCCGTACATTTTTAAAAATATGAAATATATGTCTATATAATATATGAAATATGTAAGTGTTTCGTTTCGGCGGAAGATCAGAGTCCAGTAGCTCGTTTCTGTAACTCATTTTGATCACTTTTTTCTATTATTTTTTTCGATTATGCGTCATTCTGACGTCATTTTCTATCGTACTGTTTCTACAAAACAGCAGTCGAAATATGAAAATATTTTAGTTGTCAGATTATTCGATTGATATTTGTTCCAGTCTCAATATTATAGAAATGTATCGAAAACAGTGTTTCTGTAACAAAAAGGAATAGAAAAGATTCGATTCGATAGCCATAAAAATCTAACAAATCAATTAAAAGGGAAGAACTTAAACTTTGCATCTTTGAATGTTACGTTGAGTTTAAAATGCGATTGGAAATATTACATATTTAGGCATTAATTTATTTTGTAAAATAAAAGTCGTCTTATGGATTATTCGGCTGACCACGGTCTTAAATACAGGACAAAAAACTCCTGCCCTATATCTCGTAGATAGCATCCAGTGGCATAAAAGTGTAGCGCTATACAAAGTGGCAAAGCATTAGGAATAAAGGTATTCCTCTGTCCCCTATCCATAAACGGCGAAATTTCGCTAATCAAGTCAATTGATGCTCCCTTAGAAAACCGAAATAGTTACAAAAAGCGAGCCTCCGGAATTTGCAAGGGATGTGTACAAGCCCTTAATTTCTTCTTCTTTAGATGCGCAGCCAGTTCCTTCGATCATGGTGCACTTATTATGTACTATTACCTTATTTGTCTATTTACTCCGTTGTGAACGTAAAAAAGCGATAATTTTTTAAATAATTTCAATTATTACTGACGGTTGGTTCCACTCCCATCTGTTTCTTTTCTATTAATATTTCATTTTCGAGGCACGTCATTATTTTTTCGATTACAGAAACAGTGAACATTTTATGATCGAAAGCTTCCAATCGAATCGACCTGACATCAGAAAAATCGAAAGCTTTTTCGATTAAGTTACAGAAACGAGCTACAGAACTTGAGTTGGGCACCTCCAGGTTGTGGAATATTAAACGTAGTCCAGTCCAATTGACACACATTCTTGGCGAAACTATAATTCAATAAGGAAATCTAATGATCTGTTAAATATTATCAAATATATTTTGTATAACTTTGTTGTGTACAAGTATACTATAAAAGTAATCAAGAAATTAAATAAAGTATTAATAGTGCAGATATATGAAATTCATTCGATCAGCATAATGAATAATTTATATACATCGGTAAGGAATTTTAACGAACTAAATTAGTTTCTCACTGGAAATAAATTAGTATGTAGTAATTAGTAAAATATAAAAAATTTCGATATTATTCCATTCGTGTTAATTATGAATATAGTGCAATTTCAATTTGTCATATAATAATCTATAGATAGTTGTTAATTATAGTAACCAATGAATAATTTAGCAGTTTGTATTCAATGTTAATAATATGCAAGACATTAAAGAATTAAAGGTGTTTAACACACAAAATTTTACTGTTAAAACTTTTTCCCTTCATTTCCCTGTTTAGGAACTTTAAAGCAAAATAAATTATTACTCTAATTAAAATAATTTTAAGGTCTTCTGTTTATCTTCTAATTATCACACCAACAATAAGGTTCAGTGTTTGCCATCCGGTTTAAATGGTAACTGCTGAGCACTGCCCTATAACAAGATTAGATAGTTATAAAATAGGTCGGAAAATCTGTCATCAAGTTTCCTGATGACGATAATGAAATCCTGAGAAGGCTTTACAAGTTCGCACCCATCACACAGTTTTTCTTACGTAAAAAGAAGGTCTTCAGTGATGACCTCGTCGCATAAGTGTTGTAGAGTGTTTAAAAAACACTCATCTGATCGAGTTAAGGGGAGATTATTGGAAAATGTACGGAAAACCAAATTGACAGCATTATAATGTAAAGTCACGACGAATTCTCTTTTGTGCTTTTCATGTGTGTGACAGATTCGAGTATGGCTAATGTAAACAGGAAAAGTGACATTTCCCAAGACGGAAATTCGTTGTTTTGTTGTTATTATCACATACTTTTTTAGGATTTGTTAATATTTTCACATATTTTTTAGGATTTGTAACGAATTCACTGAATAATTTAAACTCACAAAAAAAAACTTTAAAAATTTTCCCAAAATATCCCTCAAAACAAAGCCTCAAAATATCAACGAGTAAAATAATTAAGACGAACGAGCATGAAAAGGTTACATTACAAGCATTTGGTTTCGTATCGTGTTCGTCTTCGTCTTAGACATCCAGTCAATTTACATTACCTTGGTATGAATGCGAGCTCAAATGGAAGAGGGTATAAAGCCGAAGAACATAGATTTTACATTAATAATCAATTGACAGCAACAATGCGTCGATTACTAGGGGTGACAAAAAATAAAGCTGAGGAATCGGGTTGAAAATTTATCTGAGTTACGGACGATTGATATTTGGCTAAGAAACAATAAACTTCCAATATTATTATAATGAATAGCGAAAGCGAAATCGGCTTAATAAAATAAATAAAATATTAAATACATAAATATCAACTTATTATTTTTTTTTAATTTTTAGAATAAACAAAAACAAAACATGAATAAAATAATAACAAAACAATTTCCTAATTTTACATGTCATGAAAACATAAGTCTACGAATTGTTCTTTTTACAGTTTTATTAGCAAAACAACAACAGAATTTTGTCTCCGGAGCCAGGTCTCCTCAATGTAAATTGGCACACAGATGACATCATTTACAAAATAGCATTTAAATAACAATAACAAACAAGGCAAGAATAAATATTTTGATTTTTTGAGGTTTAAAGCTTTCGTTCGCGAATTGCGAGTTCCCTTTATTTGCGATTTTTGTTGATGCAATATAATTTCGTTTCGTTTCGCTTTGTTTATTTTTCGGACTTTTGTAAATAAATTCACTGGTGCTGAGATCCTCGTTTACGAAGTATCCGATAAATTTAATTGACCGTTTTTATTTTGTTTATTTAAAGCATGTGAAATGCGCAACTTTGCTCATACAAACGCAAAATTAAATCGAACAAGCCAATGAAGTGACATAAATTAAGATGAAATACTACATTAATAATTTAATTTTTTCAATTAATTTAATTTAATTGCAAAATTAAATTAAATTAATTTAATCTTTTACATGAACTTAACATCTCAATACTAATATCTCAAATTGAAAAATATAAAATTAAAAGAAATTTTAATCGAGTCAAAACTGGATTGGTTTTATTTCTTATTCTTCTGATTTGGAGTTAACACTCTTTTATTTATGCTGTTCGTATTTGGTCCTTCGTAAATTTGATTAATTCACTCGTCCCTAAAAATGGAATTCAGTGCATTTCATTGTAAATTTTGCGAAACGTCAATCAATAAACTTAAAAGGCTTTTCTATAGACTTAATTATGTTACAAACCTTCTTAACTTCATCACATGACTTTTTCAATGACCATGAAACGCGCGCGTCTGAAGTTCAAAACAGATATCGATTTTAATTAATAAATTGTACTTATACTATAATAATTGCACTTTCGGAGGAAGAGGAAATATAATAATTTCATTCCTTTTGAGATTTATGTTTACAACGCAAGCACACAAACAAATGCTCCAATACACATGCGGATCATCATTTATCACTTATTCTAATTGAGTCTAGACTTCTTTCCTCTCGTTGTTGCCTTTTTATTATTTTTTCATATTAGCTGTTATTGTTTTCGTTAGTTGCTAAATTGATTTAATTGTTCGTTCGTTCTTTGCACCACTGAATTATTATAGTATTGCAATTCTCGCCGTTTAATGAAATTGTTGCGTAGTAAGAATTAGCAGCTATCTTAACCAAAATAATAATTTAAAGAATGCTTTAAATCAGTAAGAACTTATCTGAATAAAAGCTAATATTTAAACAAAGCTAAAATTAAAAGCTAATATTTAACATTATTAAACAATCGAGAATAAAATTCAAATAAAAAATTAAAAGAGGGTAATTAAAATAAAATTGAGTAAAATACAATAAAACGAAATAAAATAAACAGATTTAATAAGAGAGAAAAAAAGGCGAATTAAAAGAAGTAAATTATTTCAGTTACTGGAAGAGAAAATTAAAGAAAATCAGAAAAACTGCTATTGATTAGCTCTAAGAATCAACTCCGGTACTGATCTAATCTATCTCACCTCTCTCGCCCTCTCTCACCAATTAATTTCCATTATATATTTACCTCATAAATCCTTTATGAAAGGTTCCTTTCAAAAGTTTCGCAAATTTAACACAATTCGAGCCTTAGCCCAAAATTGGAAAGGTTACAAATCTATGAATATTGAATACAGTATTGGTGAAAAGGCTTTAAAACCTTTAAAAGGTAACCGCTCACTTCAAAATTATTATAAAAAATCCAAAAATTTTAGAAACGAAATATTTCAATATTTTTATTTTTGCCTCGATTTCTGTCAGCCTACTTTACCTGTCCATCACTGGCATACTGACTCTGTCAACATTTTAGCAGTAGGGCAAAAGTATAGGTTTCGAAATCGGTCCTCAGCGACACTGACAAAAATTACTGAATTGAAACCAAAACCACCCAATGTCTGAATTCAATAGATTAACGGTCTAAAACGGTGATTGGATGCGGGAAATATCGAATGGCAAAATGGAAATATTGTATTTAACATTTATTTAATATCTGTACTATACTTGTACTTGTGTTTGTACTTGTGTTTGTACTACTTACGCTTGTACTACTTGCGCTTGTACTACGCACTATTACGCCTGCTGTACGCACAAGTACAATGAGGAAGAGAGAAGAAAGTAGTAAGTAAACAGAAAATGAGCACTGCAAATGCAAGTCAACAATTATTCAACCACCACATCTATATCTTAATTTCAAATAATAACGGTACCTAACCTCCAATATCAGCAATAATGATAACAATAATAACAACAACAACGACAAATAAACAATAACAACAACCACAATAGAGAAACTATTGACTGATTGTTCAGAACAATGAAAGGTAATTTACTGACGCGCAAACTATACATTTGCCTATTTATTAAAACAGAGACGAACAGGATTACTGGAAGGCACCGCCAGGCATAATAAAAGTTTCATTGTTATAGATGCAGAATCCCAAATTGTTCTGGTTTAAAAATTAGATGTTCTGACCATCCTTCCAGAAATGGCGAGTTCAATGATATTTAGTAGATGTCTATTTACACGTGGCACGAGTTAATATATATTAATTAAAGGAAGGTGGACACTAGTGTTTCAGAAAAGAAGAGGAAAAAATATAAATTGATGGGACAACTGAACGTGCTGTATCTTTGGATGAAATAATTCATGAAATATTAAACTCAATTTGTCATGAACATAAAAATTTTCCTTTTAAAATTAAAAAAAATGTTTTTTAAATTGTCATTTGTTAACATTTGTCAACACTTGCATTTATTTAAAACAAGATTGTGATCAATTTAAAAATGGTCTAAATAACATCCAAATTCTCGCAGAGAATGTTGATAAAATTTAATACAAAAAGTTTTTCAATTCTACAACAATAATTTTCTATTAATCTTTTTCAACGAAAAATGCCTTCACTGAAGCTGGATCTGATTGCTGTGCAATGAATCGTGAAAATATATATGGCGAGCGTCTTCTGTGACAGTTCAAAAGTTTATTTCAAAGAAGCTGAATTGCTCTGTACCAAAAACTGATAAAAACGACTGGTCTAAAAGTCTTGTAGAAATATTTTATAAAAGAATTAATTCCAAAAGTCTATCCCCCTTTCCGCGCTTTCTTTCCACATTTTCTCCAAAACATCTCTTCCATTCCAAAATTTTTTCCAAAATTTTTGTGCTTCCAAAAGTTTTTCCATTCCAATATGTTAAGAACTTTTTATTTTATCCAATTAATAAGTCAAAGTAATCGGTATGCTTCATTACGTTCTTGATGGTTAAACTTTTTTCAAGAAAAGAAAAAATCCGAGTCTATCTTTCAAAACAAAAATTGCGTCGCGGTTTACGAATTTATCAGTGTCAAACGATATTAGGGTGTAGAAGTTATTGTCGTTTTTTCTAAGGCAGTAGAATGGAAATTAATGAATGGGCTTGTAATTACTATTCTTGCATTTTTTTCGCTTGAACTTCAAATGTACTCGATCCATATTCACAAATGATCCTTTGTAAAAAATCTCGATAGAAAATATCAAAACTAATTTCATTATATAACTAAGCTTCAATGAATTTTTCACTAAATTCTATTAATCTTATATATATAAATTCTTAATTGATTTTAATTTAAAAAGTATACATCCTTATAAGAAAATTGACCTTCTTTGGATACGAATCTTGACCTTCAAAATCTTTATCCAAGCAATGGTATCAAGGAAAATTAGCGGTAAAATCGACGCTCGATGTACATTTTTTCTCTACGAAACCTTTGGCATATGGGCTATAAGAAGTATGCAGTATTATTAGCGACACATGACCATGCGCCACGTTAAAATCCGCTTGGGGAACTCTGTAAGTACTCAATTTATTTTGTAGAAAGGGCATTAGGCTAGTCAAACCTTGATTACAGAAGGACGGAATACCAGGAGAAGACCAGAAATTAAGGCCCGCCCTGTTTTGAATTAAGACATAGATAAATTGGAGGATAATGGAAAATTGCGTTAAAATCTATGGAATATGAAGATATTTGTGGATATAAACATAGAAAACTAAAAATAATGGTAAAATGGACCTACAAATGGTGAATATAATAAAAATATTGGTAAACAAGTTGTTAAACCCTACAGGATGAAATATGGTGTATGCTGAGAAGGAAGTTAATGAGGTGGAAAGAGCTGCGTAGAAATAGATCTACGAGGGAAGGAATATGTTGCCCAGAAGGAGTCGACAAAACATTATGACACGAAGAAAACCCAGAGGGAAGAAACGCTCAATCGTAACAATGATATTTAAAGAATGTTGTCGCCCATTTCAAATCTTGCCTTCAAGGAAAACGAAAATGAGATAGCGAATGAATTAGCGAATGAATACGCATTTGTTTGAATATTTCGCTTTTTTAAAAGTTATTTATAGGAAGTGTAACCAATTATAGCTAAACTCTAGGTGAACTTGATGTGCTTGAATGATGCAATGAAGTAGTCAGATGATATATTGAAGTACTCAAGTGCTGTAATTGACTGACTTGGTATCAGAAAGTTATAGGTAGACTACGAATCATTTGAAGGATTTAATAAAATTCTTTGCGGTAAAATTTCTGTTCGTAAATTCACACGTACTTTGTTGCTTTCGAAGAAAATATGTTATCATCAGTTCCTTTATTCTCGTACATTTTTTAGCGCAACGCACTGAGATAGGCTTCCCAACTGTTCTCGATAATTTATTTAACTTTTCTTTCGCTTTCGTTTATTTTTCTCGCTCTCAAAAGTCTTCGGTTTTCATCCCACAATCTCTACATCATTAGTAGGAATGAAGTGGATCCTGGCAAACCATTGGCCTCACTCTTCATTATGGAATGCTCTAATTTACTCAGCCACCTCTCTGTCTTTTGACATGCTATTGCATGGCTTTTGCGATAAATTTCAACTGTCTGCAGTTCGGCAGCTGCTGAGGAAATCCGTCCGTTTTACTTCTACGTCATAGATTTTTAGACACTATTTTATTAAATTTTTTTTTGCTCTCGAAAATACCACCGTATTGATTTGGTCGTTAAGCTCCAGTAACCACGAAACGGTGGTGTAATAATCAATAGTACACAGTGTTGCAGTTGATAAGATAAATATCGCGGAAGATGTGAGTCCTCTTACTTTTAGTTTAATCCAATATGAGGAAATATCTGCCCGATTGTTTTGCTGACTTTATGACATTTATTTTTAAAGCGGCTTTAAGCATATTTGACACAAATAAGCTCAAAATATTTTAATTTTATTTTATAAAGTTTAGTCCAATTTAATCATTATTCTTTCAAATATCTTAATATATATTATAATTTTTAACAAGGTTGGCGGAGTAATGACAGCTTTGGATTTCATTACCGTCAGTCATTTGCCACATAGCTTGTAGCAGCTCTAATCTACTTTAGTGCATCCAATTTCGTATGCATTAAATACGGGTGTATTTTTTGTATCGAAAAATTCAGTCGTAGTTTCAATAGAAATTATAAATTGACTAGATAGAGATTTTCGCAATTGTTAAATATTTTGTACTTAAAAATACTTTTTTAATACCTTTATTTTTAAATACTTCTGTACTTTTCCTGTAATCGAGATTTCCAATTGGCCAATGTTATCGTCCCAACGCAACGGCTAGGTGATAACGAATAAATCCGTCTCACTTTGTTTACTATTTGTAATTTTTGATAGGTATGGACGCTTAACATTTTTAAAGATAAAACCGACTCAGGAATGGAAACGTTTTGCAAACTTTACGAAAAATCCTAAATTATTTTTTAAAAACAAGTTATGTTTATGACTACTTCGAAGTATTTCATTCCTTGTTTCCAAATAAATTTATTAATTTTAATGTTATTTGAGAAAATTTCAAAAAAGTATTTTTTGAGTTCGCAAAGAATTACTACATTACCTTACCAACGTTTTTGCAATGGATGTTAATTTGTTCAAGTTTATTCATTAGCGTAGTTCTTGCTGTGGTCGTTTTGATTTTTATAACAAAATGTATGGACTCGAATCTTGCTCTTACCTTGCTTGTAAGTTCGTCAATACTTAGCCGACTGTGTCAAACGAAGAAGAAGAAGAACCTAGAATTATATTACTAAACGTACAAGAGCTGTTATACGCTTAAAACGCGAAGAACGACGACATGAGTGGATTCATTTTGCCCTTGTCTTCATCAATTATTTTGAATAATTTTCAATGGGTTTTAGGATAATTGTTCGACTGCTTAGACAAGGCACATTTTTTACTTATTTATTTGGAATTAATTAATTATTTATTTCTATCCCATTCTCCGCATTAGCGGGATTAAAATTCTAATTCAATTGATAATTATATTCATTTGGCCTAATGAAATGTGGCAGGTACTAGCAAATAGATCACATATGCACATTAGAAGGTTGTATTACGATCACTTGATATTAAAAGTTTAATTGATTTTAAGTTTAATTAGTTATTTAATTAGATTTAAATTAGTATCAATTATTCTAGATTAAAATATTTTTATTCTAAAACTATTTTTTAAACCTTACATTTTGCAATGATATTCGAGAAATTCCATGTAGTTGAAGTAATAACATAAATATTTGTGTTGAATACTTGTTACACCCTGTGCCCAAATGGTGAAGTTATATTGTATGTTCCCCCGTTTGCCATGTCATGCCTGTTTGTATGTCTGCCCGTCTGTTTATCTCTCAACTGAAATCACGATTGCAGAAGAGCGAAAGGATATTTGGAGTTCTGTACTTCAGTTTTATGAAACAAATTTGAGTTTTGTGAAAGGAGTTTTGTACTGAATATTGTTTTGTATTGAATATGGGTGAAATTCTATGAGAACAACATTCAGTTTTGATACCATTTATTAATATATTTATATCTATACTTTACTGTCAACGATTGTAGGCGGAAATAGATGACAACATTTTACCCTTGAACTCATCCACGAACAGTAACTTTTTTCCAAAGAATGGATGTGCCCATCGGGACCATTGTAATGAAAAAGACCAAATTACTGGATAACGAGCAAGGGTATTGTCATGAAATATGACACAAATACCTTCCGCCAATATGCTTTGGTATTGAAAATTGGCGATATCGGATAAGAATCATGAACTTCTGACATCTAATATGTATATATCTTTATGTATATTTAATCTTCAATGTTTTTAGACAAAACTGGCTGAAACTGGCAAAACGCCTACTAGTACGCTATACCATTTGTGAAGACTAGTGTTGAAGACGAGATAATAGATCTAAGTTAACTCAGATGAGAAAGTAGTGGAATACTAACAGTAGCTCGCATCGCCTTTTGATCATTAAAACCACACCATAAATTTATAATGCGGGAGTACTTATGCGATCTTATTTGCTAGACTATTGTGGTTGCTTCCGTGTCTTTGACCCGAAGAATCGATTGCACGATCGATTGTACAGCTTGCACGAAGTAATTACGCGATGTTATGCGAACGTGGCCAATTACGCCAATGTGTATAACTCCAAATAACCGCAATTCCAACATAAAATAATTGATTCAAACTTCCAATTTTATACGATATTGAACAATGTAGGTGATCCTTTAATGGACAATCGTTGGAAGATATTTCAAGCGCGCTTGATGGTCCGAACGGAAATGACAATTTTTTGATATGCTGAGTGTGCAAGAGAACAATTCAAAATAATAAAATCAATCCTAACACTCCTCTGAAATACGGAAAATCGTTAATATCCCTAAAAATCCTTACATATGTAAATACATACTTTTGGAAAGGAAAAACAAAAGGAAAAACACAGGATCCGTACAACAAGTATTCGAGGAACCATTCAAAGTCCAAGAAGAAGACGATCAGTACCTCAAATTGGTGCCGCTTAGATCATCTCGTTATAATTAATACATTTAATAACGTTTACATTAAATAACGTTACGTTATTTAACGCAACGTTTATTTACGTTAAATAACGTTAATTAACGTTTCCCTCTGATGCTATGGTTTATATCATTCACGTGCCTTTCCTCAGAAACGTAGAAACACTTGAGTATTCGTGTCGCTGTTGTTCTTAAGTTACCTGCAAAATCTAAAAACAGCTTATTTTTGGGGAAAAGTGGCACTTTAGCTATATAATCATAATCGGAAATGCAGACTTCGATGTTAGAGGTCAAAATACAAAATATCGTTCTATGAAACTGTATGAGAAAAATGTTTGGCCCACTCGACAGTAACCAGAAAGTAAGGTATACCAATCTAAAGACTAACATTTTAACTTCCTGCCGCCTTTGAGTTGTGAGAGAGTTATGAGAGATGCATACGTTCATACATACGAACAAATGGAGATTGAATCAGGGATGGCTTATATATTTACATATTTTTTCCCGGAAATCTGAATTCAAATATTTATCGTGATTATAATACATTTTTTACTCCAAACAAGGAAGTAAAAACCTTAATCTACAAGAAAGAGAAAATCATTCAAACCCGCTGCAAAATACTGCAAGAAAACCGCTACTTAATTGGGCGTGGTGGACTTTGCGGAGGCTCGTTAAGGCTGTGAAGCATTTACAGTCCGTGTATCAGAAAATATGTAAAATATTGAATAAATGAAACTACTGCCTCAAAGTAAAGCTGTGTAACTCAGGGAGGGTGACACAAATTTGGAGAAGCTAGAGTCCGCCAAATACTGGAACTACTGCATCGTCGGTATCCCTTTCGTAAAAACTATTTAATATTTGTTAATCTACCCATCTAGTCTTCGTATCATAGATGGAAACAAGCACAAGCACGCTCATAAAGTTGAATTTTATTGGCAAGTATATAAAAAATATTGCAGTAGTTCTTATTTTTTTCCAATAATATTTGTACGGGACGAACTTCCAATGTAAACGTTAATGAAAAAAATCAGAATTACTGCAATATTTTTCATAGAATTTAAATAAAATTAAACATTATGAGTGTGATTGTACTTGCTTCCATCTATGATACGAAGACTAGAAATTAAAAAATATTAAATAGTTTTTACGAAAAGTATTGGCTGTGAAAACGACTTTTATTACAAAGAGAAAAATTTAAATAAATATAGGAAATTAAGTTAAGTATGGCCGCCAAGGAAGCTACGTTTGTTTTTCCTGTTTCGTTTTATTTTTATTTTTATTTTTTTATTTGAATGCATGTCGCGAATACGGTTCAACGAAATGCAACAAAGTAAAATTTATGAGTAGATAAATAAAATATTAAAGGAATTAATTTTGACACCTTTCTTTTTCTTTTTGTCCTACCCTAGCCCACAGTCAGACTCTGCGCCTGCAGCGCAGTTGTCGCTATGAATAGAAAAATGCCGTGATTCGAGACGTTGTACCCAGGCACCTCTTATCCTTTCCACGGTTGCTGTCTTGTACGGCTTTCATTGGCGATGCTTAGGATAATGGGGGTCAACGGTGTTACATGGTCTGAACGCAAGTGCAAGTTAAATTTATTACTCGCACAACTTTACAGCTTGTAAACGATGTACGCGACGGACACGCAAAAGTGAATGAGGAATCGCAATTAAAGGATTCACATAGACCCACACTGTTGTTGTTCGTTCCTCTTAATTCTGCTACTATTGCTAATGTCGGGCTGATCATTATGTTGTCTCCACGGCTATAGCAATTCCATAACATGAACTAATTTGTTTTTCTTTGGTAATAATTTTTCCGTATGGATTGTTAATTTTTCTACAAAAATAATAAAAAAGGATAAGTAGACTAAGTGTAGGAGGAAAAGCCCCAAGTTTATATGGAGTAAAACGTGAAACGTTGCAAGCGAGAGGGAGTATTCTTTTCTTATTGAATAAAACTCGCGTATTTCAATTTAATATCGTAAATTGCTTATAATGCCGACAAAATATATGACATTTAATATTAAATCCTTTTTAACATAAACTTAAATTTTCACTCAAATATAAATATTTAAAAAATCACACTGTGATCTGGCAATTCCGATTTGAGACAAAACAAATGTACTTTTCTTGAATAGACTCTATTTTACGCCCAACAGTCAAAGGGTGAAGGGTGAAAAAGGGTTTAAAGACGGCGGTGAAGGTACAGAAAAGTTATATATTCTGACTCAAAATTACCCCTGAGTCGGCTTAGCCGTCCGTCCGTTTGTATGTCTTTCTGGCGAAATCGACATTACAAGAGAGAGAAAAAAGTTTAGTACATGAAATTAATACAATTATTACTAATTTCATTAGTACAATTATCACTAATTGTACCATGAAATTTAGTACAATTATTCTCCACTATTATAGGAATTTTGGAACTGGAAAGGGACGAAGTTTAATGATAAATTCCTGCTTAAACGCATGCATATAAGAGTATGAGTCGAGACCTATCTAAAACCTCTTCAGCTCTAAGGGCTACGGCCACCGGCTGATAATGCAACTCCACAATGACCCGATGACCAAGTTCCGCAATGTGGGAATTATTACGGGCACCACGACAGTCTCACCAGAGAGAGTCAGTAGACAGGCCTCAATAGACAGTTGTAGATCAGATGTCATGAAAATATTCTTAGCACCGGAAATCCCATATCCAGTCGTATCAAAATAGAGTTTGCGGTCAAGCTTCGCAACCGTAAAGGTTACTTATAGTTGAGACCCTTACATATCCGGTATGGCCGCCATATTCCCCACGTCATAACCGTCTTGCTACGTATGCAGATCATATCTTCTATTAAATGCTTGATTGGAAGGCCTTCAAGATCGAGCAATTTGCCTCCGTAGCAAGAACTCCACTAACATCTATCTAATTAGTTCCACTAACACCCTATTTCATCAGATTACCCTCAGATGTTCCCTCCGTCTTCATTATTTGTCCTACAATGCCAACCATACAATGTTGTATGCATATACACATAAGCATCTTGAATTTCTGCGGACTTCGTATATTCCATTTAAATTTTTTTATAAAAATGTTATCTTTTACTTATCCTACCAAGTTCAACCACTTTGAATGGGCCAAAGACCATTTATGACCATTTATGGTTATGGTGTAGAAAGCAAGGCTTGATCATTCCAATGGAAACTTTCGGAGAAGCGAAGAGCGAAAAAGTGCACTTTTTCTTCGATTGTGCGTCATGTGTTCTTGTCAGAGGGCAAAACGGTAAATAAATTATATCGCGAAATAATATTTATTAATATTTATGCGCGAATTTTTAGCGAAAAACAATAAATCAGTGACGCCGTAGCCAGTGTTTTTTCCAGAACTGTCCCTCGGTGCTTGTTCCAGGAACTTGCTCACGTTACGATTGAAGAAATGAACACGGCTTAGGAGGAAGAGTTAAACAAGATCATTGAGAGTGATGTTTTGAAGTGTTCCAGTGTTCAAGTGTTCAATTATTGTTTGAAGTGAAGATTGGATAAAAAGTTGGATAAATATATAATACTTGACGGCAATAACTTAGAAGGATATAATGTCATCAATGAAT
This sequence comes from Physocephala rufipes, assembly GCA_963966595.1. Taxonomy (NCBI): domain Eukaryota; kingdom Metazoa; phylum Arthropoda; class Insecta; order Diptera; family Conopidae; genus Physocephala; species Physocephala rufipes. Next base: position 9,669,667 of record OZ016502.1, read on the forward strand.
AAATAATTTTAGAAATCAGTACGCCTCGTATTAGCCAAAGAATTAAATATTGGCCACGGGATCAAGTTTTTGCTCACAAAAAATATGCCTATAAAGCCAAGTTGTAAGATGGCCGATGAAAGAATGATCAGGGACTGAGAATTAATCCCCTAAAATAAATTAACAATAGGTTCAATTAAAATAGACGAGGAAAGGAATTGAAATTGTGAACACAAAAACAAAATTATTTTCTTTCCGCCAACAACGAACACAATTTTCGCACTTCACTTTAATCAGCCAAATTGAGCAATTTACCGCTAATACTTTCCTAATCATTTCCGTTCAACGATACAAATATGCATATAATTACTATTATTTGCCATTATTTCCTTTTGCTGCTTCTTAGAAAAGGAATGAAAGATGCCGTCACAAACACCGACCAAATCTGAAAGGATGAACAAGTCAGAAAACCTCCGGTTATCGTGGAAAGGGAGAATAAGACATTGGAAACAGAAAAGGAATAATAGTGAGAAAACGAAGAAGAAATCAAAGAAGGACTTAAACGCAGCAATACAATAATCATCACGAGCCGCGGGTAAAACAACAGAACCAAAACAAACATGAATGAAACAGAAGGAATGAAGAGTGATGGTCAGGAGAAAGGGACTACGTCGGGTAATAAGAAAGGTGATTAAAGTAGGGAGTGATTAATATTGGACACAACAGAAGTAGGAATTAATTATGAACTCGACGCGGATTTTTAATTTTATTTGTTTCATTACGAAAGCAAAGGGAACAAGAATAAAAATATAAAAATTAAACCTCGGTCCAATGATTAAAGTCTGCGCCGTGTCAAATAAACCCAGTGAATGTCCAAATCGAGAAATAATCAGATGTAGAAACACCAAATCATTAATTAATTGTGCAAGCGTAATTTTTTGTGCAAGTGAGCAAATGTGTATGTGCGTGTGTGTTTCTATTTTTCCACTTATGTTTGATTCTCACAAAGCGACTAATTATTGCAGATGATAATCGACGCCGGCATTGGCATTTATTGTTTCTGCTCTTGTTGCTTAAACAGCTTTTGGTTTTCACTCCCCTAACGCGACGCATCGTCGCTTCGAATCTATTCAAACAACGGCACAATTATCTCTTTGATTATGGCGCTGTAGAAATGCAAACTATTTTACTGCGAATATTAATTGCAATATTCGGAAAAAACAGAAAAATACATTCGATGGGCTCCAAAATAAGTAAGCACTTTTTACTTAAATCTCATAAATTTAACACGAAATTATAATTAATTTAGTAATTATTTAATTTTATTTGAAGTCAGAATTATTTATATGTTTATATTTATATATTTCGTATTATAATTATTAATTTAATTTTGTGTAACACAGTCGAGGAAGGTGATCCAATGGATTTCAAAACTTTTATAACAATATCAAAATAAAAAATATGATTATATAATTATTTTTCGTAATAGGAATTTTCAGCCGTGGTAATAGATAACAATAACGGCCGTAAATCTGATCGTCTTGGTGATCACATTATTTTCCGAACGTTACCTAATGTTTCGTCCGAAAAGCTGGCCAAATTTGTCTTTTCATGTATTATATTCCAAAAATGTAATTAACATCCGTCTTTATCGAGGTGAGCTCATGCATAATCGACACTTACAAACATCAGTAAGATCCTCAGACCTATGCTCATATACGCATCCACCCTAACATCATATACCTATATTCGTTATCCTTATTTCTCCTCCACTCTTTAGCATGAACCGTACTTGTCAGGGCTTATCCTACTGCCGTCTAGTCAAACCCTTCTAGTTGATTGAGAAGTGCATCGACTGCATCCTCTGAACACGTATTTTCACATATTTTCTCATATTTTCCTTTCTTCGATAAACTCAGATTCCTGGTTTACTTATAGACGAAGTAGGTGATGGTGAAAACTGTAGGGGCTATTAGTATACAATTCTAGCATGTATAACACGAAGCTGTTAAAGTAATAAAATAAGAAACACACATGTTTGAAAGAAGAAAAAAAGTTTCTGACATACAAGCGTAATCCCAGAAACTAGGCCACTGTGGGAACGACGTTTTGACAGTGACAAGCACAACTCAATCACAATCTTTAACGTTTCTTCCTTTTAAACACATTTGAAATGTTAATAAAACCAAAGTAAACCACCAAGAACGCAGATTTCGGCCTCGGCGAAACTTGTTTACCCTACGTGCGTAATATAAATTTATAGATTACTAAATTAAAATTGTCTTTTTATACCCTATTCCCTTTAAAAATGGAAAAGGATATATTAACGTTGATACTATGTTTGTATCGCAGTGAAGGAGCCACAATAGATATAGAAAAGTATAAATATTCTGGCTCAGAATGATCCCCATTATTTAGCCCTACTAAAGGGCTATACTATACTATATCCCTATATACTATATCCCACGCCTACTTTTGGTATTTAATGTGATTTAAATCGTGTTTAGAGCTCAATTTCTCAGCTCCGAGTACGAACCTAAATGTGAAATTGTATATCCGAGTCTACTACCTCACTTGAAAATATAATCCCAAAAATGGGCGTGGTCCGCCCATTAAAGACAAAATTAGTACAGGCGTACAGGCGTCAATAGAAATATTGACACAAATATTCCCTGTCGTCATTGAATGCATGGTGTTGAAAATGGGTGAAATCGGTAAACTGCTACGCTCACGCCTCAATTAGAACTGTTTCACAAAAAATGAGCATTGAAAAGAACAAATAAAGCATGAAATTTGGTACGAATGTTCTCTGTCATCACAGGGTGGTTATAAATGTAAATATAATAATTTAAATATAAACATATAATATATTTATATAACCCGCCGACATTTTTTTAGAACGTTGAAGATAACGTTCTTACTAGTTTCAGTTAATTTAAATCTACTCTATCTCTTTCAACGCAACATAACAACACATTTCATAACAATACCTTCACTCACCCTCCTACAGTGGTCTTGGTTATAATTGTGTTTTTTGTGTAGGCAAATCGCGGTCATTTTTTATAGCCTATACCCGAGGGGGTATGGTATTCACTTACTTCACTTACTTCTTTCGTTTGTAAAGCATTAAAGATGGCGCGGCAGATTTCGAAAATTATTTATATCCCTGCTAAGAATAATTACTCAGGAGGTTTTCACATGCGGTGGTAATAGTCTTGTGAATTGGCATGGGTATTGGCATGGCCGTGATCAATGGTTGCTTCGTGACAAAAATTGACTCACTGTTTAGGTAAAAACTCAAAATAGGCAGATTCATTATCAACATATAGTAGAGTTTTGAAGATAAAATTTCTTTTAATCGGCTTATCCACGAAAAATGGAAATATCCTCTATCAGGATCAAACTATACATTTTTGATACGAGTGTAGGGTACACGAGCTTCGGCCAGGCCGATCTTAGCGTTCTCAGTTGTTGCAATATAATCTAATAGTTGTGGGTTAAGTTCGAGGATAAAATTTCAGCCAGTTTGCCAGAGGCCTACAAGTATTAAAAGTAAACTGCAAGTATATTTGTAGTGGGTACCACACGTAGACGTGGTTCTCATCCGATCTCATTCTCAATACCAAACAGTTAATAAAAAATAGACAGACAGACAGACAGACATGTAGACAGAAACATACAGATAGGCGAACGGACAGGGGTAAATTGACTAATAAGATTATTATGAACCAGAACATATGACCCCTTCTATACCTGTGACGCTTTCTTTGGTGCGCAAGAAACGAAGGAACAAACTTATGAAACCATAAATTTCAGTACGTTTCGGATTAGCCAAAGAGAAAAATCTTTTAACATACCTTGAGTTTTTCCAAGTCAATTTCTTTCTTTAGAGGCTGCGACCCATTAAACAAATCACTTAGTTTATTACTCTTTTAGCTTTCTCGCCAGTTTTCCTCATTATAAAATATGCGCTTCAGTTTTGTTGTTATTCAATAATTATCACTCTAGTTTTTTATATTTCATCTTACGTTACGCTATATTTGTCTAAGATATACAGCAATAACATTAGCCTTTTGAGTTTCTCTTTACTCTCTACTTTTTCTTATTTGTTTACGGTAATATTGCCACCTATGGAAAATATAATTATTTATACAACTCTAATATCGTTATGTTCAAAATTTATTCTTGGAAGTTACTGTTATTACTGTAAGTTAAAACATTGCATTGCTTTTCTTGCTTTCTGCTTATTTGCAACTGAAGAGAGAAACTTTATAGACTTAAACAAATGCCTCCAGTAGCAGACCACCATCACAGCCAAAGCCCAAGCGTGAGGAGTGCAATCTACGAGTACTTAGCATCGATTAAATATAGATAGACCATACTGCTAGTAAAGCTCACCGATCGTTCGATGCATTAGTGCAGTTATTTTGCATGAATTAGTAATTTGTAGAAGTTGCCAAAAAACTTCTTGCCAAAACATTGGTAGATTAGCAACTATCGAATATGGACCATTTGTGTTCGCTTATGTTTGGGTACAGTTCAGTGCGTGAGTGTTTGCGCTTATCCAGATCGATATTTTGGTTTTTCTTCGATTATTAGTTCTACAAAGAAAATTGTTGATGACTTTTGGAAATTCTTTGGATGTTCGCATTTGCGTAGCTGAGCTATCGTAATAACAATATTTTATCTTTTTTTTCGACCGGGAACATATAATACTATATTTCGAGAAAATTTTAAAGATTTGAAAAGAGAAAAATTTATAGGAAGCTACGAATTATCTCCAAAGATTGTTGGTGAATTCCGATGCAATCAAAATATATAAACAAATATTCTGGATATTCGCATATTAGAAACTTCCATAGAATATTTCTCAGAACACGAACATCAGCGAGCTCGCAAAAACGAATGGTACGAAACAGTTATATCGTACGCGTCTGGTTTCGTTTCGTTTTCTTTTAGGTTTTCGTTTCCTAGTGAGAATGACGTAAACAAATTCCCTTAAAGTGCAAGACGAATACGAACGCGAGTCAGGCCAAAAACGACGAAAGTTCTAAATTTTACCGATATCGGCAGGTTTTTCGTCGAAGTCGGTGGTAACGATCCGTTTCGTCTTGCATTTTAAGGGAAATAAATATCTTGCTGATTATCCAACTAATGACAAAGATTATCGAACAGTTTGGAAGCCAGCTGCAAAAACAAGGAAACATGTGAGAGGATTAGGACAGCGTCCTGTTTCTGTTTGGTTAATAGTATGGTCGGTGGGATCGGTTGGTCGGTGAAATCGCCTTGGCCGTGTTTACGCTTTGTCGCATTGTCCGATTTACCAATATATTTTCTCATTATTTACGAGAATTAAAAAAATTTATTCGCATATTTCGTAAAGCATATTGTAATTTCAGAAATAAATATTCATTATTTTTTTCGTGGGTTTACTACTAATTTTGTTAATTTAGTGTTTCCATCGTTAATGTATATGTAATTACAATTAATTAGATATACAATATAAATGTATACATATCCGAGTGTTGATCTCGTACTTGTTTTATCTTCATTTATAATACAAATAGTGATTGGCTTGGGGCGCAATTCGACGGTTACTTTAACTCTGCTTTTATATTCCCAAATGTAGTTTCGCATTTTTGAATGATGGCTATAAAATCTTTTTTAGTTCAAAATGGGATTTCGAATTACTTATTGTTTCCCTTACGTTTTTAAGATGCCATTTTTAAAATTACGTTTTTAATGCCTGAAACACAACCAAGAAGATTTTTTGCCTTGATACAAGTTTTTCCTCTTTTCTTTTAGCGTTTGCACAAAATGCCGCCGTAGAATGCCGCTAGAATTTCTATTAATTTTTCTTCAACGTCCATTTTTATTGAATTATATATTTTTTAATATCAAATGAAATTTTTTAATATCAAACATCGAAAAAATTAGTTTCCGCGCCGAAACGAAGTGACGTTTACTCAAGTGAGAGAGAGAGCACAGCTACAAACGTCGCAAGAATAGAATTAGACCGTAGCTGGCTACGGCTTGTTTTGCCGCTGTAAAATCCTCTCTCAGCGGCATTATTTTTTCTATCGATCCCCATAAGTGCAATGTAAATTTTGACATTTGTCAGCGATAAAACCCTACGCCGCCTTGGATGCGTTTATAGCATTAAGAATAATGCTATAAACACAACCTCGCGACAGTTGTGGCGTCGACAAATCAAAACTATGCTGTCACTGAAGTTAGCAGAGAACATGTCTGTAATTTCAACACAATTTTAATCATTGCTAATGTCATTTAAAGTAAACAAACGGAGAAAAGAAGAACAAGACGAGAGGCAACAAAAAAGTTAGAAAATTTTCTACTACTGTCGTTGTCGTACGCGTCAGCAGCGCGACAGTTTTATTTTTTTCTCAATTGCCGTAAGACTCCACGTAATTTTGACAAGTCTCGGCGAGTATATTCAAACTGTCGCGAGGTTGTGTTTATAGCATAAGGATACAAACTTTAATCAAAATTGAAAGTGATCATCAGTCATCATTAAATAATTTTGCATGCTTACAAATTAAACGTTTCGGCTCATTTTCCAAAAAACACCTTTTCTCATGTCATATACATATGTCATCCTTTTGCTCATGATCCTGATCTCTCTATACTATCACATGTCTTGTATTTTTACTAACTAATAACTTCTATAAAGGTTTTAATTATTTATTGAACTTCATGGTCCCAGAAAATTGAATTCAACATATTGTTTAAAAATATCGATAATTTTTTAATCCATCGTGTTTTTGTTAAATCCGAATTGTTTATAAAATAGTCTGCTTTGTTATTTATGTTCCCATATATTAAACGCACAATTCTTCAAATTGAATTGCGCTACAGTAGTACAATTTGTAACTAATCAGAACGATAAAGTGAACACAAAAAGGTAGTATCAATAATGTGCCAATGTTATCATGGCACTAGGTTCGCTAACTAACCCCAAAACCAACGATGGAATGAAGTCATACACCATCACATCTCGACGACGCTTCAAGGGTTCACCAACGTATTCAATTTTGACACATCGAAAATATTATCGTCACATTGGGTCGACACGCCGAGAATATGAAGAACCATCGCACTCAAATAAGAACAAGACAGGTATTATAACTTGTTCACGTAAAACAATAAACCTGGGTTTGGACTTTCGAATATCAATCACAACTTTTTATCCAATTATCGCTACACACAAAAAGAAACGCACGCACGCAAAGTCACTTGTAATATAATATAAATTTAACTGGTATATTTAAATTTTGAAAGTCTTGAAGTCTTGAAATTTTGAGTAAATGTTCAGACTTCGAATCAAGGTTGTGAATTGTTAAACCTAAAAATCTTGTCGGATTTATAAAAACACAACAATTTTAATGAAATAAACCTGAGTTTATAATTGAGTTTAGGTCCAAATCCGAAATCTAAGTAAACCTGTTTCATGTGAACGCCATATTACCCTCAGCAATTGTGTTTTTTCGCTTGACTTAACTAATGTATTTTGTTAAGGGCGCTTTGGAGTGTGCCACCCATAATTCGCCTCCTGACGTCAGACTTCAAAGGCTTTTCAGCAAACGGATATGCGTGGGAAAGATTGTGAAACTCCAGAATTAATATAATACTAATCAGATCATCCCGTCGCCTTTGTTTTCGCTGGTACTGTAGTTGTTGTTGTTTCCAGTCCTTGGTAGAAATTTTATTATTTTAAATCAAGAATGTTGTATTTAATGGTTCTCCATCGATAAAGCTATGGAAATACATTCTTCTGCTTTTCCTTTCTATTTTTCATTTTTCTTTAGGAATGTTCATGCTTTAACCCCACTTACAATAACTTTTTCGTCGCCTCTCTTTTGCACCGATCGTTATTCTGCATCCTTGCGTAAATCAACGAATAATACATATTCTTGCTCACTGAATCAGTTATAAAAATTTTAATCACCCAGTGATCAAAAAAAATAAAATGAAAAACAAAAGGAGAACGTTGCATCAGCGAAAAATAAACAATAAAATACAATGAAATCCAGTTTGGATTCCACAAGCGTTCCATGCAAGCAATCATTCACAGAGACAACGAGGTAAATATCGTAAAATGGTAAATAATAAAAAAACAGCAACGAAAATAACAGCAGTTTTGCAAAGAACCCTCAGGAGATACAGATTTAAGGCTCGGGCTCTTCTATTTTTATAAACGAAAACGGAACCATTCCTGCTGGAAAGTTTTATATTTTAAAATGTTCGAACGTAAGCAATCATCTAGAGTAGACTTCGAAGTAATGTTAGCTCAAGGGCTCAAAGGTAGGGAACTCAAAATAGAAATCAAAGGTAGGTAGCCTTAAATGAAGTAAATGAGAAAAAGGAATAAACAAGGAAACGAAGAAAAAGGGAAGGAAAACTGGAAAAAACCCAAAAGAAGTTTACCGTCCAGTCCACGACAACCTTCACGTAAAGGAAACCTAAAAATATTATGGGTGGAGGTTCTTCATCCTTCTTTCTCTTCATTGATGCTCAAATTTTACGATATCTTTTATAAAACCATAACTAAAGTTAATTTGAAAGAGAACAAATGAAAAGAACATTATTAAGAGCAATTAAAATATTTTAAGTTCTTTTTTGGGGAATGGCCCCCGGTCTACGTTCTTTTTTGTGTGCGTCAATTGCAAAAGTATCAGCAACAATTTGTATGAAAGCATAGTGTTTGATACTGCGATGAAAAACTGGAATAATAAATAAATTTAGAAGCGAGATGGTTGGATTTTTTCTACCCATTTAATAAAAAAGCTTATCAAGGTTCTAATAAAGTGGATATAATTATTACTAATAATAAGCTATAAGCCGTAATATTTCTCATATAATTTTTTTCAGAAGTGAGAATTGCGTAACATTTTTTCGAAGGTAACACCGTTTCTATTGGGACCCCACCCTTTATCTTATGAGCTCAAAGCAAAATCCTTCGAATAATATGTAATACTGCCAATATTTAAAATTCAACAAAAATGTGAAGTAGTTTTTTTTGCAGAAACAGTTGTGTAGCGCTTACACAATTTTAATTCAAAGAAACAGATCAAGACTTATGAAAATAAATATGTAAAAATGTAAAAATTCAAGTCATTGTGTACAAATTTTTATTTCAATAATTGATAAAATTAATTCATTTTTCAATTCCAATTTTTAGAGGGCGATGAATATTTACATATATATCGCACCATATGGTAATTTCGTTGTCGAGATTCTTTCTTTTCGTTCTCTCGTAATCGTGATTCCACCAGACAGACAGGCAGACGAACAGCGCTAAATCGGCTCAGGAGATTGTTCAGAGCCAGGATATATATACGCTTCCATGCCTGCCACACCTCCTTTAATGTGCACAAACGGACAATAAACTTAAAATACTCTAAACCGGGTATAGTGTATAACAAGTAAGAACGCCCGGCCGGAGATTATATATCCTACGAAACATATATACCCGTAAAATATACTTAATAGTCTGATCCTACTAATTAGAAAGTCGTGAGCGCCCCTTTTAATATTGTGTTGTTATTTTCGTGACTAATTTAGATCTGCTAAGTCTTCAACACAATATTTGCCAAAAAAGTCGACACGTGATGAAGAAGGCGAGTACCGCCACTCTTGATAGAGTAATAATATCTTATACCGTCTCGGCTATAAAATCCCGGTCTGAAATTATTGTAGAAGCATAAATCAGTATTTTGTATAAAAAATACGCGATGCACTGGTTCGATTTATTCCATTTTGAATCCCAAACAGCCTATTATTACAGTGAATAATCGTGCCAAATTTCATATCGATATCTCCTTCCGCTCGACTGCGTGATTTCCATAGCAGGCAGACAGAGACATGGCTAGATCGACCTTATTAGTTTATTTTGATCGGTAATATATATACTTTTTATTACTTGCCACCCCTCCGTTAATGCATTATAAATATTTTAGTATCAAATGAAAAAATCCACACAAATTGAGGATCGTCGACAACGATCTAAAGGACGGACGCATAAATATCCATTAAAAATTAAACAGAGGAATTGGCTAAAAGGGAAAGGTAGTTAGGGAAGGGTAGTTAACACGGTGACAGATCAAATTTCCAATAACAAAGAATTGTATCTACGAACAAAAAAAATGACGCTGTTTAAATTTTAGTTTAGAGAGAAGCGTTTACTGCGATCTCAACCAGGAAACTTTATGATTGGTTAGAGGATATTGGATTGGATTGGAAAAAGATAGAGAAGCAGAGGAAGACAAAATAAAAGCGAGCGCAAGAGTAAAAGAAATAGCACACAAAAAATGGCACCAATAAAATACATATCCAAAAGGTGTTTTTTTGTATCCATCTTCTTTTATACTACCCATTGGCACACCGGAAATGGCTACACATTTCAGCACGCGAATGAAAAAATTTTTAATTTCATTACACGGCCTTTATTAGCGCACTCAACTTTAACCTTTTTTTCAAGCTTTATTTTACTCTCTTCTTCGAAAACCAAGTAAAAAGTAAAATAAATGTGATAAACTAAGAAGCGTTATATTCAAAGGAACAGGTAATTTTAATGCGAAACGTGCGAAACTAATGAGAAGGGTAAACAATCGTAGACATAAACGACGGAACGTACGGAAGATGCAGGGAGGGAGTGTGAGAGATTGGAAAAAGAAAATAATGAATGGAGGACAAAATTGAGAAACAGAAGAAATCAAGTTTGTAGCAGAACTAGGTATGACTTTATATTCGATTACAACATTTAAGACAAAAGTATAACCCAAAAAGAGTGCGATCCAATCATAATCCAATCATAAACATAAGTAGAGATTAATGGGTCTTAAAGGCGACGTAAGTTTACGTGTCCTTACAATGCATTCTGTCAGTTGGGAAAAAAATTTGAATTTAAAATTGTATTTTAGATTTGCAGACGAAGAAAATATAAAACTATGAAATAGGGTGAAGACAATCTTCATAGTTTTTCGTTTATAAGTATAAAAATATTTTAAAATTACATAAATGCGAACTTTAAATATTTAATTGGTGGTACATGCCTGTTTAGGAGGTAATAATTTCACAAACATATGAAAATCAATTTCAACACCAAATTTATGAAAAAATTGAGGTATAGGCGACAACAAGCAATAAACATATATTGCTTAAAGAGGTGGGCCTATCGGTCAAGATAGATGAAGAATATTTATGAAATATTACATGGCGATCTTTATTAGTTGTCCTAAAATTGTGATCTTTGCTACTAATGCTTGGACCACAGCCGTCTTTATTAGCACATTTTGCCTTAGGTTTCGAAGTCAGATGTAAATTGACTTTAGTTTTGAATTTAATCAGCGAGCTAAGAAATTGAGATAGCGGGACGGATTAATAGATTATTAATAGGGGGCGTTGTCAGTGACACTCCTTCACTCACTTTTAAAATTAAACAGACTAGGATGACAGAAAGGAATCACGCTAATTATCATGACCACCACTATTCGTGATCCCGATTTTAACACGTTGTCAGAGGTATAGCCTACAGAAAGTGGGCGCAAGTAGTCAGATCCTGATATATATTGTATTGTAATATAATTCTAAATTCCAAGTTTAGAGAACATTTTTAAAAGGATCAAATCATTTTGTCAAAAATACTGTGGGTGGTTACTTTTTGATTTATATTATATTGTTATTCAGTTCAAAGTTGTGGTTTAAATTCCGAGCCTTTAGCTCGCCGTAAAGTTGGTTTAAAGTAAGTTTCAAAATTTGTAAAGGCATTTTGAAACGGCTTATTTCCTTGTTTCAAGCAGGGCGTCGATGATTATTTATCGCGAAAATAGTGAAAAACTAATTCCAAAAAAATTTGTGGAAAATAAAAGAAAGAAGCAAAATTTCCTGTGATACGGTCAAAATCTCGAGACCGTGCCTCACCGAGCTCATTAGTTACTTTAAAAGAAATTTCAAAATGTTTACCGAACACGAAGAACATTTTTATGGATTTCGTAATGTTGCGTCTAATTAATGCTAAGTTATGCCCATTACTGCATAGTCACCTATTCCCGATTTATGATTAAAATTTAAATTATCTAGTTTATCGGAAAGTTAGTCTAAAATAAACTTCAATGCTGGTACCAACATTTTGAAAACACCAAAATTTCTCTTTCTTTCGAGGGTAGGGTATCATATTGACATTCAAACATATTTTAAAACTTGCATTCGAATCTTATTCGCTTATTATATACAGTATATAATTATTTTCCTACCTGGAATTTCTCTTCCTTGGAATTGTTTCAGCTTTTCTTAATTTCCTGAGAAACAAATAAAACGTTTATTCGCAATTCGTAAAATTCGGTACGTGTACCTTGTTTTATTATAACTCAACCTTTTCTACACTCTCACCATTATACAAAACACGTAATCATTTACGCGGAGGTAATGCCTTTCACTCTATTTTATTCCATTCACGAGGTAACAATTTGCATGCGACTCGTTTCGGATATTTTAATGGCTTTTTATTGTATTAGATTGAAGAAGGTTGCTGACGGTTATGGGGCTTCTTTTGCGGTGAGGATAATGAGATGAAAAGAGTGACCGAGAGGGCCAGTAAAATATTCCAGCCCCTAGGGTGCAAATCAGGCAAGCGAATGAGGGGGAAATACGTTGCTGATGGCGTTGGCGGTGTCGCTTGTTACTGCTGACGATAGGTTTGATGGGATTGGTGATGATGGTCGTTGCTGTTACGCTGAACAGCTTTTTGCTTTGTTGAGTGTTGGTTCATTGTCGGTAAAGCCGATTACAGGCCGGCAATAAATGTGTAGTTAAGCGAATCAACTTGAAAATAATTATAATGGTGTGGCATTAAATTAAAACCCCTGAAAACGATTAAGGTGGTTACAGAAGTAGAAAACAATTGCAAAATGTGAAGAAAAATAGAAAAATAAAATAGAAAAATAGATCGAAAAGTAATTTACTTATTAAACCCGGCTTTTTAGCGGTTTAATATAGTTAAAACCATGGCACTGTTAATTGCATTAAGGTGAGACGCGGTGAATGAATAAAATTAATGACATTTGGCCCTCGAAATGGCGAGCGAATTGAAACCAACATAAATAGATTAATCGAATATCCATAGGGAATAATTGTTGAACCTTGTAAACATGACTTACATTATGAAAATGAAAAAATGCTGGAAAACTAAAAACCCTAGATCTCTAAAAGCTACCCAATATTTACATGCTTACGGATAATGTCTGTTGGAAAAAACCATACATTTTTGTAATAAGCCTTCATTATTAAGGAAGATATTTATAATCCAATTATGATTTAGTTTAAAAGAGCATTAAGGAAAAGAATTATAGTAAAACTACCATATAGTGCGGCATCAGTTACCATCGCATAAGAAGAAAGAAGGGGTGGCTATAACTAGTAGTAATTAATCCTCAAAAACGTGATTGGAGCGGTTTGAATCTATCCAGTAATTTTACGTGATACACATATTAACTACCCTTATATATTAAGTGTGAAATAGACAAGTCCTTCTTCGTGTTTAAAGCATGTATGAGCTGGTGATTTGGTATCATTAAAACACATATACATGCATATTATTACATACAGCCCCTCCCCCAAATTACTAATAGTATAACGCTGGATGTCCTTGTCTCATTCGTTGTTAAATAACCGGGCGCTTGTACTAATAAGTCATGAATTAATGAGCATGAACTAATAGGTGGGTAACATCACAACATCACGTATCGTTTGAGATTATAAAAAAATCGTCTGTTATGTAAAATTAAAAGATATTTCTCATGAAAGGTGTAAGTAAAAAATACTTTATTACTTTTTTTAAACGTCCTTTAATATTGTCATTTAATAACGACGTAATATAATGAAATTTATATTATGCTTGTAGCGTATATGAGTTTCGGCTGCACCGAAGTTATGGTTCTAGCTTCCTCTCTTTTTTGCTCTTTCGCACTTCATTTTACTTGCATCCAACGAAACTGCCTTCCACCTTCACCTTCTTTTATAGAGATGTTTCGCATGCTATCCACCATTTTTCAGGGGATCAGTAGCTTCTGAGGAAGATGAAAACAATTCGTAGAGAAAGGGAGAAGTCCAATGGCGTCAAGGAACTTCTCTCTAAGGCATTACAGAATACGGTACGAAATCGAGGAGGAAACGTTAACCCAACCCATTCATTGGTAAGGACATGTGCTTTAGAGATTTAACAGGTGTTACGTTTCGTGAACTTGAAGTAAAGGGAGTGAAGACCACCTTGAGGGGCAGTTTGGGAGACCCTACACCTAAAGTGTGAAAGGGATGTTTGTCCCCGATTTAGAATCACATCCTTGCTTCAGCCACGTACATTCTTCTGTCCATCTGTCTGTCTGTTTTTCTGTTAAAATCACGACTAAAGGAGAACGTAAGAAGATATTCCCATAATATTCTCATATACGTATTTCATTTTATAATAGGGTGATTAGTATTGAAAACAAGCGAAATTTGATAAGTTCCACGCCCAACTTTGATGCCTAACGTGAGTATATTTATCTCTGCAATTAACTTTCAGCCTTTGTAGGTAGAAATTCATGAACAAACGTAACGTTAAAGTGGGCGTGCACGGCACTGACTTTTATGATCGCACTAAAAATTGTTATCACAGGTGTAGGGAGGATAAAATGCTAGCGCTCATTCGTGTTTCATATTCTTTTTTATCTTTTGGTTTATGTTTGTTATTCCTGCTTGCTATTTTCGCTCGAACGTTTTAAAAAGCATGTCTCTATTTTCAGTGAAAAATTCAATTTTTCAAACACACTTAATGTCTGGTGCCCTGGCCATCCACCTGCTCATCACGAGGTCATGGTTTATTTTATTCGCAGAATTTATTTTGTACTAAATACAAAGGAAGTTATACGTTTGTATAGAGTGAACCATCATTTCCCTTATAAGCCCAATATAATTGAGGAAATTTTGTCTCTGTTAGCCATAGGTAGATCATTGTTGTTAATATATTGTCGCTTTCATGATAATCCCATAATAAGCCACAGCCCTATCCGCTTTTTAGCCAAAATAAGAATCGAAATTATACAATTGTTGAAAAACTTCGTTGAGTGAATGTAGCTCAGTCGTGCCAGTGATTTTGATTGATGTTATTGAACATACATCAATTGATATCATACTTTTATAAAAAAATTTGTGAAGAAATGCAAACATTTGGAATTATTTCTATATATTGTAACTAACAGTTCGTAGAAGAGTCGGTAAAACTCTATCGCAATCTGTGACGACGATTGGATTTGCTTCTATTGCTGATTGTAAATGCAAGGGAGTAAAAAATGATTACCTCTTGATCCATAATAAAATAATTAAACTTTTTATATTTTTTCCTCAAAGCCAAATCTCGTAATCGTTACAAATATTTATGATCTCAAAGTTGTTTTTTTAATTTGGCTTATCGTGTGATTACTTAATTTTCTATCTCTTTGTTCTTACCATGCTTCTCCCCTTCACGCCTTGCATTCGTTTTTACTTCTTGAATTCTTCAGCTTACAGGATATCTCGAAAGTCTTAGATATATTGCACATTCTTCTTGACTTCCCGTTTCGAGATTATATTGACAAAAAATTTAAAACCCTTTAACAAACGCTTTCATATTGACAATAAGTAAAGCATCCGTAAATTGTTTAAAGTTTAAATAGTTGTTGTTTGTTCCCAACAGATTTGGGGTGGTTTGTATGTTGCAATTTCTCTCAACTTTGCCCTCTTTACTTTTCAATTTCCGTTTACCAAGCGTTATCTCTATTTCTTCACTCCCTTCCTCAATTCGTATACGACTTGCAATAAGTTTAATATGATGACTCCTAGGGCGGACAGGTTACGCATTTTTCAAATGACAGTTGGTCATTCGTTCGATTACTAGAATTTACTGATGCAGCAATTTTACTGTAAGTCTGGGTTTCAATAGTAATGGCTGATAAACAAAATAAAGATTGGTAATTAAATAAAGAGACTTTTAAACCATATTTTACACTATTCTGTTTTCGCCTTAAGCGAAAACAAACATCTCAACTATATTTCTTTGATGTGATCCCGTCTTAGTCCTAGTTACCACCTCACTCGCTCTCACTGTTGCTTTCATTTATCCTTCTTCATTTTCCCCTTATTGAGCTTCCTGTTCTTCTCGTTCATCTCCATTAGAAGTCCACCACGATAATTTGTGATAGATTTTTATTAAAGTGTAAAATTATTAAATATTCATTCCTTCGTATATCATCCCTCATTTCCTGATAACTTTCAGCGCTGACTCTTGTTGTTGACAAATAACCCCTTAGTTGTCAACAAAGATTGTTGCTACAAGGCCGCGGCATACGATTTTCTTCGATAACGTGCCAGTAATAAGTAATCACCTCCCACTATGCTATGATGACAAGGTGACTGTCAGAATCCGAAAAGGCAGTGGAATAACAAGTCTCAGCTTTTGCCACCGGGACACGTCGTACCACCGCAATCCTAAATTTTTGCAGAAGTTTTGTTTAGCTTAAAACGAAGAAGTTATAATGTCTCGCCTTGCGCTTTCTGTTTGAACGCAGAGTTCTGCATTGATATCGATAGAGACGTAGGAGGGGATAAATTACTTTCGTTAAAGGATGTTGCTATGCTCACGCAATAAAAGGACTCTTCCTGAAAGTTGCAGCCAAAAAGTAAAAAATCCTGGAAAGAATAGTTAAAAGTAAAAGCTTTCAACTTTACGAGCGAAAATCGTTCAGGCAAGCAGAGACAGCGCATTTAAATATGTCAATTTTTCTCAGCAAGACTGAAGTTCAAGTATTTTAAGAAAATATGTCACAGGATAAGTTTGAAACAAGGTTCCGTGTAAATTTATAAATAAGTCCTGCAATAATTGCAATTATTGAAAATAAGTATTTATAAGTAGTTTAGGACAGTTTACGTAACAAGTTTTACGTAACAAGTTTAAAAAACAATAAATCGTAATGAACAAACGTAACTGTTAATTATATCTAACAGAAAAGGAATCAGTGATGTTAAAATGACAAATGAGCTTTTGACATGAATAAGACTTTGATTTGAAAAATTCCTAAATTTAATTTTAAGAATAATTTTTTTAAAATGCTAATTTACGAAATCCTAATTTATGTTCTGACGAAATCATAATAATTGATAAGATAATAAATATTTTCTTTTATTTTTGATCACTCTTTTCGTCACATAATTTACGGAATCCGTAACACCTTTATATGCTTATATTTTGGCATTGTTTTCAGTGCTTGATTTAGTTCCCAATGAAGAAGTATTTCCGTCCCTATAATTTCATTCGTCTTCTCTATAATGCCTTAGTAAACTGCTATTTTGTTTCACACAAATCCGAACAAAAGCAAATGTCCCACACGGTGACTTCTTCTCAGTGCAATTCACAGTTAAACGGTTGCAATGCGCAGTGCCAAAATACCTGCACGACGCATGGATGCTATCAGTAGTGAACATAAATCGTTCACATTCACGCAACAATATACTTCACTTCAGCAGAGTAGTAACAGTAAATTGGTGTACTCGTGTCGGCGTACGCAACCCTCTAATATGCATTCGAAGTCAAAAGAATGGACATTACTGGCACTCTGTGGAAATTGCATATCATCTTCTTATCGTCTTATTTGGAGGTATTAATTGAGTGTTTATTTATTAAATATATAGTCATATCGAACAATGAAATTACATAGTCTCCTTTAAGTAATGTCAAGGTTATGTCCGTATAACTTCAAAAAAGCTGAAAAAATTTAGACTGAACAAGAGGCTAAAATATGCAGGACGTGACTGAACGGATCTAAGTGATTATAATAAAAATATATAATTTCTTTTCAAATTTTTGCGGATATTATTTCTTGTTAGTTTCATTTACTTCTTCCGTTTGTAACGCATTAAAAAACGCGTAGTAGATTTAAAAAATTATATAAAAGGCTTTTCAATAAGAGTGGGTCGATGTTGAAATGGAATAATGCAAGCTGTGTGTGAGATATATAACGAAATTCTTTATTTGAAGGCCCCCACTTATGCCATCATGTATTGACTATGACATCGTTCAGATGTCGCTGCTTCGCACCGTGGAACGGATGTAGGAATTTTGCCACGTAAAATTTATATATATTATAAAAAAATTATTTCCGCACATTTAAACTGTGTAGACATAGGATCTACTTACAGAATTAAATTCAGACTTTTTTGTTGTTTACTTTTGAAAACTTTTAATCTTAAATTTTAAAAAATTAAACTTCTTTTGCTTTCTCTGTATACGGAGCTTACAGCTGTATAAAGAGCTTACTTATAAATAAGATCTGTATAAGCTATGTATAAGAGCTTGTTTATTTGTCCTGTCCAATAAATGAAAGCATTTCAATCACCGAAGCAATTATATGCCGGATCTTTATCATTAAATTAAATCTTGTCTAAGTAAGGTATTTTAATCGAATTGGAAAGCAATCAACAGTTTCGGTTTCGTCGGTAATGCCTGCGTTAGGAACAGGACCATGGTCTTCATCAAAGGTAACAACCTACGCAACAAACCTGCATTGCCGCCTTCTTCCATTGAGTGTCCATAAAGACCACCATTCTCAACATCGTTAGCCTCATTAACGAACAACACCAATTGACCTCACCATACTGCCCGCCAACAACTGCGGTTACAACTTACAGCGATGGTCGGCTTGGTTCGATCTCTAACCATCGCCGCAACTAGGTTTGAAAAAATAAGTTTCAGTTTATGTTCAGTTACTGGTGCTTCGGTGACTGCCAATGGTCTGGAGATTTATAGTCGAACTCATGAATTTCTTTTTTTTCTTTTCTGCAGCTCAAGCGGAGTAACGGAATTTTGTACACAAGGAATTTATTTTCTCTCCTTTGTTCCATTTATTCTCATTGCTTTGATGCCTTCCCCCTTCCACCTATTATTTTCATTTTCTTTTATCTGCGCTTCCTTTTATCTCTAGTTTTAGGTTCACGATAAATTTGCCATAGGGAGGTAGGTGGAGCTTGTTCAGAACTCGTAGTATTCGGATTATCTTCATCTTATTTTATCTTAGTTCCGGATTATCTTTTGAGTCGCAGCCAAAATAATGGAAAATTAAGGTACGCCATTCTAACCCATTTTCAATAATAATTGTGCTCAGTGTACGGTCGGATATTTGAAGAAGGGACCCGTAAATTGTATTAATTCGGAATTTTTTTTCTGGAATTAAAATAAATTTATAATTACCATAGTAAATATCTGCACCGCTATCAAAAGATCGGATAATAAGATAAGGGCATAAATAAACCTTATCAAGAAACTGAGGAGTGAAACCCATATAAAGGATAAATTATATAACACAACTTTGTTTCGGAATTTTTTACACCCTGTACCAGAAGAGAGAGCTGTATTCATTTTATGCTTCCATTTTTAACGCAAAAAATGGTAGAGAAATTTTGATA
Source organism: Physocephala rufipes (assembly GCA_963966595.1). Lineage (NCBI taxonomy): Eukaryota > Metazoa > Arthropoda > Insecta > Diptera > Conopidae > Physocephala > Physocephala rufipes. The sequence continues at coordinate 9,689,134 of OZ016502.1, forward strand.
ATGAGTCATATCGGTGTAAAAAAAGAATCGACTGCAAATTGATAAGCACAAATTTGTTATCTTAAGTTTTAAAACAGAAATCTTGTAACCCGCTTTCTAACTTTTATAATTCTTTTTAAAAAACAGCCATGTGTTTTAAGGAATAAATCTTTCTTAGCTTAAAAATTTCGGTATCTTCTTTTCAGCAATTCAAAACAATAAATAAATTTGTAGTATTAATATTACGATTTTCTTCTATAATTCAATCTAATTTATTAACGATGTCATATTTCTTAAGCGTTTTTGTGGCTAATCTGATACTGTTGTCCCAAAGTTTGGCTGCGAATGATAGGAAGCAGGAACGTATAAGAAAGGAAATTCTTTAGAATGTTTAGTTTTGTGTACGTAAATGTTCTTTAATGGATGTGTAGTCGTTGTATAGTAAAAGAAAAGTTTAATATTTTTTACTGCCCCTTTTTCCTCTTTTGGCTTAATGATACTCGTATTACCTCATACCCTATATTTCCTTTCTCACACGGGACTAAAATATTACTATATATAACATCAACAACATCTACTATGACTATTACAACTAATACTACTACTACTCCTTCAACACCAAAACTCATGTAATCCTCACGAAATAGTTTATAATAAAAACAAAGAAGTTGGGGCGGTTACTCCTCATTCATAGCTTATTCTCTAAAGAAAAAAAAACGAGAGGTGTAAAAAGCCCGAGACACACCCCTTACACTCACATCTGCTTATGGTCAATTCGAAACGACATGTGTCCATTGCTGAACGTTTTTGTCCAATTGCTTTCAGTAATGGTTTCGTCCAGGGCAGAGCTTTGTGCTTTGTTAACTCATTTCTAACTTAGGGAAAGAAAGAAAGTGAAAGAAAATTGTTGGAATTGTTTTTATTATTGTATTATTTATGGTATTGTACAGCGCTATAATATATATGTGCTGCTTTTTCACCAGAGATAATGCAGAATTATTCTTTTGGGACGTCCTTCAGTTATTCACTAACCCTAACAGGTTAAAGCTTTGTAAACTGTAAAACTTTAGAATTCTCCTTTTTTATTGACTCTGCCGTCCCTCCGGTAATAACTCTCTAAACATTGATTAATATTCTTGCAGTTGGGGTAAAAAAGTCCCAACTTTTCTTCGTTTTGCTCGTAATAAATCAACGTACCTTATAGCTTTGTTAGTATAAAGAGAAGCTGGAATGGAAAGAGAAGGGTTGCAAATCAGTAAAGGTACTTATAAAATAAAGTTAGACCTTCCCTTAAAAAATAAAGAAAAACACACAAAAGGAGATGGAAAGGTTCAGACTTCATAAAAAATATGCCTTCTCAATAATTGTTCGCAAAAAGTTCTGCGGTTTCCTTCGTAATTGTTGACTACTTGAAGCTATTATGGGAATTGAAGTTCTGGTGGCTCGAGGGACTAATCGACCAGTAAAAAAACATCAATTTCTAGAATAAGTATTTGAAGTTTTTGTTTTTAAGTGTTTCAAAAAGTTTTACTTCCATGATTATACTAAAATCCACTCACGTAGGAAAAGAGCAAAAGGGGTCAAAAAATTATCACAAGAATAAAAGGAGCAGGAATTACCACAATTTATTTGCAAGTTTATTCGGAATAAAAATATATATAATATTAAAAAATTATATGATATTAGCATAAGAAACTTGCGTAAGTGACGATGTAGAAAATTAATGGAATTGGAATAATTGCCGGTATGTCAGACTCATTACCACGTAATGTCAGTATCCAGCAAAGCACTAACAAATGGTGGTTCTGAAGTGAACACGATTGACGTCGATGATTGGGTAGAGGTCGCGGATTATTTTCAACAACCGACAACTAACAACAAATGATGGCAAACAAAGTGGAAACATGTAAAAATTCCAATGGCAACTCATAGATATAAAGAAACAGGTAGCAGTAGATTTATTTAGAAGGGAGTCTGAACCTGAATATGGATTTTCTCGTACTAAAGGTTACGACCAATTGTTAATAATTTTCTCAATATGTATCTTCCTGAATTTCACCGACGTAAGAGCGATAAACCCAGATGTTAGAAGTAATGAAAGACTTCATTATAGTATGGCGGCAACAAAGTCATAAGTCTCTATTGGAGAGAGAATTGTCGGCATTTTTTGTCTTCCCTTTTTTAAAGTCTTAATTTTCTTCTGCTTGTGAATGGAAAAGAATGCATATGATAAATTTGTTTAGTGTCTAACCGAATATTTTAACATTTAGCGTTTTTGTTTGTTTCCCCAATTAATCGCGTCAACACTGTGCTAATTAAAGAAGCCAATTAATCAAACCTCGAACACACATATCGAATAATTCCATCACCAAATACAATTTTTTAACCGAATCATCACAACTTTCCTCATCAATTTTGAAATAAACAAATCCATGGTCAGTGTACGTCATAGTCGCCATTGGAATTGAGGGAAAGCGCAGGTAGGAACTGGTGTAGAAATAAGAACAACTGGTGGCGTAGACGGTAGTAGTAATGTTGTACCGATGCTACAAATGACAAGCGCTCAATTTCATAGGGTGAATTTGGGATAGTTTCGATGAAATCAAAACGGAGGTAAAAATTGGAAAAGGAAGGAACAGAGAGGGTTATAGAAATCGTCAATCAAATCGAAGAACATAAAAGTAATAACGAGATCGTGACCCGACCCATGTGGTCGTTTTGTCGGTTGGATTCATGGAAAAGGTCAAACTCAAGCTGGACTGAAGTTGCAAGAAAAATTAATGGCGTGTGAACATGTTGACTTATCACACGGACTGAAAGCAGAAAACAAATAAAAAATAAAAATAAAATTATAAAAAATAAAATATTAGAAAAAAGAGAAAAGGAGACGGAACATTCGCTGTGAAAATGGAAAGGAAAACTTATGACACTTAACCAGTGTACGTGATAGTATGTATATGCAAGAGTAAGGTGCAATTTAGATTTCTTTGATGAAGGAAAAAGTGTTTTGGGGGAGGAAAATTACGGTTGAGCGACCGACTGACTTCTTTTTAGAATTGCTATAAAGCAGGGTCTTAATTATGCGAATTGAAATCTATGATTTTTGTGTTAGTAGAACAAATACCACTAAGTCTCTTCTATACTACAGTAAGCCCACAAGTTAATGCCATAAAGTCTTGCCAGATTAATTGAAAAAGGTCCACACGTTCTGCTGGTACCACATCAAGACCCCATTCAAGTCAAGGTGACAAATGATATCCTTATGATAATGCTCCTCATTCAAGTTTAATGTGGGTTTTAATAACAAATGGCTTCCTCTAATATTCAATAATTTCTCACATTTTTATAGAAGGACAAAAAAGAATATATTATATTCACATAAATACATTAAAGCTCAGATATAGATGCGAGTAAATGGAAAATTTATTTATAGCAAAACTAATGTGTAATGACTAAAGTTAGTACTTTATATAGTACATCAATAAATTTTTTTATGTGGTAACGTGTTTGTATGTGTTACGCAAGTATATGCTCGAGTACTGCTTATTTTATTTGTTTTTAAATATACCTCTGAATGTGGTGTTGAAATATTCTTTTGATTTTATCATCTGTGTTCCATACGTTATTTTCCTAAAAACGTATCGACATTTTTTCATTACTTTTTATATTTTCCTTCAAATTTTTATCATTGTTAACGAATTTAATTGAAATCTATTTGATTTATTATTAACTCAAGTTGCCATACCATCTTTCTTCGTCTTCTATATCTCCACCAACGACAAGTTAATTAAAGGATGCAAAATTTCTAGAACGAATGATTACGATTCTAAACCAAGGGTTATATGCGACATTACGTTGGGAAGAGGGTGCTATAGATTTGTTTATAAAACAAACTTTGAAATTCAAAGTTTTCAAAGATTGTAATTGGTTTGCCAGACTAAGGAAACCTTCGAAAGTTTTCACAAACGTATTCTGGACTAATTTCTAGTGCAAACTTTTAAATTTAACCCATAATAATTGACTTATTGATTTATGGGCAGAAACAAAATATGGAAAGTTGATTTTAAAAATAGCATAAAAGGCAACGAATATTATTCGTAATGAAGTTCATAAACTTGATTTTATACAACACAGATTCCCCTCTGCGTTGGGTTAGTTTATATAAGTTGTATTTTACTGTTTGATTTATTACATATTTTTTATTTTTTGTAGATTGATGTACCCTACTATAGTCACTCTTACCTCGGGTGATCTTACCTCGCTCAATCAAAACTCTCTAAAATAATACAATTAGATTAAGGGTATTAAGCTACCCATAAATTATTTCATTTTCACATAAATTATTTCCGTTCGTCATAAACCGTCATCAACTCAAAAGTACGCCAAAAAACTCTTCTCAATTTTTTCAGACTTCCTGTAAAAACGGCAACATAAATTATCGCGAATAATTAAACTTAAAAACGAATAGTAAAGAAATGGGTAAGAAATGTAAAGACATACTGTTTTGCATGGACTGAATAAATGTCGCGATTAATTAAAACTAATTGATTAAATTCGCTTGCATTCGATGTTACAATTCCGATGAAAAATCGTTTCATCGAGGGAATTGTGATTGCGTAATTTCTCGGAATAATTACAAAAACAATTGTTTTCTTGATTTTTGTATATTTTTCCGACAGGGTACGATGATGATGGATTTTGGAACGATTTTCCGTCATCCCTTGTCAATTCTGATCTGTAAACAAACCGGTTTCGGCGATGTGCCATCTTCAGTGTTTTTTCCGTTCTCCATTGAGAACGGAAAAAACACTGAAGATGGCACATCGCCGAAACCGGTTTGTTTACAGATCAGAATTGACAAGGGATGACGGAAAATCGTTCCAAAATCCATCACAAAAACAATTGCATTTTGTGCAGCTTAACGACAGCATCGATTTTACTTGCAAACCCTGAAAATTATTGACATTTGTCAGGGTTTGAATAATTTTTGAAAACGTTAATGAAAAGGAGACAGAGGGAGATAGAGAAATAAAGAGAAAAATAAAGAAATAGGATGCTCCTTCCTAGAGGTATTGTTAAAAAACTGGTGAATAGCATAGCAAAAAGCAAGAAAGACGAAACGAGTTTATGGTTAGAAAAAATTATAAAATTTTGCTAATTCTGATCGTCTAGCTCTTTATGCGAGTTTAGAGTTTATCTACAATTTTCACTTTTATTTATATTAGCTCGCAGGAGATGGCCAGTTTAATTCCATCATCTATCTGTTCGAATTATCGAGAACACTATTTAAAATATTTAATAAAATCTATTAAATAAAGAAATTAAGAATAATATTCTATTTCAAAAGCAACTTTCCTTGAAAAGGTTCATCACTGCTAGAGTAGTTGTATAAGATAAATATTTTAAGAGGAATATTTTCTGTTTATATTTTGTGGTGTTATTTGATGCGGTTGGATCTTAATTAACCAACCAAAATTCCATTAAAGTAAATAAATATGGGGATGAAATAAAAAAAATTATAAAATTAATGATGGTATCCCAAAAAAGGAAAGCAAGGAAATAAAACCAAATAAAGGGGGAGAGGGGAAAGTGCATAAATCCATTTCTTGCAGCTGAGTCTAAGCTGAAAGCTCCAGTGCGCGTACTGGATCATCTGACTGACGGTCAGGTGAAAGATAAGAGTATTTTGCCGGCATTGGACAACCAGTAGGCTATAGAATGCACTGTCGGGTCTAACGATAATCCCAAACAGGTGTTATAAAGTATCACGGAGCTCAGCGATTGTGCTCAAAATACGTCTACATTAGGTTGGGTTACCGGCACCCTGACATGGAGCAAAATGAAATTACGGACTTCCATGCTAAGGCGGGTTCCGAAGGCGAATTTTTGTGGGCCCAAACCCAGGGTCGGCTTGGGTAACGGCAGGCTCAGAACAACAGCGGACAACTGGTTTTGTTCGGAATATCTACATACGTGGGGGAAATTGTCTGCGTGCCGAAAAGTGAAGATTTTTATCAAGAAGCCCCTTCGGATGGAAGCCCGAAAGCTACTCTTATTAGTGGATATGAGCTTTTCAGGTGGCATCTACGCAAGCTCGGTCTTGGAGAGGAGGTTCCAACTGAAACGTGGAAATGGCTGGAGACATAGCGTACTACTGCCTAACGTTGACGAGTAAGATATTCTCTATATTTGGGCGCCATATCCTTAACCTGATGGATGGATGGGTTACTCGCATTGGTTATGAAAACCAATTGAGTTCATTCTAGTGACGACCACAATGTTACGTCCGAGTAATGTGCACGGTGATATGTGACAATTATATATATCATATTTAGCCGAGGTCGTGGTCAAAGGTCATCAGTGCCAATGATGACAGAAACTCATTGTCTCGAAAGAACTTTATTTTTAATAAGGTGATTTGCCTAAAGAGACTCAAAACATTCATCCTACCGATTTGAGTGTAATGAGCCTTTTATTTTCCCTGACCAATGCCCATATATCAGCACACACCCGCTGCCCTCACCCTATTTTTCATATCTTAATCCACTTTTTCATCCTGCAACACTTCTGTGTCGCTTATCCGCGTATCTAACTGACTTTGACTAGTTCCAAAACACATTAATCGCTTTTGATAAAATTTCATCGCACTCACAAGTTGTTTGCCGCTGTTAAAAGATAGCTGTAAATTATGGCAGCAGAGCATGATTAGTCACTCGCGGTTTGTATTATCTGTAGGCACTTCCAGCAATTTGCATGCATACAATAAAAATGCCTGCGAATTTAACCTCTTGGCTGCGCGTGTGTAAATTCGTATGCAGAAGAAGCATTAATTTACAAACAAACGCAGAAGAACACGCATACACTCACAAAGAAATATTATTTTAACGTAAAAAAAAATCAAAAGGCTCTGTAACGTCTCTTTCCCTCTCTGCGTGCTGTATATGCCGTACTGTGAAGACGTACTGTGTATTCATTTGATGTGAAACTGTCTGTCTTGTGCATGTCTATCTTTCTGACAACATATCTAACGCGAATTTCCACATTAAAGAAATAAAAATGTAATGTTTTTAAGTGGATTTAATTTCAGGCTATCTGTAATATGGGCATTTATCAGCCAGGACGGATACAATAAATGTGTATTTACAATGTCCAACATTGCCTTCTTGGTCATAAAATTTCAGCTTCGAAATGCCAATAGATATTAAAAAATGGGGCTTTTGGAATTTGTTTCATAAAAAAGTATACGTGGCACCAAGCCGATCTCGCATATTTTCAATACCAAACAATCAACGATAACAAAAATAATTAGTACCGCGTTTAATGATTATATTTACAGTCGTTCTCCTGTAATACGGTTTCTTTATAATTGTGGTTCTGGTACGGTGATGACACCCATCTTTAACAAAATAGTTTCAAGATTCACGAATAGTAAAAAACATAGTTTGAATAGATTCACGAAATCCCCAACGAATAGATTTCGTGAATAATATTTTTCCGTACTACCTAACGTTTGATAAAGTTAAATACATGTGTAGATATATTCTTATTAGGTACCAGAAGTAAGCTTGGTTACCATCATGTTTCGCCGATTTTCGATAACAAACAGCTTATAATAGTAGAGAAATTAGTGCAAAATTGTATGAAAATATCTCTCTTCGTTCTCCTCCTAAATCGACTCAGATTTTCTTGAGCTAAAATATAGATACTTTTTCATACCTGCCATGCCTCTTTTAAAGTATTACAAACTGAGGAACAGACTTGATATACCCCAAAGTTGTGGTGTAGTGCTTAAAAGTTTTCCGGTCTCGGATTCAAAAGTATTTTAAAGCAACCTCGATGGTGGCTCTTATATATTTTGAATATAATATAAATCGTATATGGATTCGCTTAGAGATGAATTTATTTTCAACGCAATTATTTATATATTCGTTTAATCATGAATGTGTTTTATGTAGTCAAAGAGAAATAAATATATTCACTTAATATTCTTAATGAATCAAACTTATACATAAATGAATATATACATAAATGCGCCGTTTTATAAGTATAAATAATAAAATTGCATCTATTAATTAATGACTAAATATTCCCAAACATTACAGAGAAATATTCTCTTAAAGAAATTTATTAATAAACGAATTATTTTCAATTAAAACAATAAACGTATTCACAGATGATTTTAATCTCTTTTCAAATTCATAAGTTAGTTAATTCATTTTCAGATTAAAGGAGTGTACCTACGAATGTACCTACACATAGGAAAACGAAGTCACAATTTTTTTTCGATTCATTAACTAATACAGCCATTAATAAATTTATTAGTAAGTAAATCGGCCTGTAAATGAATGTAAATATGATGAATATGAAGAATCAAATCATATCTGGCGTTGTTCATTATTGTTGAGTAATTAGCTTTGAGTGACTCTCGGCCAATCTTTCCTTTAAATAAATTTATTCATTAAAAATTTCTTCGTAAAAATTTCTATTTCTGTTTTGAAATATAATTATATTTCATAGAGATTTCTATTTCATGTCTAACAACGTAAGGATAATTTGTTACAGCTTAAATTTAATAACCAGTGGGTGGCACACGCCCATTAATTGGACTCAACATCTTCTTAGGCCGTGAATTTAGCCATTAATCATTTGGGCTTATGTCCTTTGAGGTGTCCCCAGGAATGTTTAGGTAGAATTAGTACAATTTGTATTTAATTTTTATGTCTTTTCATTTTCGTATTTGGGACGATTCTGCAATTTATAAAAAAGGTATCCTGGTTTTACTGTAACAACAAAAATTCAGCCACAGGAGCAAACTTAGATAAAGAACAACGAGCTTTGTCGGTCATTCATTAAAGCACTAGTCCTTGATGCGGAGTGGGGTTACGAGCTCTGGCAAATAAGCTCAATTAGATGTCGGAACTCGAATTGGCTTATTAAAAAACACTAGTATGTATGGCAATGACAATAAATGTAATTTTAGAGATATTGGTTTAAATAAAACGAAGATGGCGAACCATTAGATATTAATTAATTATGAGATTTTCTCTGAAGGGAGAAATATTTATGAAAACGAGAAAATTTGATAATTATGAAAAGTCTTCGAAAGCTTACAAATATTTTAGTACTTAATAAACGTTTAGGAGTTAGTAATTAAGAGAACAGTCATTCATTTAATTTATCTCGTTCAATTAGAGAGCAGTTATTCGTTTAGTTGAGGGAGTTTAGTTTTTGGGATTTTGTTTGAGCCAATGGTTTTTACTGAAATTCCAAGTCGTTAAAACAATCGTCGCATGTAGGTTTTCAGCTATTAATTCTTCGATAGCAAAATATAAAATAGTTTCGCCCACATCTCGGTGAACCTACCTTACGAAATCAACAATACATTAACAATTCCTGCGGCTCCAGTATCATGATCAATGCGAAAATCTCTTGCTGTCTGATAAGACATACTTCGCTTACTGATAAGTTCACTGCCCCAAATGAGACATGCCACTAATGACGGTTTCTCGTTTTCTAGTTTGCCATATTTAAACGTACTATGGAAAAAAATGCTAACCATGACTGACGGTATGATCCCTGCGTTATACTAAAACGCAAAATTATTTGCGATCATCAAGTGATGGTGATCATCAAAAATAATGCCTTTAAAAATGTTATAAATTTAAGTTGCAAACAATTTTTTAAAAAGAAAGTGTAGTGGATCCTAGAATGTGACCTTTTCATATTTAATTTGCTCAACACGTACATAATATATAAAATTTGGGATTCGCGCTTTATCACGCAGATAATAATCTACCACATAAAGATACACACATGCATGACACATTCAAATTCAGTTATCTTAAATACGAATTATAATTTTATTTAATATTCTTCGTTAGCAACTTTTTTCTTACCTGCTCTTTCTCTGTTAGGGTTTTAATGTTTGCTTTTTATCTTTCATTCGTTTGTTCATTTATGTGTTAATATTTTAGAGCGTCGCCACGAGAAATAGCGCATACGTGACTTGTACGTTATCTATCCAACGATAATTTTGCGATTAAGGTTTTAATCAGAAGAGAAGTTTTGGAAAGAAAATTTAGCGTCTGACTCAAAATGGAATTAGATTTCAGATCTCTCTTGGGACTCCACCTTGTAAGTTTATTATTAAATACTTTAAGATAAACGACAAAACTCTTTACCTCCTCAATTATATAAACGTAATTGAAGCAATGCTGAAATGACATTGTTGTTTTTATTTTTTGTTATCTCCTGGATAATTACTGCAATTATAGCAGTTGCCATTCAATGCGCATTTATACAAATTGTTCCTATAATTACGTTACGGCTGTAAATGTCCTAAAACGTTCTCATGAATTTGCTTACCACGAATTTGATAATTTTTGACAGGGTAGCAAAGTATTAAAGTGTTGCTAAATATAAATTATTGTAAAACAAATTGCTCGTTATATGTATCACCACCGTGGTTCTTAAATGGGATTATCTGGAGGCGAGTGAATCGCAAAATTTACACTAGTGCGATTAGAAGTTCGCATAAGGACATTCAGTTTCCCTTGCCACCTTTTCTCGTCATTTCTTGTAATAGTCACGTTCTGTTTTAGTCATGTAGTCACATAAAAACCTTGCATATGAATAATTTAATGAAAATGCATAATTTAATATTCAAATTTGTAAAGCGAGTGTATGAAAGATAAGTACAATTTATACGCCCTTTACTCCTCTATTTGCAATTAAGAAATTTGAGAAACTGCAATAAAAATGAAGATTTTATTATCATAACACATTAACTCTAAAATAATTTGGTACATTTCAGGAAATAAATAAAATATCTGTTCGATCATCAAACTAATTCTTCTTTATCCTGAGTTTAAAAGGGAGAACTGTGTCTGTTTGCGCCTCTGAGGCCTGCGTACAAGCGAAACTGAAAAAAAAAGAAACAAAGCCAGACATATCTTTGCAATGAGAAAATGAGAAGGAAAAAATGTATTCATTTCATTTTCATTTCAAAATTTTTTTCATTGAATTCCCACAATTTATAAAATCATGGTTTGTGAGAAGCTTCCAGTGAGGAAAAATATTTTGGCAAATTCTAACGACGGTTAAAAAAATATTGTGCTCCAAAATATTTTATGAATATCTGAAAAAACTTAAATCAAATTAATTTAATTGAAGAGAATGGACAAACATTAAGCAGATATAACTGCAATATTCATTTTAGATTTGGAGCATAAAATTTTGAAAGGTTTTATATAAATCACGTACATTATTTTATTTGTTTACTATATTAAGCGCAATTTTCCACGCAAAATGGAAGAAGGATATTAAGAAATTTGAGGGATACTTTTAATCCTTTCACTTCAATTACCGACGAGTATTCTCAGGAGCTTTATAAGTTTCCGAAATCAAGTTGGCTGAATTTGATCAATGAAATCGCCGCATTTATAAAAAATCGAATTAGAATATATGCTACACCAACACATGTCAGTGATCTGTGTGCATTGAGATTTTTTGCTCAAGGCAGCTTTCTGTCGGCTAAGATGTGTTTTCAGCTATGTTACAACCATCTGTATGTAGAAGTGTGAAATAAGTCTCGGAAGCTGTCAACAAATTAGCCCTTAATTACATAAAGCTATTAAAAATATTTTAGAAACGATATATAACATGAGAGATAGAAATTCATGACGAATTGAAGACAGTGGTTATCCCCTCCAACCCTGGTTGTTAACACCAATACACAACCCATCCACTGAAAAAGAATCAAGATATAACCGAACTAATATACTCACAAGATCTGTTATTGAACGAACAATCGGCATAATGAAAGGGCGATTTAGATGTATTTCTAAGGAAAGGGTTATGTTACATAGTCCATATAAAGCGGTCATTATTATCAATGTGGAGTTGCAGTACTACACAGTACTCTAACCATGGAAGAAGTGCCACCGCTGGAGGAAATTATCATTGCAGCAAGTGTTAATAAAGAATTGGCCGAAAATGAAGATTTTATCTGAGTGCTAGTAACTTAAAAGAAAACGTTCGATAAAATGTCGTTGAAACGTACTTCAATTAATAGAAGTAAAAAAAACACTGTAAAATTTTTTAACATTTGTTATTTCAACCAAATAGATTTTATTTGTTTTACTTGTAATAAAATTTCCTCAAACATATCTGTTATCTCTCTATCATCATCTAATTTTAATTTTTTTATTTCTAAATTTTGCTCTTCAATTCTTAAAATATTATTATAATGCACCTCATTCGCTTTTTATTTTATTGACTTCGTGCTGGCATTGGTTGTGGTAAATTAACTTCCTCAGTTCCTCTATTATTTGTTTATTCGGTATTTAAAGCTTCGACTCCCAGTTCATGGACATCGTCAATGCCACTAATCGCTACAGGAGTCATAAGTGCAATAAATATATCTTCAGTGGCAGACAGTGGTTTCAGCTTCTTTGTGCCGTTGATACCACTTATGGCTTCCGATCGCTTCAACTCCGCACGTTTGTTTTTTGTGTATTTTCTACGATTTAAATAGTTTTATAAAAAATAGAAAGTTTGGATAAACTTACCTTAAATCTAGCTAATATTTTTTCGAAGTTCTACCATCTTTTTCGGGCATTCCAACTGAATTTAGTTCTGCGTCAATTTCGTCTCACAATTCATCCTTTACCCGGCTCCCCTCTACCCAACACAATCTATCATTTGTTGGGTTTATATATTTTTCGAGCCAATCGACTCCAAATACATATATCTCCTTTTGCTGAAAAGATGGCCATTTTGAAATAGATCTGCTCGTGCTGAAAATACAATTGATATTTCATATACATTTTATATAAATATATATTATAACAAAATATGTGCCACACAAAGTCAAACTTACCAAGAACTTTTCGCTCATAATAATATTGTGGAATATTGTGTAGATATGAAAAAATGTTTCGACAATTTTTCCCATTCTCATTAATTTAGTATCTGTTTTATTCACATTTATTGGAATGTTTTTCATTGACATATATTTCTCATTACTGTAATTTTGGGTAGAAATTTTTTTCGTTCTCATTAACGCAGAATAAGTACAAATTATTTTTTCACTATTTTTTCTCATTCTCATTTTCTCACTGAACCTATTATGGTTTTTATAAGGCTTTTGTATCGCAAATATCATATAATTTTATATAATGGTTAATTAGTTAATAATAGTATTAAATATAAGAAATTATTTTCTCAATTCGTGCAATTCGTATCGCGCTTTGTGTAATTGTCGGTTATCAGAATATTAAAAAATGACGTGAAAAAACTAAGTGAGGTATTAATAAAAAAGGTTAAAATAAGAAGACATCAATTTCAAATGTGTTCAATAGTCTCCGGTGAATTAATGTAAACGTCCTTTATTCCACGGAATTAGCCGATTATTGGTGAATGTTAATGACTTTTTTGGTTAGCACCCAAATCCACATGTAATCGTAATAACAAAGATCAGGAATACTTCTCTGTGTTCAAGCATTATATTCACCAAAAAACAAAGGGTTTACATTAAACATAAAAATTACATCTAAGTTTACTCTAACGCTTAGTAATATTTGAATTCACATATTATTTAACCAAAATATATTTTTGGTTAACAACTTCTCTTGCGCCCATTCTCACATTATTATCCCAATACGACCTACACCGGCACATACATAAAAAATGAACAAGCAAACAAAACAACATTTTCTACTACTTCAACTACGCCGGGAATAACAACGAAAATGTCAACAAAATAATACAAAAACAATTACATCAACGAATTCAAGGGAACAAATTTTGCTTTTATTAAAAAAGTTTGGCCAGGCTTTCGAGTAGTTGCGGGTTTCGCTTACTCGCCACTTTTTTCTCTTTTCTTTTTGGAATTTATTTTAGCAATTTTTGCACTTGTCCAGCCGTCCTACCCTATTGCCTCCGGAATCATTTGTGTTGGTTTTATTGAGTGTGGGACCAACTTGATTAATCCGTTTCATCGCAAAAGCATGTGAGTTACGAAACTTTGCTAATATATATACAATACAAAACAAGGAAAAAAAAACAAATAAATAAGTAAAATGAAGAAACTATAAGAAGAATGTTGATATGACAAAAGAAAAAATAACAACAAATTTTTTATTACAAAAAATGAGGATATTGTAAATAAATTTTATGCGATTTTATCAATAGAATTGTTTCAGTGCCCACTAGTCCAAATCAAATAAATGAAAATAAACTTCCTAAATTATATTGCTTCTTATGTTCTCTTCAAATAAATTGATTGATCATTAGATAAGTTTCAGCACAGTTTCTTATTCTACGGGCTAATGAAGTTTAATACGTCGCAATGAATTCAAAAAGGCGCATTGAAATGGAGAAAGTAATGGGATTGACAGATAAATGCTTCATCGAGTTTCAAGTTGACGGCATTAAAGTCATGACAGTAGATACTTTTATAATACTTCTAACCTCCTGTTTCCAGTAACCTCCAGTGCATAATCTCGAAAAGCATAACAGCCCTTAGTCGCGTGTTCTTCATTGCATTCGTTTTACGTAATAAATTGTGTAATTATTTCATTAGAAAATAGTAAAAAATAATAATATTAATCCCTTTGACAATTTTATTCACACACACACATACGCACGTCTGCACATATACACATAAACACATAAGAGGACACCACATTCAGTCCCGCAATGTCTTTTAATTTTAACTTTAACTGACTCAACTCCTCTTCACTCAGTGTTGGTCTCTTGTGCTCGTCTTGTTGTTGCTGCTGCTGCTTGTGTTAGCTATTGAATTGATTTCATCCGTTTGTCCGTTGTTGCATTGGTAGATCGGGTTGTTGTGATTGCTACCCTTTGTGGGGAACACAGTGGGTAAAGCGGAAACGGAAGCCCTTTCAATAACGTAATGTAAACAAATAAGCAATTTGCCGCCACTGCCGTTAACGACATCAATGTTCTTTACTGTTACTGCCTCCTTATAGTTCCGGTGGTTCTGTTTAACGTATTGATCTTCCTCTTGCTCTCTCTTCTTCTCTTACGTACATTATTGTAATTTCTCTTTTCGGTTTTGCACCATTCCGCCACATGTTCTTGAGCGGAGGAATCGCACTTTGTAATGTTAATACTGCCCCGAAACATTTGCTGTCGTTACTTGGAGACCTATTGCTGTTATTGATGTTGTTGTCGCTACTACTGGTGCTGTTAGACAAATAAGCAATTGCGGTAAATTTATTCTTTTATTCTATACAAAGTTTAAAGAAAATTATTTGTTATACAAAACAAGATTCATGTTTCGGAATAATTTTTCAATTTGTTCCTTGTTGGCAGCAATTTCTACAGACTTAGGTTTAATAAAAATTGGTGATTCAACTTCGGCAAAGAAAGGAATTTTATTATTTTCAAAATCTTAAAGCCAATAATTTCTTTAAACCATAATGCTTCGAAGCTTGTTTATGGCTTCGTGTAGAAAAAACTACTGAAATTTGTAAACATTTTCTTGAAATACGCCTTAACAAGTTTCCACTTCTATTACGATTTGTATTGTTTGGAAGAAAGTTTTTCAGAAAAAGTTCATCGCGACCTAAAAAAGTAATATAAATACGAATAATAATTGATGAATAATAAAATAAATAATAAATACAAACAAATAAAAACGGTGATATAAATATTGTAATCAATTTTAGAAACAGTAAAATTTTTAAGAAGGCATTCCAAGAAATTTGGATTCCTTGCGAAAATCTGTGATGATTTCTAGCAGTTTTAAATAGTTTTTAAGTAGCAATTAATAATTAACTTTCCCGATATGAACAACTGAAATTCTGGAAAGAAAATATTAACGGTCGAGAACAGTAAGAATCGTACTTAATCCAAAGATTTAAAAAAATTAATAAGGATTTATTTATGACTTTCTTCTCCCAATTTCAAAAAATAATGGATTAAAATATGAGGCAAAATAAAGTATAATATTATAAACACAAATAATATAAAATTAAGTAAAATAAAACTAAGTGAAATAAAATGAAATAAAGTGGAAGACTTCAAAGAAATAAAATAAAATAAATCCCCTCAAATTCATGAAAAAGCAAAATTAGTAGGAAAATCTACTGGTATCTTAATAATCAAATTGAAAAGAGAAAGGGGAATGAAGTAGCACAACGCTCATTCGTGCCTGCTTATTCATCTTGCGTGTTTTGCCTACGCCACAAAAAATTTCTGAATTTGGATATTTCGTTTCTTTTGTTTGTTTCTCTTTGTTTCGATTTTTGTTTCGCGATTATTTTTTAGTTGATTAATAAATTAAGTATTATTGTTCAAATTATTATCATATTGCTGCACAGAATGTATATTTCTAAGAATAACTACATTTTTAATAAGTAAATAATCTTCAAATATCCTTATTTTTATTTAATTTATAAACTGCTGTAGAGGAATTAATTTTCTGTGTTTAATTTAAGTTCTGTTTAAAATTAACCGTACTTTTCTGATTTACAAAATTTGTGTTGACATTTTGAAATGACCCACTTTCATATTTCAAGGTGAGCGTGGGTGGTTAGTTTGTAGATTTTCATTTTCAATACATGGTTAAAATTTCTTCGGGAATCTTTTTTTACATTATTGCATTCAGCCATATTGAGAAGCATCCGGTTATTCAGTACCGCCGTTCCAGTTTCTGCGACTCACGAGGTTTTTTGCTGCATTTTGCAATTAAATAAAATATAATAAATTCCTTTATATTTCCGTCACAATGTGCCGGACCCTAATTACAAATTATGATTTATAGCAGATCCATGACTGAATGTGAATAGAAATGCCGTTGAATAACAAAATTCATTAACGCTCGAAAAAATTATATAATTTCTCCGGTATAAAATAAACGGAAAAAATAACTTAATGAAGTGATCGATTATTCCATTCTTGTTTATTGGTTCACGCGCCTTAATAATCCTTTACTTCGCTGGATAAATATTATATGAATATCAATATTAAAGCATTAAACCAATATTAAAAAACTGGACACCGAAATGAATCTTCACATTCTCAACAGTTAAAATTACGTGGGCTCTTATGGAGATCGAGAAAAAGGTTATTCTCCATTCCATTCCATTCTGCTGCGCCAACTTACTCCCCAAAATTTTTTTCCCGCTTTAAGGCTAATTCGAATTATGACATCAATAAATCTGTTCCCGTTCTTACTTTTTATGCTTGTTTATACAATTGTTTTTGTTTTTGCATTTTTAATCTAACTATTGTTGGAAGACTCTGCCCGGCAGTATCAATTTAGCATGGAACATTTTCTTACTGCCATAACTTTAGCTTGGATCCCTTTACCTGCTCTCTGTTTATTATTTAATACTTCGTGTCGGCACAAATTATTCTTAGCCATTTATTATTTTGAGCAAAGTGATAATGTTTAAATGTCGCATAACTTTGGACTTATTATTCCTACATTTTAACCAAATCAAGAATGGTAACATCGGCCTGGTCGAAGCTTATATGCCCAACACCTGTAATAACAATTTATACTGTGATCACAATCTTCTATGGACGTTGCATAATCTTTTGTATGTTGCATTTCCCTTCTCTTAATTTAATTAGATCTACTAACTCATCTTCAACGCAACTCTTCTCAGAATGAGTACAGTAATGGACGTAAAACGCCCATTTTTGGTGAATTTATAATGCGCCACTGCACTTCCATTACTCAATCATAAATTTTCAGCCTCAAAATTTCAATAGGGGCTGAGAAATAAGGTTTTGCAAATTTATTTCGCAAAAATTAGGCAGGGAGTCGGATTGGATGCGCCCATTTTCAATACCAAGCAAGGGATCATCAACAACATTTTATTTACAGTGTGCCCTTTACGCAATATTTTATGTAATTTCTTTGTTTAGTTTCAAATACTGTACGTAGCATATATTTTCAAATGGTATTTCTACACATTCCTACCCCTCGCAATTTATGGAATTGACTGGTATGGCAGGAAATTGCAAAATTTCTCGTATAGTTTTTTATATCCTATTCCCCTTAAAAACGGGAAAAAAGGATATATTAACTAAGTTCGTAACGCAACTATACTATACTTAACTATACTAAGTTCGTAACGCAGTGAAGGAGCTACAATAGATATAGAAAAGTGTATATATTCTGGCTCAGAATGATCCCCGAGTCGATTTAGCCCTTTAGTCTGTCCGTCCGTCTGTCTGTCTGTCTGTCTGTCTGTATGTCTGTGGATCACGATTACAAGAGAGCGAATGAAGCTATGATCATTAAATTTGGTACGAATATTTCGTGTCAGGATAGGCTGGTTGGTATTGAAAATGGGCGAAATCGGACAACTTCCACGCCTACTTTTGGTATCTAATGTGAATTAAATCGTGTTTAGAGCTCAATTTCTCAGTTCCGAGTATGATCTTAAAGGTGAAATTGTATAGTAGCCGAGCCTACTACCTTATTTGAAAATATAATCCAAAAATGGGCGTGGAGACAAAATTCGTACAGGCGCACAGGCGTAAAAATGGACATATTGCCATGAAATTTTGGACAAGTATACCCTGTTATCTGAGGATGGATGGTGTTGCCGCGCCCACACCTCAATTAGAACTGTTTCACAAACAATGAACGTTGAAAAGAACAAATAAAGCATGAAATTTGGTACGAATGTTCTCTGTCATCACAGGCTGGTTATAAGTGCAAATATAATAATTTAAATATGAATATATAATATATTCATATAAGCGGCCGACTTTTTATTTGAACGTTGTTATCGAGAGATTCGGGAATAGGATACATAAGTTTCGGCCAGGCCGAAAATAACGTTCTTACTAGTTTTAATTTCGCATTGGACGAATATGAACCAAAGCAAAATAGAAGCACCAAAAAATATATTGCTGTTCGAGATTTGTTTTTTCCTGTGGATATTGAACTCGCGTAAACAGTGATAGATTTTAATATGTCTTGGAGCGATTTTCCGTCATCCCTATTCGATTATGGTTTGGAGACAAACCGGTTTCAGCTATGTGCCATCTTCAGTGACTGTATTCGATCTCCGAGAGATACTGAAGATGGCATAATAGATAGCCGAAACCGGTTTGTCTCCAAACCAAAATCGAATAGGGTTGACGGAAAATCGCTCCAAAACATATTACCATCAAACCCTATCGGAACACTCAATGGATATCAAGGAACAGTGATAGATTTTGTTTACTAAAACCATTCGAGGTTGATAACACATTATTTTTATAACGAGTAAAATTGCACTCGGTGAGAAAAAGGTTTACGGGCACGAAACATCGAAAACATCTAAGAGTACTTTATTGCTTAATTTCGGTTATAAATCAAATGAAATAGTCGGACGATTTATAATTTAAAAAGATTTGTAATTTAAGGTTTGGAAATTTTTGCGAAGGCAATATATCGTGAGGGACTTCTAACTTTTAGTGGTATGCTTTTTCCTCTTTCTTTTCTTCCTTTTGCCTACGAACATTTTTAAATTTATTAGGATATCAAGCATTAATCCAATACTATTGGGTTCTTCTGACAACATATAGCAATTTAGTATCGGAGCACGTCTATGCATTTATCAATGCTTTAAATAGTTACTAGTTACATTAAAATATCCCCGAATGCAAAAATTGTTAACATTGTGAAGTCTACGAATGAACGCCACTTGACAAATATTACAAATTATTGGAGCAAGTTTGCCCAAATTTGTAGTCGTGACAATCATTCCATCAGATAAGCTGCGAATTTATAATAAATAAATTTGGGCTATCACACATTGATCACTTTAGGATTTTTCCTGGTCGAAATATTGAAAAAGCTGCCTTAAGAACGTCGTTTAAAATTAGGTAAAATGGGCGATTAAAAATTGTTCTAACTTACTTTACTAATTTCTAAAGATTCAGCGCGAAGATTTTGGGTCACAGTTTTGCACTATTTATTGAACTTATTAACTCAAATGCGTCCATCTCCCATATCGCGACCTTACCGAAAACGTTGATTAGGAAATGTGTTTACGCCTAGATCTATTGTTTTCATTACTGTTATAATCCATTGTGTCATAGACATACTTTTCTGGTTCTTACGGGTTTTCGGGTTTTGCGGCTAGTCGTAAAAAATAATATTTTTCTCTTTTGGACTTTGGTCATAATCGGATTCGCTAACGTGTCATATTTCTTAAAGATTTCTACTGAAAACTCAAAAACGTTTGAAAACCTTTAAAGGTTTGCACATATTCCCTTTTTCTCTTTCCTTAATCAAAAAATTATGTTCATGCGTGGTTTACAAAACATAAAGTGGAAATTTTTCTATATTTTCTCTTTTAAATTCCTTATTGTCCTTTTTTATTTCCGTTTTTTTTTCTTTTGATTTCGTTTATTTTGCAAGATTTTCTGATTTCCTTGTAAATATTGACAATGACAGGAGGCGAAAATTGCAAAGGTGTAAAGCAGACGAGCATATTTGGACTTGCTTTTTACTTTATTGCTCGAGATAAAAAGGAAAGGCTTGAGGTTTCTCAAACACAAAAAAGAGATAATACGGTTTCAAGGGAAATACGGCTTGTTTATTGGATCCCAAAGGATTTAAGATAATATATACAATGAGATAAATTACAATATAGATGAGGAAAAATTTTCAACCGAAAAAATAGCAACAAATTGCAATATTCTAGAATATTCCGCATTCTTTGCAGTTCGCAATTTCGTGGTTTTTTTTGAAACGTTTCAAAATTATAAAATTTTAAAAAAGAAGGAGGGTAAAACAAAGGAAACCAATGAGAAAGAAAAATTAACAAAGCTATACGAAATAATCTTGTGCTGACAACTATCTTCCCTTTGTTTAGAACTCAACTAGAAAATACAGCCAAAGTTAGGAAATATTAATAAAAAGCTCACATCAGCTCAACTCCAAGGTTCTCACTTTTACCTGTGAAGAAATGGGGGAGATAAATCACGGGAGTAGTACCCCGAGGAACAGCATCACTTTGTGTAAGGACCGACGACTGTCAAATTTCTGTTTAAATTCTTAAAATATTAAAATGTAAAATCTTAAATAAAATTTGGGATTGCATTATCGATTATTTCAAGTTCTGAAGAAGCCACATTTACGTACTGTAAAATTTTAGATTTAATTTAACTTCATTGCTGGTTCCATAATTGTTTATTCGAGGAAAATGGTTTAAAAGCTGGTCAACAAACAGAAGTTTACTTTCCAGTGTTTCCAATTTGGTTAAATTTATCATATCTGATCATATCATGAAGCAAACTACTAAAATAAAATTTCGCAAAGCTAAGTTCGCAAGACCGATGTGAAGTTAGCACATTTTTTGAGAACACTTTTTTGGAGACTATTAAAAATAGAGTTACCAACCCATCGCTGAAGGCCCTTGATTCAACTATTGGATTATGCCTCCGCTAACTTTTTCATATAGACATTCTCATTCACTGTTTCCTTGCTTACACAAGAGATGGAGCTACGCATGAAATGGATAGTTTTCTTGAAAAATGGCTGACGCTTGGGGCATATATGTTCTATCATATGGATAAACTGAATATTTTATTGCATATACCAAGGGCGATTTTAAAATTTCTAAAATTTTTTATTTCCTCAGATGTTCTCGGATTGGATTAATATAATTAGTCATGATCCGAACGTTTTAAATGATCCAACACTCAACATATAGGTGAAAAGCTCTTGTATCCACATGCGAATATTTTGCAAACGTTACATTGTTTTATACGTACTTTACTAGGCAAATATTTTTGTTTGGAATAAAAATGGACTTGCATATTTTAAAACCCTATAGCGTAAAAGTAAAGACCAAGAGTATATGGAGAAATTTAAGTGAAATTATCTCATGGCGGCTTTTCAATGTAGCTTGAGTTAAAAAAATTACCAAAAGCAAGGGGAATTAAGAAAGAGCTTACGAGGGAACCTTTACTGCCATCGCACCTAATTGAAATCGAATGAAAAACATTTTTATAAATGATTTTTATAAACGATATATAATATTTTATAGCCCGTGGATATAAATATGTTTGTTCTAAAAATAAACACGTATTAGCTATAAACCTGCAAAAAAATTTTCAAAGAAATTTTCACACATGTATATTCCTAATATTTTACCTGTTTATATAATTTCTTCGGTGGTAAATTAAACTCAACTTTTATAGAAAACTAGATATAAAATTTTAATTGATTATTTTATATGTTGTAAATTTCCCCCTCACTTATTGCATCGGTTTTTATATTGTGCATGGTACTTTAAGTTTCTCCTTCAAGAAGCTTTTTTCCTTTCAAAATGTAAAACCGCCTACTACGAATGTTCGTTACTTCTAAGAACATTCGACATTTGTATTGTAAGTAATGCACTGCGATTTCTGTCATTTTTCTTTTATTTAAATTTAACATTTAAATCTCAGGCAATAATCGAAAAAAAAATTTGAAAATGGTAAGCCAATTTGCAAATTTGATGGCAGAGTTTATAGTTTGAAATCTCATTTAGAATTCAAGAAATACTCGAAGCATATCCAAAGAAGCCGCCAGTTCCAAAGCTCCCGGGTTGAAAATTGGAGATTTGAAATTGGTATGAACGGTCATGTGTTATATAAATTTTACATTAGTTATATATTATTAGTTATATATTAGTTATATGTTATATATATATATATATATATATATATATATATATATATATATATATATATATATATATATATATATATATATATATATATATATATATATATATATATATATATATATATATATATATATATATATATATATATATATATATATATATATATATATATATATATATATATATATATATATATATATATATATATATATATATATATATATATATATATATATATATATATATATATATATATATATATATATATATATATATATATATATATATATATATATATATATATATATATATATATATATATATATATATATATATATATCATGTGATATTATCAAATCCATCAAAGCTGTGCAAAATTCCGACACGATCTACCCGACGATTATGTGTTTGAATCAGTCACTTTCTATTGTTTAATTTGTTTAAAATGAAGAAAAATTAATAAATTTTCTTTTAGATTTGACAGCAACTAAAGCGGAGTCCTTTGAGACTGAATAAGTATCCAGATTAGCAATTTTGTATTTTATAGATTACACCGAGTGCATCTACAATTTATAATATAAGTTATTCGATAGTAGAAGTATAAACTAAGTTTTAATGTAACTGTTAATTTAAGACATTGAATTATTTTAGCTATTTCTAAAGTAAGGATAAAGGGCAAGGTCAGAATAAATTTGGGTTTTTTCGTATGTTTTTTCCCAATCAAAATTGTGTTGTTTTATTTGAACCAGAACAAGCCAAAAATATTCAAAAAATCTCATCTAGTAAATCGTTAGTAGTCAGTCACAAGAATGAATACAGGGTGTTAGATGGGACCTTCCTCTATACTATAAAATATATGTCATCGAAATATATCTGGACAATTTTTTACAAAACGAAAATGTGCTGGATGATAATTTCTCCAAATTTCCAAAAATTATATCTAGTAAATCGTTAGCAGTCAGTCATATGGACTAATACAGGGTGGTAAGTGGGACCTTCATCTATGATCGAGGGTATATTTGAGTTAAATAATTCTGGCCATTTTTTTGTAAAATGAAAGTGTGCTGGATCATATTTTCTCCAAAATTCAAGCCAAAATTCAAAAAATCACATCTAGTAAATCGTTAGTAGTCAGTCACAAGAATGAATACAGGGTGTTAGATGGGGCCTTCCTCTATACTATAAAATATATCTCATCGAAATATATCTGGACAATTTTTTACAAAACGAAAATGTGCTGGATGATAATTTCTCCAAATTTCCAAAAATTATATCTAGTAAATCGTTAGCAGTCAGTCATATGGACTAATACAGGGTGGTAAGTGGGACCTTCATCTATGATCGAGGGTATATTTGAGTTAAATAATTCTGGCCATTTTTTTGTAAAATGAAAGTGTGCTGGATCATATTTTCTCCAAAATTCAAGCCAAAATTCAAAAAATCACATCTAGTAAATCGTTAGTAGTCAGTCACAAGAATGAATACAGGGTGTTAGATGGGGCCTTCCTCTATACTATAAAATATATCTCATCGAAATATATCTGGACAATTTTTTACAAAACGAAAATGTGCTGGATGATAATTTCTCCAAATTTCCAAAAATTATATCTAGTAAATCGTTAGCAGTCAGTCATATGGACTAATACAGGGTGGTAAGTGGGACCTTCATCTATGATCGAGGGTATATTTGAGTTAAATAATTCTGGCCATTTTTTTGTAAAATGAAAGTGTGCTGGATCATATTTTCTCCAAAATTCAAGCCAAAATTCAAAAAATCACATCTAGTAAATCGTTAGTAGTCAGTCACAAGAATGAATACAGGGTGTTAGATGGGGCCTTCCTCTATACTATAAAATATATCTCATCGAAATATATCTGGACAATTTTTTACAAAACGAAAATGTGCTGGATGATAATTTCTCCAAATTTCCAAAAATTATATCTAGTAAATCGTTAGCAGTCAGTCATATGGACTAATACAGGGTGGTAAGTGGGACCTTCATCTATGATCGAGGGTATATTTGAGTTAAATAATTCTAGCCATTTTTTTGTAAAATGAAAGTGTGCTGGATCATATTTTCTCCAAAATTCAAGCCAAAATTCAAAAAATCACATCTAGTAAATCGTTAGTAGTCAGTCACAAGAATGAATACAGGGTGTTAGATGGGGCCTTCCTCTATACTATAAAATATATCTCATCGAAATATATCTGGACAATTTTTTACAAAACGAAAATGTGCTGGATGATAATTTCTCCAAATTTCCAAAAATTATATCTAGTAAATCGTTAGCAGTCAGTCATATGGAGTAATATAGGGTGCTAAGTGGGACCTCCGTCTATGTTCAAAGGAATATTTTAGTTAAACATCTCTTAACAACTTTTTGTAGAATGAATGTGTGCTGGATGGAAATTTTTCGATGTATTCGCAATAATATACGCAGCTATATGATCTAAGAGAACATATGTATGCAAAGGTATCAATAGAAATCTATACTGGGTTTGTGTCTAAGATTATACCATTTCAACTTTAAAAATGATATTTCTCCCAAATGTGGCAACCCATTTACTCTCCAAATTGTGTCTTAGATAGTTTTTCCAAAAAAGTGTTCTATGAAAAAGTGTGCTAACTTCACACTAGTGTTCGCAAGCCAAATTTTCTGTTTTTTGTAACTTAATCTAAGTACTAAAGAATAAAAATGCTTTGGGGAGGATATTTGTATGGCCAGTGTCCGCGATAAGTGTGGCCAAGAAGGGAACATAAAGTGGACTGCACAATGCATTAAAGAACAAACTCTAGTCTTCAGCAAACAGACCGCCAAGAAAAAACCACAAGAGATTTTATGATTAATACAATACGAATTAGAGAAAAGAAGAATGATAATAGAAGCCTTAAAAGCAAAACAATGTCTGACAAATGGAAAGGACCCTTATTTCGTTGGAAAATATTATTTGTATGAAATAAATTTGATGAAAATAAACTCAGTTTGCAACCTTCCCCAAAGAAAGGCCAGTTTTAACAGGATGCCTTAACGCTACGACATTATATTGGGGAATCGAAAGCGGCTTTAATATCTCTCTTTGCTTTCTTTTTGAATAACTTTGCTTTGGTTTCTTAAATATTCAGCTCTTATTCTATCGGTCCTTTTCTGTGAGGGTTCATATAATCATATCTCATAAATTAAATGTTTGCTCTCTTTTTCTTCTTCATCTCATGTCAGCAATTTCGTTCCCCTTTGTTAAAGAACTTAACACCCTGATGAATGGTCGTTATTGCCATAAAGTTTTCATTATAAGAAAACTACAAGTTTTTAAATACCAATAGTACCATGAAAAATCGACGAAATTTGGCGGCATCTGAACGGAAGCCTGTCTTAACTTTCGTAATTATAATCTGCTCGTTAAAAAAAGTTGGTTTTGTGCACGATTAATAATAATAATATGCGAATCTTTCACATATTCATAACTTAGAAGCACATTTAATAGTATAAGGGAGAGTAAAATAATTCTTTTTTCAATAACTTTCAATAACTTCAATAACAAACCCAACTTCACCAACAAAGCGTCATTCGATGACAATGATGATAATGACTCTCTCTATAGCTTCAACATTAAATTGCCACTAGCAAAACTACCTCATTCCTAACCAGAATTTTCAGCAATTTTAAAATGGGATTGTAATCGGCCTTATTGTAAAGCCACAAACTGCTAGAATAAAAAAAATTTCCGTATTTCCAAAGAAAAATACAATAACTTTTAATGGTCTCTTGCTGTGTCTTGTTGTGTCCTTGATGTGTTTCCTATGAATACGTGTACAAGAAAAGTTATGTACGAGAGTCTACACCATGTTGTGGTAAACGCTGCTATTACCATAATTTCCGAAATTTTGTTGGGGATTACCCTAATGTTCGGTCTAAGTAAAGCAATTTGGCAAAAACTAGATTCGAATTTGCAGTATATAGATATAAACCTGCTTGTGTGCCTAATTGCCAGACATGCAGCCACTATCGATGGGTATATGGGGGTGGAGCTGCTATGCAATTTTATATTTAGGGGCTGGCTTACAATTTAATTTATATGTCGTCTATTATCTTAAGTCAAATATATATAGTTGAGCCTCAAAACTTCTTTCGTAAAATCAACTAATTGCTTGTAAAAAGTGGATTAAATACCGTTGATCAATTGTGTCAGATGGACTCAATTCCTTCGTCGAGATTTTGATGATGAGACGTTTTTGAGGTACCCCAACCGTTTTGTAAGGAACAAATCGAAGATTTCGTTTCAAATTTATAGTAATTAATTCTACTTCAAACGAAAGAGAGAATAAACGACTGTTGGGAAAGACCCTCCCGCATCTATTCATTTACCCTCGGTTCATTTTGAAATGTTCATAAATACGTATAGGTAAACTCAAATTCTTAGATAGAGTGAAATAGAAACGAATGGAACCCTAGAAAGTGAAAATGAAATTTGTGTAACAAATTTCCAGACATTTAAAATTTAAAAAGTTTTCTAAAAAAACGAGATTGGTTGAGTAAATCAAATTAACACGATATTTTAGCTTGAGTGTGAGTATGAAGGTGAGAAGTAGTAGTACTTGTATTCAGTCCACTTGAATGAAGTGCTTTTATTGCTGACAGAACAGTTTCCACTTTCTATAGCACATAATTTTACTATCTCAATATCTTTTGTAAATGAAAATGAAAAAAGATAAATGAAAATATCTTATTCATTTTTGTATGCTTTCTGTAACGTTCCCTGTATTTTGAAACTAATTTGAATGCAAAACCTTTCAACCACGGTACATATTCTTCCAACATTCGATTCAACCCTCACACGCATGCACACATATGTTCAAAAAGGGGTGTATAAACAAATGCTGACGTTGATAGAAGTGTTCGAAAGCCTCTTAAGTAAATTGGCTTACATCCTGGAAGGTATATGCTGCAGTCGTATCATGAATATGTTACAGCATTAGCAAGAAACATTTACTGCTACGTTTAACAAATATGTTGAGAGAAATCTATATTGTTTTGATAAAAGAAGAAAAAGTATTGCAAGGACTGTAATTTTAAGATAGAAGAGGTCTTTCTTTCTCGTGTCTAAGACGTGATATTTCCGTTTTCGACTTCATCGTCTCCTCGACTATTGGTATTATGAATTTCCATAATTACTCCCTCCTGAAATTTATAAAAGATTTAAAAATTTCTATCAATTTCCAAAAAATTACGAAAATAATGTTTTTGGCTGTCTTCCAAAATCATTCTGAAATTTTTAAAATCTTAAATCATTCCTCATTTTCCTTTTTAGTCTACTGTTCCCTTTTAATGAGCTATAATTTTTCATTTGAATAGACTGGGTTCATTATTAATACGTGAGTTATTTTATGAATTCAGTGGACTCGGTAGCGTAACATAGATCGTTTTATTGAAAGAGTGGTGAGAGGGTTAATAAAAGGGCTTATTTCTTACTGGAAGAATTTGTAATTATTAAGGATTCTTAATTTGTCATCAATTTTTTATTCTGGCTAAAGTAAAAATATGCGGGCCTGCCCTGAGGATTCCTGAAATTATTTCTAGCCTTTCTGTGCAATCGTAATATGGTAAAAAGTGCAATCGAATATATGAATATCTTTAGTAATTTTTATTTGGCTTGATAAAAATGTACACAAAAAATGTTTGCGTAAAACGATTTTCTGAACGATTTTTCAGATATTTTCGAGAGTATGCAGTGTAAGAATTAATGAAGAATCCTCAACCGTGACTGAAACCATCTTTTCACGCACACATACAAAAATTTATTAATTTGCTTATTGTGAATTTAAATAGAACTAATATATTATTTTGGGTTTGTGTATTTATTGACCCCTTTATTTCCTTCACTGAGAGAATGTGTAACCAATTCGTCAGGCAACGAAAGGCAACAAAGCAATTTGAGTTTTGGTACGAATTTTGAATCAGACGGAAAAATGTGTTTGATGACAAGGCTGACCAACAAGGTCGTCTGTAATTTTAGTACTGATATAAAACAAAAGTATTGTACTCAATTTTCAAACGGTATAAGGTTAAAAAAAATCAAAAAACCTAAAAAAACCTAAAAGAACCTAAATACAAATTTCCGAAGATACACAAAATATTTCTATGGCGATGAAATTTCAAATAAACTTTAATTAAAAATATAAACAATTTGGTTTTTATTGGTTTTCTTTTTGGTTGATTTTCTCAGTGGTATTATTACATTTTAAATAATGTTTAAAATTTTAAACACATTTTCAAAAAAATTACTAGATATCAGATGAATACAGACACAGACAGTTGGTGAAGCTAATTACAAATTCCGAATGTACTCCACCAATTAAAAATGAAATATTGTTTAGAGACCTGCTCGTAATTTTCATTGCCAATTTTGTGTGGTTAAATTTCTGTGCAGTTGTTTTTAAAAACGTGAATAAAATTGGCTCGTGCGAAGGAAGTTCAAATTGTCTCTAGCAGGATTTTATTGCTTCTATGCCTGCTCGTCTCCTTGTTTTAGTGTAGCGTTTGTTCTTAAAAGTTGTACAACATGTACAACCAATAAATAATACTTGCAAAGGTTTAGAGTCGAATGTACTTCCTTTTATATAAACAAGCATCTAATTGCGCCGTACGGGCAGTACGCCTGCTGCTGGAACGAAAATGATGTCTCTGCGTGACTGCGAAGTACGAAGTAGGTTTTAAAATCATACGTGCATTCCTTTAAATGTATGAATAGATAAAATTTATGCATATGTAATGCTTATGACGTACTAGAACATGCATATAAGGCATCACGAAAATTTTTAATTTACTATATTAGTTGGTGATAAAAAATAATTGCGGTAAAATATAATTTTCCCCGGCAAAGTACGAGATTTTAAGACGGAGTACTGTAGATGTATGAGTCAGTATCAGTGCACTGCATGTATGCGAATGTCAGTGTTGTATGGGGTTTTCATGTGCTGTTGTATGGGGTTTTGCTTACTTCTAAGATCACAACGGTGCTTTATAATCTATGTCCAATAAAATGAGATTCCAAACCTTTCAAAGAGAATTCCATATCATTTAGTAAATTCGAATCAATACGGGTTTTAAAAACTGTTGCAAAACTCGAATAGAACCTTTATTCATGTTCATAATCTTTTTGAATTAAAGCCGACGAACGATAAATCGTACGTTAACGCAATTAAAAATTTTTCTATTTTTATATTAACGCAGTAAAAAATTACCTGCGAGGTGACGACATCGAAATGTCGTTTAGTTTTAGCTAGTGTTGGGAACAGTCGAATAAAAACTATCGAGTTATTCGATAGTTGCAAATTATTCGTTTATCCGATAGTTTTTTTAAATAGCTTTTAGTAATAAAAATATCACTCAGCGATCAATCTTCCTCCCAGAATTAGTAATTACAAGTATTACTTCTTAGTGATTCAAAAATCGTTCAGCGAGTCCTATACCCAGTTAATCAACCAAAAGCAACGAGTTGGTGGGTTATGTTGGAAACACATAAGTTGAACTCGAATAGGTCGAGTGAAAAAATGAATGAGTTAAAAAATCACTGGAACTAGAACTAATTTATTATTTTATTATTTTTGGGTCATAAAACCATGCGGATTTAGATTCTGTTCTCTGTTAACTCAGCGCTCCACGAGGGCGGCATACCGAGGCATACTTTTCAAGGCAGTGTGTTTTTGCCCAAAGCTCATTAAGTGGTGCTGAAAAGCTTTTTTCGTTGACATTCTGTTCGGAACCTACTTGGTCAACTAATTTTATTTGAAAAACTTGTTGAAACATTGTGAAAAAATTGTGTAAATATATTCTCTTGGTTAAGTAAGTATTTTACGAGTAAAACGTATATGGTTTTTCTGTAAATATTGAACATTAATATCCTGATTTTCAACAACCTCTCGGACGTGGTGGAAGTGGTGACGAATTTCGACGTGTTCTATCGTGTTGTGAAATATCGCATTTTTTTATATCAAGTTATCGCCTCGGTTGCTATTGGGTTTAACGGGGGGTTGTCTTAGTGTTTCAGGGAACAGCCTTCTTAAATCGATTGCTTCTTTCACTGAGTCAGGGAGGCTTATATATTCAGACTCAATACTCTAAAGTGCAAGAGTCCTTTGTTTTTTCCTCGATTCCCAACAAATTGCAATATTTGCTAGAATGAATACATATCCCGTATATAATCTTCTATCATCCGTGTTGGTGTTTCAATCAGTATCTTTTGTAACCAACGAGATCTCGCCTGGTTTTGTTGAAAGTTAATCTAGAATGTTCAGTGCCTTTTAGGTACCGTAGAACTTTTTCCGCTGTTATCCAGTGCTGCATTCCGAGGTGTTGAAATTGTTTAAAACTTTAAGCTTTTATTGCATTCGCAATGTCGGGCCTAGTTGATACAGTCAATTACGTTAGGTGCAATGAGTTGCTGGCGAGGAACAATCTCTACTTCATTCGCTTCTACTTCTGTGCTCGGACATATATTCTAAGAATTTTGTTTCCCCTCTTATTCCTCATACTCGAAATTATATGGTATATTTATCTTCCCTTTTTAAGATCTTCCATTTGTAAAGGGAGCGCGGTAGAAAAGTATATATTTTCATGCTCAGAATCACACTGATTTGAGCTAGCAGTGTCCGTCTGTCTGTCTGTCAACATTTCAATTTCTCAGATTCTAGGGCATTTTTGAAGTTCCACCTACGTTTCCGAATAAAGGGTTTCTATTCAAAATGTTCTTAAATGTGTTAGCATAGTATGAAAATTTTACAGGAGAATGAATGAATGAATGAATAGAGATGTGGTCATGAAGTTCAGGAGGAGTACTATTTGCCCTTCTTGGCTGTTTTCTATTGAACATGGTTGAAATATAATCATCCTTCATCTAATCACTCCTTATTAAAGTTAATGTGGATTTATGGATGTCTTAATCTCAATGCCTCAATTTGCAGAGGTCATTTAAAAATAAGGTTTCTCTTTGGGCGATATTATCTTCCTTATTTAAATTCCATTTCTTATAAATATTATTATAAATAATATTGTTGTTTAGAAGAAACACAGCTTGTCCAACTTTAAATAAATTCAATAGCAATTATCCGTTTTGTTCGAAAATGAGCAAGCAGTTCGCAATGAAATTTGCCAAATACAAATTAGTAGAGTAAGAGTATTCCATTTTGGTTTCAATGATGAAGAGATAAAGTCGAATTATGCATTAAAATATTTTAACGATGTATTGAGAAACTACGAGCCGTAGGAATATATTTAGTACGAATCACATTAAAGGTTTTAAGTGAAAACTTTTGAGGCAATTTGGGTGGATTTGGCCAATTTTTTCCTATATGAAAATATTTCGCTCACTCGCAGGCACATTCGTTGGCTCCTTCCCACACGCTTTCACTAAAATTGACTTTCCGGCTGGTTCGATGTTTTTGTCGACTTTAATATAATCTTCGTTTATTTTCTACGGCTTTCAACAGTTTCTTCCAGAGCAACATTTAGATAAAGTATGGGATCCTGTCAAGCGATAGATTACATCGAATGCCTCCGTCGCTACCGTCTCCGCCATTATAATGGAACGGAATGCATCGTCATATGTTCCAGCTTTCTTTGCCAATTCCTCGTCGTCTGGTGCTCTAGTGCATCACACTTTTGGATTAAGGTTCAACTAACTTTACAGATAACTTTTTGCAGATACTTTTGCTCGCATTATCGCATCTGGCACCCGTCGAAAAATGTTTGATTTCACTTTTTCCTTCATTGCTTTTATGTCAAATACGTGACGTGAAAGTAATAAGTGGAAGTAGCTGAAAGAAAGGAATTTCGTTAGGAACATTCAGTGCTGAATTCGATGGGATAAACATCATGGAAGTCGTTAGTGTAATGACCTTTCGTATTATGTAGTGTGAATACGATTTTATGACATTTATTTTGAAAGTTAAAAGTTAAAGGTTTGATCATTTTATTTTAACTTTTTGTGTAGACAACACATTTATTTGAATTTATCGATAGGGTTGTATGGAATTACGGTAGGCTTCGAATGTGTGCCCAACTGTCTTCCAATATTTGGTAAAGTCACAAACTTATATATTTACAAGGTCAGACCGACTCACGAATGGAAACGTCTGAATAATACGAAACACCAAGATTTTAAATTGTGTTATGCACACACTGAGAGACCTCACAAACGACTTTAGGAAACGTTTAATAATATTATTTTCATTATAACAAATTACTTTTATCAAAAAATAGATATAGTCCGAGCTCATTCATCATCCTAGTTTAATTAATAAATATTTTAAACTCGTTAGTACAAAACTAAGCTTTTAATGACTTTATTAAAAATTAATGTATTAATTTGCCATCTGCCTGCTGATGCAAATATTTTATAACTAAACAATTAGGCAGGTACAAAAAACTTAGGTGAGCTTATTCAATTTTTGTTTTTGTTGCCCGTCCATTTCTGTCTGTCGTAGGAGTAATTGTAATAGCACAATGCACATATGCACTTATGCATTATTGAATACTTTTTCTGGTGCATAACGTTTATACCCAAATCTCGCTCTTTACCTGCATGACAAACAACGCTTAATCAATTACGTACCACTAATTGGCTAAAAGATTAAAATAAAGCTAACATTCAATGATTACAACTGTTGTGAAGGGAGTGAAAGAATGACATCGTCTAAACAACAATTAAAATGAGTGAAAGCATACAAATTAGTTCGAGTAATTTAGAATTGTGTTTGGAGTTATTTTGGAATTGGCTAACTCTGGCATAATTCTTATTCATTAATTTATCAGCGTCATCCAATATTTCGCATTCAACGGAATACAATCATAATTCAGTTGCTGACTGCATTTACTCAATTGCGTAAAAAGGTAACTCTAATAGATATTGTCAACTAATGCAAAGTGGTTTGCATCATGCGATTATTTCGTAAAGGGGATTAATGCTACGATAACCATATAACGCTTTAACCGATTCAGCAATGACAATGATATGAAATATTGGATTTGGTGAAAATTAATTTCCCTTCAAAAATAAGCCTTCCAGAGCGGTCACTGAAAATTTATGAACTAAAAAATAAATTCTAAAAAAATAAGTTATTTTTATTTGGTAGCCATTTTTTAGAAGTGTTATATAATACAATAATACAATAAGTTTTAATATTTAAAATTCTATTGCATACCAAGGAAAGTGAATTCTGAATTATGCGATATTGCAATATTTGGCCACCAAATTTTCACATAAAAGAGGTATTTATAAAACTTTTTATAAAACTAAAGATTATAATAAACTGACGTTTATTACAATATTTGCTGCAGTATGAAAAACCATTTAAATGAATTAAAAATGTTATGTTTCCACACAGTCCTCTAATAGTTCCAATACATATAGTGCAATTGCAAAATATAACTTTTCTTTTTCTCTGAAAAATGAGCACGTAACCTCCAGAAATAAGTAGTAGAAATTGTTAAGGTGTTGAATTATAAGGTGTTCTGATTAATATCCCCGAAAACTCGTACGTAGAGAGCAGACTTCATAGCTCGCGCTGTGACAACGCGGGTTTGTACTTCTGTGGAGCAAATTACTAACAGTCAGTTCACTATATCTTTTTCCTCTGATGATTCCTCGAAAAAAATCTAACTCAGTAGCTGTGTTGGGTGTTACATCGTAAGTATAAAGTTATGTAAGATATTAAAATTGGTATATTAATATATTAATATTCGTCTTCAAAACACTGCGACCATGATTAAACGTGGACTGCCTTATGAGATTATATCGACGCATTCTTCTGTTTCAGGTCATAATGATGAGGCCACACTTCATCTTCAGTAACAATTCGAGTAAATACACTTAATGGATCGTCAATACAGATCTCCAGAAAGTTAACATAACATTTAACGTTGAATCAGCCATTCTAACTGCCGTTAATTGAAATAGTTTTTGTTCTATGTTATTACCATAAACTTTCCTCATTGAATACCAAGTTATATAACTATTCGCACCTTTTGTGTGTCTTTAAGTTTAACAAATGGTCAATTCATGTCGTTTTTATTTAGATTTCATTCGAATTTCTCATCGATTATCTTCAAATATTTATTAATTATGGATACAAATGTATTTCCCGAAAGTAATGTACTGAAGCTGATTACGCACATATATTTTCTCATATATGTTTATCGCTCTTTGCCCCCCCCCCAGGTTATAAAGGTTACCTCTTAGAAAGTGTCGTTGCCGTTAGAGGCTTTTC
Organism: Physocephala rufipes; assembly: GCA_963966595.1. Lineage (NCBI taxonomy): Eukaryota > Metazoa > Arthropoda > Insecta > Diptera > Conopidae > Physocephala > Physocephala rufipes. The sequence goes on from OZ016502.1 coordinate 9,724,031, forward strand.
ATCGATCAATAGCATCAGAATATTTCCGTCAGACCAACATCAGAACATTCTGCGAAGAGTGACATTTTAACAGGCAAGTTAATGCTGACTGTGATTGATTGCACATCTCCTGATATTAATTGCTTATCGATATAAATCTCTGTTTGATATTCGATCCGTAAACAAAGTAAGATATTAAATGGAATTGTGGAGATAATTAAGCTTCCTAACATTCTTCCTCCTAAATGAACGTAGAGTAAAAAGGGGTGGGTAGTTCAGTATTTATTTGTAGAGAATATAGAATGATGAAACCAATGCTCTTTCTCCATAAAATTGTTTTTGTTTGAGTTATAATAATGAAGTATTATTGGCGACACATATTAGTGACAAGTCCGAAGTTTGATTTCTTTACTGCCTTTTGTATGTTCTCATAATAATTACTTCATTAACAACTTCCATGAGGCCATCACTAATGCAAGCGACTACGTGCAAACACAGAAATACATGAGAAATGCTAGATGAAAATGCCAGCAGCATAAGTCTTTAATAACTCCAGAGAAAATCGAGGAGTAGTACATATTAATCAAACTGAAAACCAAGGACTAGATCAATGTCAGTGAAACTAAAATGGAATATATGTTCGATCTCTCAAATTCCAAATGTTTCATGCACTCAAAATTAGGTTGTCCTGTTGAAAAAAGCTTCACAATGAAATGAGGAAGAAAATATCACGAGGATTGAATACAAGATATACAGAAGAAAATACGTTTCACAATGTATTCTAAACGTTGTAAAAGGCTTAAGATGATACACGAGGAAACACTGAAAGTTCCGTGATGGTTAATTGCTTTGATTAAAATTTTGACTTAGAAATCAAAGAAGAGGATCTAATAGAAACTAATTTGAAAGTAAATTCCTTTCAGAATTTTTATTAATTAGCAAACTTAAAAAGACTCAACAATTAAGAGAAAATCCAGTGATTTAAACTATAAATCTATGTTTAGCCTAATCCATTGACCGGTTAATCCAAGAGCGGTTGTTACATGTGTTACGTCCCCATCCTTGTGTTCCGTCTTTCAATTTCCTTTTTCTCCACCCACATTTGTTTTCACCAAAAAATTTAGTTCAGGAATCTTATGTCCCTCTCAGACGGCTCTTCCCTCCTTCCTTCCTCTCAGACGACTCTTCCTCAGCCGCCTTCGGCCACCTTCAGCTGTATTTGCATTTAAATCTTTGGTTTTCATCGCCAGTTTTTTCGTGCTCTCCATCCATTTAGCTATCTTTGGGTTCGCTCCTATTTATTAATCTTTTTGTTTCTTCATCAGTTTAATAAGGCACTACCAAGAGACCTTTATTAAGAACCTTCACCAACAATATCTGTCAAATAGCATTAACGTTGTCCTTAATCTTCATTTATTTGATCGTTTCATTAGATAATTATAACGAACAACATAAAACGGAAAAATGAATAAATAGAAGAAATTTTAACGAATTTGTCCTAATAGCATTTTGCTAATAATCATTCGCGTAAATATTTCTCATAGATAGTATTGCATAACTAATAAAACGAAGAGATAGTGTAAAGAATATTAGTAATTTTATTCAATGTTTTAAAATCGAATTTATGTGGCAGCATAATTCATAGCCTGCCCTTTAGCGTTTTGTTTTATTACAAAAATATGCTTTGCATTTTTCGCGTTATCGATGCTATGTCGATACGCCGCCTCCGCACTCAATATTCTTTTTTCGACGGAATTGCTGTTGCCTTAAATAAAATATGATGAAGATGAAGATGACACATCGCCGAAACCGGTTTGTCTCCAAACCTAACGTGACAAGGGATGACGGAAACTCGTTCTAATATACTTCCAATGTACTTCATTTATTTACTTCTCGTTTGTGCGAGAAGCAATTTACAGTTAAATCTGAGGATCAACCAGTTGTGAAGTCTTTATTAAATATAATTCAGTTAACTCTATAACACTGCCAAATTTCTTTTCCTTGCGGTTTGGAGGATAGAGATAACATGAAAGAATACAATTTAAAATTTAGCTTTGCTTTACTTACTTAATGCCTTCCAGTGCTCGCATTCAAGAAAGCATTTTCTCGACCGAATGAATCAAACGGATTTCCGAACATTTCTTTTCGACCGGATGAACAAAACCGATTTTTAGAAAACATTTATTAATTTCATTCATTTAATTATTATCATTTTCGCAATTCTCATTAGCGTAATTGAATTTCGTTTCAAACTGCTTTAATCTAAAACATTATAAAGCCGGAAAATCACACGAATTCATGAAGCCCAGACTATCACTTTTTTCTATTAGAAAAGCGTGGCGATGTAAGAGAAGATATGTAACCGATATGGATACACTTGATTCTTTGGAGCAATGACTATAGATTTTAGCTGATAATTTTAATTTCCACTTGAAATTTAACTTGAAATTAAACACAGAAGATAAGGAGAAAGTGAATTATCATAGGGTCAATATCGGATACAACGGCATCATCTCAGGAAATACGAAACTATGAGATTTATGGTCGAGAACCTTGTGGATATTCTCAATCATAGCCAACTGTTTGCTTGTTTTCGATCGCATATTCTGCTGTTCCCTTTTACTGCCGTCTTCTTCACAAATTATTATCAATATGGTTGCTTAGCATTTTTACAGTGACGGAATGTTTACTGTTTTTTGGGAAAGGAAAGGTCTTTGCTCCTCGTTTTGAAATACGTTGCAGAACATTTTCTTAATCGCTGCATTTCCATTCTCCCATATGACAAAGAAAAATACGAAACAACAAGCAAATTTAGATCTATTACTTCGTTCTCGTTCTTAATTCACGGACAATTTTTCCGCAATATTCAGAAAAATAATCAAAACAAAATTAGCGACAAGCATTCTTACTTCAATTTAATAACGACCTTCTCCTTCTTCCCCGTAAACCCCCTGCAGTCTTTAGTATGTATTTCATATCTATTGATGTTTGCCTTCATTTTACTTTTAAAGAATTAACAAAATTCTTTCCAAATTTAGAACTAAAGTAATAAGGTTGCAAAAAAAGAAGGGAAGGGAAAACTTTCTTATGAAAATTGTATACTTCCTGAGATATTTTCATGATTTCATTTTAACTAAAAGGATTTTTAATTAAAAATACAACCTCGCAGCAACGGCTTCAGAAACTTTCTATCACGTGACGCCAGGATCAAAAGTGGCAATGGGGTAATGCTTCTTGGGAAAGAGGCTTTCGCTCACGGTTGTAATTAAAACTGTCCTACAGAAAGGTTTCTCAGTAATGTATGTGCCTTTGTATACAAGTCTTCTAGTATTTCGAACGTAGTATCCTTCAACGTCGGAGCTTATTAAAACTATCAGCTAAATACTTCCCAAATTAAAACAATTTTTTTATATATGCGCCGCTTTATTATAACCTATACCGGAAGGGGTAGAGCATATTCACTTTGTGGTTTCGCTTGTATTTCATTAAAGGTGGCGAGGTAGCTAAAGATGAGTATATTCTTGCTCAATATCATTTCATGAATTGATTTTGCGATGTCCGTTCGTCTATCTGTCTGTGTATCTCTCTGAGAAAATCACGTCTCAGAAGGAATCGTCTCTCCTCTCGGAGAAATTTAGCACGAATATTCTCATGGATTGAAAATAATCAAATTGTCTTAGTTCCATGCCTATATTTTAAATTACGATTTTAAAATCCCATACTTCAGTCTCTACTGAAACTTTGAAGATGAAATTTAATGCGGAGGGAGTGATCGACGTTATAACTCCACAAAAAGTGAGGCGGGCTCTCACTACCGGCACTACCAACATGTAAATATTTTGAGGAAATTTATGTTGAAGAAGAGTTCGGATGCGTAAATTGCGGGGGAAAAAACTACGATATTAACGACCATGAAATATTATTTAAGCATCAAATTTAAATTGCGAGTTTTACATATACTTGCTTTTGTGTAATTTTTAAAAGGCTTGATTAGGTTGCTTTCAATTCTATTCAGGTTAAGTTTTGAAACTTACTTCAAACTGATTTTCCCGCAAAGCGGAGGATTGAAATATGAATCATGAGTCAACACTCGAAAACAAGACAATAATAGGCATAACCTAAAAACTCGCCTCTAATTTAATAAAACATTATGTCGGAAACCGTTTTCAAATTGGTTCAGCCGGTCTTGAAATCATTCGTTTTAGACAAACAACCGAGCATATAGACATATACGTTCGCCTGTACAACACGCCTATTTTCACTCGTTATGAACATGGATGTTGGTGATGTAATAAACGTGACATGGCTTTTAAGAAATGAGAATAGAAATTTATCTGCATGACCGTAGACCCAAAAAGGTTCCAACAAGTTTAAAGAAAAGTGCGTGGTGGTTTTTAAAAATTTTGCTTATATTTTTGGAGGAAATTAAGATACACTTTTCGCAGGAAAAAACTTTATGTAACAACTTTGTATATCATTCATTTTAGTCATTTTAGAAACGTTTTATACACGAGCTCATCAAATTGCAATATAAAATTCATGTTAACTCCATCGAATAATGCGCACGCAAAATATTCTATTGTTCCAATTACGAAGAAAATGTTTTTATTTCAACCATGGGAACAGTATCACAGATTTTCCCATTTGTATGAATTGAGTTGTTGTTGTTGTTCTTGCAACAAAGAATACCTTTAATGTCGAATTCTCTTCAGATTTGTAAATTTGTTCAAAAAGGAAACCAATAACATCTAATGTAATGCAAAATCTTGGAGTGGTATAAATGACTATATTTAAAATACATTAGCACAGTCATATAAATTGATCACATACTCAAACGGCGGGCACGTGCCTGACACTTTATACACATAAGTTCGAAAGTGTGATTGCCCTTTTACAACAAAGTAGCAGTTCTTATCTTAGAAAACCCACTCGCTCTACTAAAATCCTGATTTGTTCAAGACTCTTATTTCAGAGAAGTAAAGCTCTTCCAGAAACAAACAAACAGAAAACGAAATAGGTAGATAGAAAGACGAACTGGCGGTATGGAATAATTACTGTGACAGACCCCAACCACACTGATGTAACGGAACTGATGGATGCAAGGTTGGTGTGAATGTATAATATTATCAGGAGTTACCAAGAGGAACAACATCATAAGCAATCGCAGCAGGAGCAGCGAGAAACAGGAAATAAGCAGGCGATGTCTGAAATAACTCACATCTTCTCCTTTCACAAAAGGACACGTAGTGTCCGTGCCATTCACATGTGTTATATCTTGTGTGAAGTCTATAAGCCACACATATATACGCACAAACAGACAAATATTTAGACGCACACATACGCTTACACACGCTTTTGCATACTGGCGAGGAATTACCAAATTGGGTTGTTAAGATAAATGGAAGGAGGCACGAACGAATCGCATGACTTGAATGAATCCAATAAAAAAACGGCAGAAGGAAGAAATAAGAGAAAGGCTAGAAGAGTGAGCAAGCAATCAACAGCAGTGACAACAGAAAAACAACGACAAAGACATCTACGTTGATTTTTAACGTAAGTTTCCGATTAAAGTTTCTGTAATAAAATGCGAGAAGTAATCGAGTTGCCCAAACCGACAAACCAAAATTGCAAATCGGGAATGCAAATGATAAATCTGAGTCTTTGACAAAATAGAAAAAGTAATATATAGTTAAACAAAAAAATACATTATGGTAACAACGCAAAATATCAATTGAAGCTGAATTTTCTTTGCTTTCACGTAAAGGGTAATGATTTTCTCAGGAATATTGAATAAAAACCTACTAAGAACGATATCCTTGGGCTGGTTGAAATGAATAATAAACCCTATACCCGTAGTGTAAATTTATAGTTTGGTCTTAATAATCAGGGGGTTGCGTAGGCTCGCTTTAGTATTGAATTTCCCTTTTCTTGGTTAATTTAGGCCTACCAACTCATCTTCAACACAACTCTTCTCACACAAATCCACCTATATACTAATAATAGTATAATAGTCTCCTCATTTTTTGGTGGTTTGTATATTAACATCTTGGCCATAAAATATCAACTTCAAAATTCCAATAGAGACCGAAATATGAGCCTTTGATACTTTATTTCATAAATAGTGAGGAATGCAAAACTGAACAAGAGATGGGAAATGTAGCTTTAAAAGAGGCGTGTACCGCGCATTGAGCACTGAGCAATAGGATCACATTATTGGTTTATTTTATGGGTGCAGGGTATATCAGCTTAGATCATGCCGAAGTTAATATTTGTATTTGCTAAACTTAGGATTAATACAAATGAATTATTGAAATGCATGAAAACATATCAAATTATTGAAGTTTGTTGTAATATATATTTATACAGTTGTTGTCGTTGATGTTTTGTTTCTTGTTATATCGCTGTATTGTTTTTATATCCTATTCCCTTTAAAAAAGGGAAAAAGGATATATTAACGTCGATACTAGAAAAGTATATATATTCTGGCTCAGAATGATCCCCTGAGTCGAGTTAGGCCTGTCCGTCTGTCTGTCTGTCTGCTTGTCTGTCTGTCTGCCTGTCTGTCTGTCTATCTGTTTGTCTGTCTGTCAGTTTGTCTGTCTGTCTGTGGAAATCACGATTACAAGAGAACGAATGACGCTATGATATGTATGATAAATATGTATTTATATTTCGTGTTAGGATAGGCTGGTTGGTATTGAAAATGGGCGAAATCGGACAACTCCCACGCCTACTTTTGGTATTTAATATGATTTAAATCATGTTTAAAGCTCAATTTCTCAGCTCCGATTACGAATTTAAAGGTGAAATTGTATATCCGAGTCTACCACCTCATTTGAAAATATAATCTAAAAATGGGGGTGGTCCGCCCACTAGAGACAAAATTCGTACAGGCGTAAAAATAGAGATATTGACATGAAATTTGGCACAAATATTCCCTGTCATCATAGGGTGGGTGCTGTTGAAAATGAGTGAAATTAGACACACCTCAATTAGAGCTCTTTCACAAAAATGAGCGTTGAAAAGGACAAATAAAGCATGATATTTGGTACGAATGTTCTCTGTCATCACAGGCTGGTTATGAATGTAAATATAATAATAAAATATAATAATTAAAATATAATAAAAATATAAATATATAATATATCTATATAACCCGCCGATATTTTATTTGAACGTTGTTATCAAGATATTCGGGAATAGGATATATAAGCTTCGGCCAACCCGAAGATAACGTTCTTACTAGTTTATGTTACCTTTAGTACTAGTGAAGTTAGCACACTTTTTCATAGAACACTTTTTGAGGAAAAACTACCTAAGACACAATTTGGAGAGTAAATGGGTTGCCACATTTGGGAGAAATATTATTTTTAAAGTTGAAATGGTATAATCTTAGACACAAACCCAGTATAGATTTCTATTGACACCTTTGCATACATATGTTCTCTTAGATCGTATAGCTGCGTATGTTATTGCGAATACATGAAAAAATTATCATCCAGCACACATTCGTTCTACAGAAAGTTGTTAAGAGAAGTTTAACTCAAATATACCCTCGAGCATAGACGAAGGTCCCACTTAGCACTCTGTATTAGTCCATATGACAGACTGCTAACGACTTACTAGATATAATTTTTGGAAATTTGGAGAAATTATCATCCAGCACATTTTCGTTTTGTAAAAAATTGTCCAGATATATTTCGATGAGATATATTTTATAGTACAGAGGAAGGTCCCATCTAGCACCCTGTATTCATTCTTATGACTGACTACTAACGATTTACTAGATATGATTTTTTGAATTTTTTTGGCTTGTTCTGGTTCAAATAATACAACACAATTTTGATTGGGAAAAAACATACGAAAAAACCCAAATTTATTCTGACCTTGCCCTTTATCCTTACTTTAGAAATAGCTAAAATAATTCAATGTCCTAAATTAACAGTTACATTAAAACTTAGTTTATACTTCTACTATCGAATAACTTATATTATAAATTGTAGATGCACTCGGTGTAATCCGTAAAATACAAAATTGCTAATCTGGATACTTATTCAGTCTCAAAGGACTCCGCTTTAGTTGCTGTCAAATCTAAAAGAAAATTTATTAATTTTCCATTTTAAACAAATTAAACAATAGAAAGTGACTGATTCAAACACATAATCGTTGGGTAGATCGTGTCGGAATTTTGCACAGCTTTGATGAATTTGATAATTGCAATTATCGCAGAAAACCGTTTTTTTATTTTCCGCTACAATCAGTTTGGCTGCAACAATACAAACAGAATTCTTTGCCATTTGAATACGTAAGACAAAGTTTTGATAACTTGCATCTATAATCTACGGGTCGAAAGTCTTTGTCTGAGAAAGATAATTTTCCGCGAAGTTAAGTATAAAATACCCGCAACTCCATCCATCCGTTTGTTGCACATTAATTAAGATATTATCGAACATCCATCCATCGAGGGGCAACTTTACGAGCCAGTGCATTTCTTCAGCGACTTCATTGTAAAGATAGAAAAAATCGGAAACGTCACTGAAGAATCATTGGCGCCTGAGGTTTCAGTATTTTTACCAAGCGGGTCATAATATTTTACAAGTTTTTTTCTTAACTCTATGACCGCGAAACACCAATGAAAATCTATGGTTACTGGAAATATTATTGTATCAATATTTTTGCTAATTTCTATATAATTTGGAAAGTGTATAATGAGCCTCTCTTTCTCTTTAACACCAAACGCTATTTCCGATCTTGAAATAAATTTGTCCACTACGCATGAATCTAATATGACTAATACGCATGACTAATGCGTTTTTTACTTTACTTACTTCAATGAATACATCAATGAAGTAGCTAATAAGAAAATCATCTAACCACGTATCAGTGATGTTTTCTGTATCAGCTATTAAGACCTTATATTCCGATAATCTAACAAGATATGTTTGCTGCCAATTATTATGTAAAATTGTAGTGCGAACACTTACAAGATAATCTTCTCCCAAATCATTGTGGGACAGGCTTGTGCCTTAGTTTATTCAAAACTAGTCCATTGGCCGCAAAAGAGAAGTTATTTTTTTCAATGTTCAGTTGCGTATATGTTTTTTTTAATATATTATTTATTCTGCTGGTAGTTACTAATTTCTCTAGCCTTCCACGTCCGCAGTATTTGTACTTTTGGCTGGATTTTGTCAGCTTACTTCGCTTTGACCAGCACTCTAATTTGTCTGGCGATGATAATATTTTATTCCCCGTTGCACATCTTTGCTTAGGAATATTCATATCTATTTCTTTGCATATAATATTCCTTCTATTTTTTAAAAGCCGCACAAATCTTCCAATCTTTACAGGCAATCCTTCAAGTTTTATATTGGAGCCCAGACAAAGGTATTTTGTATTTTTGAAATGGCCTTCCATTCTACCATTTGTTATGTGCTTCTCTTTGCCTTTCTCTTTGTTGTAGCTTTTTCCGTCATTGATTATGGGGCTTATGATTTGAAAGCCTTAAGGAAATCAGGGTTATAGAAGGGATTACTTTTTTCCGGCAATGAAGAATTTTTTCGATTAAGTTTATCTCCTTCATCGACTATATTTTCAAAATCTCGGTAAAATGAGCTCCTTTTGTATTGCGCTACCTCGATTATATCATTATAGGTTATAGGTTTTCTCCTCCACGTTTTCATATTCAACGTACATATTTAAACACAGCTTGCTTAGAGAGTATTTTATATCCTCTATTGTATCATCCACCTCATGAAGTAGGAGCTGGCAGAACATACGACACCAATATCTTATGTTTTGATAGTTGTCTTCGTCGTACAAGTACGAAATTATTTCTTTGATTCCACCAGCTATCTTTTTATTTCCGAAGTATTTATCCACTTCTCGCGTCATGTTATGCTGGTAGTGCGCAACGCATAATTTTAGAACTACTTTGTTCTCCACCAGCTTATATCGTTCCTGAATTATTTCAAAAGTGAAGTTTATGTAGTCTAGTAGACTCATTTGATTTAGACTTAAGCATGCTGCATTTAGTAGAGCTAAACTAAAGTCTGTGACTTTTGTGGTAAATATCGGCCACATTTTTAGTTATTTGCAGTTACTATAAAAGGTGTTTAGCCAATAGCCTATAGAGGACTGATCGTATAATGACGAAATCCTCTGAGCTATTACAAATGTGCGATTATTGGGGGCATTAATGACCATGGCATAATAATATATTATTTTGTCCGCCTTATTTAAAGCTCTGACAATATTCCCCGTAGCATCGAGGTGACATAAAATATCCATATTTTCCATTTTTTTTATCGTGGTTATTTGTTTTTCACTGAAGAGATGGATATCTAAGTTCCGGGCAGCTTGTTGTACAAATATATCCCCAGTTTGTTTTTCATCTGCCATCATTTTTAAGATATATTGGAAGTCGTTTTCGCCGTAATCTGCTTCATTCGAAGCTTCACTGCGAATTTTCCTTGCAATGGCATCAGAAATTATATTCTGTAAATTATTTTCTACTGTCAGCATTGAAATATCTACACTTTTTATACACTCTTCTCTGTATTCTTGGGGATATATGGTCATTAATTTTTCTTTTAATAACTTACGATTCTTCCCCCTCACCTGACTAGTCAGGTATGAATCGTGATGTTTCTCACCTCTTACCTTAATAAGTAAATGTATTGCGTTTTTCTCAAAATTCCATTTCGGTATAAACACGTGAAAGCCTAAAGTGCAATTTTGATGCCTACATACAAATCTTAGGCTATATAAGTATTTTTTTGTTTTTGTAGTCCTTTTGCAGCTACAATGCAATTATGTATGCTTTCAATTTTAGGCCTTACAAAGTAAAGATAATCCGCTGAAAGGGCCCATGACTCTTTGTCGATTATTTTAAAATAGTCTTCGTGACTCAATGATATATCAAACCGTTCAAAGGTTTTATTTTTCTTAACTGTTTTTATATGGGTGACGGTCGGATGTAACAGCTTCTCAGAGTTTCTATCTGAAACTATAAAGTTGTCATAATTTTCTTTTTTATTCAAAATTGAAGGCAACAAAGGATTTTGTGGAGTACGAAAGTCTTCGGATGAGTTTGTATTGTTGCAAGGTTTAATTTTTAATTTAGTCACGCTATTGCTTAATTCATTATTTTCATTTTCTTCTCTATTAACACTAGATCAACCGACGGCGGTCAATTGACCGTTCTGCAATTTTAAATAGCTGCTGCTCATAAAGTTTGATAGGTACGAACTTGAAATTTCTTGACTTTTACTATTTTTACGCGATCTATCAAATTTTGAAAATTTTTGTATTTTAAAAATATTTAATTTCTTGTACACCAAGTTTTATACTATTGTTACCGTGAGCGGTCAATTGACCGTTTACGTATTTGTCATCAATAATTCCATAATTCTCACATGTGATTGTTTCACATAAGTTTTTTCGTAAATATGCGAGTACAAAACTAAAGGAACTCCAGCGAACCGGCTTTGGCAAAAATGTTTTTCGTTGGAAACCAAAAGATTTGCAATAGTAAAAATATGAAAGTACAAAACTCAAGGGATTCCAAGAAGCGGCTTTCCAAACAAAGACCAGAAGATGAAGACCAGCCAAGCGGTTCAACAGATTCAGACTCTAGTTGGGAGCAACCAGGAAATAGTATTGAAGAAGGCGATACTGATGCAGGTGATTGTGAGAACTTTTCCGAAGAAGAAAGTGAAAATGTGTGTGTGTGTGTCTAAATGCCTAAAACCGCAGAGGGCTCAAGTTTTGGCATTCCAAGATAAATTATCTCGAACTAAGATCACAGATATTTAGTTGTCGGTTTCTAATAAAAATTCAAGATCTCAGTTCTTTTCAATTTATGACAAATCTTGTATATACTATGAATGTTTTATTTTCTGTTTATTTTTTCTTTCCTTTGCCTCTTTTTCTTCAAGTTATTCAATCCAAAGTAGAACCATATTCAAATGTTAGTTATTATGAAACTGGGTTTCATCACTCCTGGGCCCCGAGGTCTTTTAAAATGTACCTACGCTAAGCTGAACTCTATATATAAATATTCGAACTTAAATGAGCAAGCCATTTCGTACTTGAAGTTGAGTTCATTTTTTTAGCCATTAGAATAAATTGAATAAAATTTAAATAATTTTGTTCAAGATTGATCAATTTTTAAATGATAAATAGTACAATTTAAATTAATTACCGAATAAATATAATATAGCAGAATAATATAACAGAATAAAAAAGGAACAAACAATGTTAAAACTAAATTAGATTACTAACACATACATTAAGTTATCGGAGTGCTAAAAGCGTTATAAACAAAACGAAAATTTTTGCAAATTTTCGCAAATCAAAAATGTCAGAGAGTTATCTATGTAAGAATTAAAAATTTCTTGAAAACTGTATAAGTAAAAATAAATCCAGAGATAATATAATTAAAATTTCAAATAATAAATAACAGAATTATTAAAAAGTATGATAACGATTATGGAATAACCTAAGATAATTAAAATTAAATTAAGTTATTTGAATTTAACTAAAATCACACAAAAATTGATAATTATTAAAATAAAGTGTTTAAAAAGTTAAATTATTCCTAAATATGTGTCGAAATTTAATGAAGTCTTCAGTAAAGAAATACAACTAAAAAAAGGAAGTAAGTTTATTAAAACATAGAATTATTTAAAAAAGTTAAATAATTACAATTAATAAAAAATAAACCAAATCAATTTAGAAAATAAATAAAATAATTGGAAAACAAGTATGAGCGCTATCTTCGGCCCGGCCGAAGCTTAAATACCCTACACCTATATCTAGTAGAAACGCGGATCACGCCCATTTTTTCAAAATAATTCAGTATTCGCGGTCTAGTTCCAGGATAAAATTTTGTCTTCAAGTTCGCTCTACAAACGAAGAAACTGAGCATCGTATATGCATACATTCATAAAAGGTATAAAAAATAGGCGTTTTTCCCATCCGATTTCGCCCATTCGCCCATCAACTTGCTTACGATAATGGAGAATATTTGTGCCAAATTGCGTGACCATAACTCTTTTCGTCCTCTCGTAATCGTGATTTCAACAGACAGACTGACAGACGGATGGAAAGGGCTTAGTCGACTCAGGAGATTGTTCTGAGCGAGAATATATATACTTTTCCACGCATGCCACACCTCCTTTAATGTGGTACAAACGGAGGAACAAACATAATATTCCCTAAACACTTCGGGTGTAGGGTATAATAAATACAGTTATAAAAAGAAAATCTGTAAAAATAATGAAATAAGTAAATAATAATTATAAATTTATTTTGTCCGAATAGGAAAGAATTTAGTGCGAGCATTATTCTGAAAATCCTTCGTATAATACATATTAGGACGTAAGTTTTCTATTACAAATATTCTGATAACTTCTTGCAAACAGTTTTCAATTAAGTAAATACTTCTTCCAATGGGATTATTTTAGATTATTTTTAAACGTTCCTTCATACATGCTCGATTTAATTCAATTTGTTAATAAGAAACTTTTTACCTACTGTCGTTCACTTTGTATACATTTATACAGTTATACATTCCCTGTGAAGTCATACAATTTGCTCACGTGCTGGTATGTCTTCAGAGATTTGTTTCTGAGGTTTCAGCACGCTCACACACCTCACAGAGAAAATTCTAAGAAGCAACTAATTACAAGTTTAGCAATTGTTTCCAATATTCTTCTTCTTCTCGATCCGAAGAAAGAAACGTATTTCGGATGCTCCCGATAAGGACCTTGGTACTGGTTTTCCTAATCCACGTAATGTCAAATATTCATAATTCCCGTATTAAAGAAAAAGGTAAAATCAAATGAATTAAGAAGGCTATATTCGGCTTGCCTGAAGTTCGTGTACCCTACACCCGTAATGTAAATTTATAGCTTAAATTCAATAATTAGTGAACGTTATTGAATGACGTTATGGCCACTCATATAAAATTTCGCTTAAATGTCCCCCAACGTTTATGAGTTTTGATTTCCAAATACAAAGAATCAAGAAACTAAAAACTTCTTGTCTAGAAAAATTGACAATCATGAAACTAAAATGATATTTTTAACACCGAGTTTTTTCAAGGAAAGCTTGGTAGCACGTTTGATTGCTTGATAGCAAGCATGCTTAATACAATGTTTGTTCAGAAATTTTAGAAATTACATTGTTTGAATCTTAGTTACTACGAGGTTAGTTACGAGGTGGCCTCGAGTTAGTTACTATTCTCAGAATTATGAACTAAACATCGTCGCGAGCCGGTGAAGTATCCGCTTCGCTGCCCAAGGGAAATAAAGGAGGGGTATTTTACACATAAAGATACACAAGTGCATACACGAGATATCATTAATAATAATGACATAGCATAGCATAATCATATAAATACAAACAATATGTGCCCTCTTAATAATTTAAGCCCAACACGGTTATGAGACGGTTTCGCGACACCAATTTCATGTAAATGTCGCGCTTAAGTTCATCAAATTAAAATATGAATAAAATTTATTCACTATCCATGCGGACCTTCAGATATGCAATAATGCCTTTTTATCCAATTTTACATTTTCATATTTTATTGCTGGTTTCGCAATGTTATTTCAATATAGGAAATACTTTTGGTTATCTTGTGATTCTCGTGTACATAAATCGGATATGGAAAGCATAGAATATATATTTGAAATTTAATTTAGAATAATTTATCAAAATATTTACCTTAATTGTGCTTTATTAATGGGAGACTAAGCAACAGTGGGTTAAATAGTGTTAAATCAAAAATATAATTTAACCCAGGAAGTAATCCCGAAAGTATTCCGTGGAAGAGGAAAAATTACAAAGGCTTGATAATTGGGGAAGTTATGAATTTTTACCACTTTGAAAATTGTAATTTTGAAAATGCCTTTGACGATACGCGAAATAATTTTTTTCTCGGATTCTGATCTCAGTTGAAAATTGTAGATTAAATTTGATGGATAATTTAACTATTTATTTGATGTTTTCTTTACAAGAAAAAACAGCAAATAATATAATGGTTCACAAGTGAAACAAATAAATTTCTGAAGGCCGCATGTTTATTTTCTACATGTGAATTCATGCGTTAATAATTTATAACTGTATTTTATTGATGCGTAAAATCAATAAGCAATCGATGCAAATACGATTAAATTTAAGCAATCTTTTATGATATAAAATATTCATAAATACTGAAATATTGACGGGGTGCATTGTGCCGTTAACAAAATTTTTCAATTCAAATAAAATTATTTAATTTATTTCACAAAATTATTAGAGCTATGTGCGATTTTTTAATCAAACTCGCCAAATTAAAGGAGCAAAATTAAAAATTAGTGTAAGTCTCTAAGGAACAGTCAAAATTACAAGCATGCATTATAAAAATTTTATATTTTTCCCTTGAAATTTGGCCTGGAAGGTAAGGAATTATGCACCAATTCAGTGCCCACAAAACACGTCACTGCTATGGTGCCATATAAAACAATTTCAGTGCCTCCATGAAAGTTTTAAACAATTATGTATTTCGCTGGATTTATAAGTCTCTGTATTGGTAACTTCGTATATTTTAGAGCGGAAATGATTATAGGAGCGGAAAGTTACCAAAATCCTTTTTATATAGCTAAAAAATGTATGGTTGAAGTCATAAATGAAGATATTTTACAACATTTAAGAGTAAGATATATCAACGATAGTCTGTTTATGTTTTTATGTGTTTAGATCTCTATGGTAGTAGCAATTGAAAACTGAGGATTATGAATATATAATGAACCTTATGAATGCTAAATGTCGCCGTCAGCTTCGGTTTAGTTGTCTTTAGAATAGAAAGAAACGCCAATCGAGTTTATCTAATTAAAACATTACTAACAAATTTCAATTAAGAATCATATTTAAACTTACATACACTTAAGGAAATCCAAGGATTTTCTTGGGTTTGTGGCTCGAGTGCGTCTGTTTGTGTGTGTATGAGTGTGGGTGTATCATGTGTGAATTGTAAACCTAGTTAAATTGTTTTTGTCTGGTTTTGTCGCTCACTGCCGTTCTCTGCATATCGTTTACGTTAAACTCTGCCACACGTTTTGGCGCTTTCTTGAAAAAAACGCGATAGGAAATAATTCAATTTTCCAGAAAATGTTCGAAAAAATGTCAGTTTCCGCATTAGTATATGCCTGAACGTGTCAGTCTGTCTGCCTGGTTATGCGCCTTCAGTAAATTATCTTTGCAAATTTTTCGCTCTATTCTTCCTCTTCCTGCTTTTGTTAAAGTGTTGTTCAGTTTGCGATTGTTTTTAGTATAAAAGCTTGAGTTGTCTTTTGTTATATTATCGTCTCTTGAGTGTTTCTCGTTATTTCGCAAGTGATGTTAAACGTTGTCACAAAAAGCAGCAGCCACAGAAATAATAGCCAGAGCAGTGGCATAGATTTCGAAATGCATTCTCATCTTCTCTTAGCCACTTGAGATCAAATCAATTCTTCCTCGGCAGGATAACAATCAAAAGTTCTGGGAGAAAACTGAAAAACCTCCATCAAACCTACTTCAGCTTCTAAAAGGAGCTTTCTTATAATAAAAAATAGAAACTGGAGCGGAAAAGCTATTCATTAATTGTTGTGCTCTTCCTCACTTTGGTTATTCAGTGAAGACGTGATTTAATCAAAAAGATCTCAAAAGATTTTGAATACATTAGCTTTTTTCTGATTGCAGGTCTTTGACTGGAAAAGATACAAGCATTAAATCTGAATTGTGCGAGAAACCCTTCAGTTTTGCTTGGAAGAGCTTCTCAAGGATTACAAGTTTCGACGACAGTAAAATAAAAATATGTATACATCACACATAAGAATAAATTAAAAAAATTAATAAAAAAATAAGGGTTAAATTGGACTATTGGGATGTTAGCAACGGTGATACTTACCAGCGGCAGGCTAAGTGGCACCACTGAATATTGATGGGGAGTTAGTCAAACATGCTAAAAGATTTTTTATAGCCCACTTTTGGTTGATATATAATCTCATCACATTTAACAGCACAAAGGGAAATTGTTAAGCGCTAACACTTGTTAAGATTTCGTATTCTGCCCGTATTAACTATTTTGTTAACTACTTATCAGATCTTGGCAGATATATTTTGACAGAAATAGGTAATATAGCAATTTACATATTTGGGAACATACCTGTTTATAAAATTTTGCAATGACAAATATACGATAAAAATAAATATTACTAAGTATGGAGGAGTTTCTTTTGGTTTTTGCACTTATTGAGGATGAGCGGAAACAAAAAATCGAAATTTTTTAGTAACATATGCGACGTACCGACCCATTCTCCTTACCTGAAAAGGAGTTCTATAAAAATTTCAGAATGTGAAAATCACCCTTGCAGTATTGCTGAATTTTGTTGTGTATTTCTCCCCGCCAACAATTAAGGGTGCTGTTGGAAAAATGCCATATAGAATGCCAGTTGCTCTACAGTAGGTCATTAGGTCGTTAGAATTCAGCTTTCCTGAAACATTATGTAAGGAAAATATCTAAATTTTAAAACAATAAATATATAAAAACAAATAAATTTTTACTTCTCCATAAGTTCTATTGCTTTGTTTTTGATATTAAGCAGCTGCTATGTCAGACGGAAATTCACCACGTGTGGTGAATTTTTACATCACTTGTGTAGTTAAGGATTTTTCAGAATGCTAACTAACTAAGCTAAACTGAGTCCTTAACAATGATTTAACAGAAAACATGTTAAATTAGCATGTTAAGAATAGTTAATCATTGAACCACATATTTTTCCCATATCTTCTCAAGATGGCGTTATGAAACCTTCTTAACGCAAATCGCCTGCTTTTTATTTGTTCATCAAATTTTCATAATATTTTATGTAATCAAACTCTTCCTCAGTAAAAAAATCTGAAGAGGAAATTATTAGGAAATTAGGTAATAAGTAAACTACAAAACTAAAAGTGAAGTAGTCTTGATTGTGTGCAGTAATTGAAAGTTCTGCGTATTTACCTGTTTATGATGGTAAATGGCAAAAGATGTAACGGCGTATGGCGGCTCAGCTAGAATCACATACAAAGGCGGTTATATTCTCTTGATGAGCTCGGGTGTGGAAATGCACTAAAGCATCCGGGTGCCGGGACCCATAGACCGGTAGAGGTGTTAGATAGGCCTCGACCATACCTAAGGTGGAATGTCCATGCCTTACACATGACTTCCATAGGTGCAAATGCTGCGGCTTGGCAACCCGTAGCCATTGGGCGCCAGTTGTCGTCATAAACTATAAAAGGTATATTCACAAGGTCTATACCTGCAACCCCGTGTGGGATGGCCCACCATGGACTTAAGCCAATCATGGCAGGCGTCCGTGTAAAGGACAATAAGACATCTATCTCTCTCTTAAACTAAAATTTTTCCAGATCATTTATTAGAACAGATGATTTATTGCATTTGCAGTTTTCTAAAGCAACTTTATTGTATATTTTGTTTAACATTGCAGTCTTTCCATCTTCTTAGATTCGGTTTTAGTCTGTTTTTATTCTTTTTCCAGATTTCTCCTCTTCTTTAGGTTACTCGTTTGCGTCCCTCTCTCCTTCCTCCTCCTTCACCATACACCCTTCCCTTCCCAACCTCCACAGCCATTTACACGGTATTCTCCTTCTCCTCTCTTTATTATTTTTTTATGTCTCTAACTTTATCGTTGTCTTCATAAAGTTATTACTCTACGACACGCAGAAATTCTTTGATCAGGTAGGCGTGATTCTTTAAATTAAACTCGAGATTTCCTGAGCATAAATTCTTGAGCAAATAATTCAACGTTGAAAAGGTGTAAAAAAAGTTCCCTATCGATAAAAATTTTATCAGTTCTTTAGCTCGGTTTGCAAAAAAAGTAATGTGAAACAAGTAAGAATGTTAACTTCGGTCTGAACGAAACTTGTATGCATTTAAAGCTGGTACACGCCATAAAAAATTATAGTGTGGTCTTAACAATGACCCCTCTTTAGTGCCCTATTTCCCCATCCTTGGATAATTTGTATCTACTAACTAATCTTCGACACTATTCTCAAAAGTATCCGCACATGACAAGTGTAATATTGGGCGCGCCTCTCTAATTTTTTGGTAGATTTGGATTTTGAGTCTTCCTCGGTCCTAAATTTTTAGCCTCGAAATAGTGACTAAAAATGAGGCCTTTTAATTTTATTTCTTAAAATATAGACGCGACACTAGGTCGATATAGTCCATTTTTAAAAACAAACAATTTATATTTATGTCAACAAACGCATAGACGGATGGAAATATAAGTAGGCAGACAGGCAAACGGACACACAGGCAGACTAAACTGACATGGCAGAAACAGAAACAAACTACATACGCTTTCCAATACCCGTCATGCCTCCTTTAATGCGCTACAAACGAGGTAACAAATTTAAATACTCCTCACCCATTTAATGCGTTTTACTTTACAAAAAATTGACCTCATTTTTGTCGGTATAGTTTTCGATGACGCAGTTGTTTCTGTTGTCGTTGCCAATATTATTTGCAACTTATCTTTTGTCGAAATTACGAAATTAATTGCAGTAAGACATCTGTGTAAGACTATCGTTGAAAATTATATACTCTACGATATGAAAAATTTTGCCACCGGGTAAAATCAAAAGTTAAAAAATTAAAAGTTAAAAAAAGTTAAAAGTTTAAAAAAAAGTTAAAAAGGCCCCTTTTGATTTGATCATCTTGATCATCTTGACAATGACAAAATGAGTCCAAACATTTGTGGTTTGGACTTCGCCTCTGACAGACAATGGCTTAAAAATTATCCCTAAAATCTATTTGACAAAAAACTTCCCCACACTTTGATTGCAATGTCAATTAAAAGGCGTGTATTAATTAAAGCGACAGGTGAAAGTAATTTGAATAATTTATTTCATTTCATTTCTTACATTTTTTCCTTTTTCCGGGGCCAACTTCGGTCCACTACATGATTTTTATAAAGTCGTTCATTCTCTGCTTTTATTGTGCTTTCTTCTTTCCTTTTATTTTAATAACTTTTCCATAATGCGTAGTAAATCTCTTTGGTAAAACGAAATGATGCAGTGGTGGCGCATTGGGAAAGTTACTACTGACGAATTACTCCACCCAACTTTTGTTTTTTGCAGATTCCATAACCATCGGAATCGAAAAACGAAAATATCCCTTTTATTTTAGGATGAAAGAAAGGTCAAATATTAAAGTAATTAGAGTGCGGTAATCGAAATAAACAAAATTACATTTAACTGCCCCGAACCAAAATGATTTGATGAGTTTTATATTGAAGGAAAAAAGGAGAAGGAATTTAACGTCATAAAAGACAATATGGAAAACAAAAGCAGAAAAGAGCTTAAAAGCATTAAACAAATTTTCTTCAGGTTGAGAATCTAAAATGTGAGTTATTTAAGTATATTGGAGCGACAAGCGATTTTGTTGGAATCTCTGTTCCAACAATTTTTTTCGATCCTCGAACCTTCATAAAAATTTATTTCCTTAAAATATTGTTTCAACAAAGGGCAGCACATGCTCTGTTTTTTGTACAAGGGCCCAAAGCAAATAGGGGTTGCATTAAAAATCTGTACGTTCTTTCCATTTCCATTTGTGTTAGTTGAATGATATTTTCAACGAAATCGATTATAATTAATTTCAGATTACGCTCTGGGTTATAACGTTAAAAGGTTTAAAAAAGTAGGTGAAATAAAAGAAACCTTATTCTGTCAAAATTCTGGGACAAAAATACTGAATGCATTACCGACATCTCATTTAATCTAAAAAAATATACGGACTTTCAGAAAAACCAAAGAAGGAATAATGTGTCAAAATATGTCTATTATAGCACAACGTGTTAAAACGGAAGCCTCAGCAACAATAGATAAAACGATAATTTATCGCCGTCATCCTTTAGCGCCGTGAACTGTAATCACGAACAGCGTCGATATCATTGTAATCAGTGTCATCACCATCGTGATGGTGGTCGCAATCATAGCCAACGTGCAAAACAAACCACGACTAGCTCTTCACTACATAAAGACAATGGCAAAAGGAAAAGATCAGAAGAAGACGATAATGACCAATAGTAAGAGGAATCACTAAGCCATGAGAAAATACAATAAAATTTATGGACTCTGCATTGAAATTCATAGAAATTCTCGGATAGCGAATCGTTTCTAGAGTGATAAATTACGTAAACAGAAATGGCATGGTATGGACCGGACGAGAACCAATCCTTTTTTAAAATATTATTCCTGTATCTGCAGCACATGCATAGAAATCTGTGCAATAATAACCAACGTTCAGTTCTCTGCTTTTCCTTGGAAATATTTTTCTATTCACTGCAAGCTCTATTTCACGTCCTTCTTGCTAGCAGAAAAGGGAAAACAGAAAATACATTCAATATAAATTTTTATTCTTTACGAACTATATGTCAATAAAAATTAATGTAGTAAATGATATAAAATTTATTATATAATTAAAATGTAAACGAAAGGAAGAAAGTAAAAAATATATGACAACAAAATTATAAAAATTAAAAAGTAAAAATTTTAAATATAATTAGAAAAAATTTATAAGGGATTGAAAGTAAAATAGGTAAAAAAGATAAATTACATTTATAAAAAATTCTACAAAAACAAGAGAAATTATTCTAATCAATTTATATAAAAAAAAGTAAATACAATAAATAAAATTGCTTAATTTAAGAAATTGAAAAAGTGTTTATGTGATATTTGGGAAGAATTCAATAAATATTGCTGTTTGCAGACATATTAAAAAGTTGTTAAATTAGTTTGGAAAACAAACCCCATGAATTTTATTCAATTACGTTGTACCAGTTTCTAAACAATAACTTAAGAGGACGTCCTAAATTACAATTTAGGTAAATACTGTTCTCATTGGCGACGCAAAGGAGAGAAGTGTCTTATTTAGAATTCCTAAGCAATATTCCTATTGAAATTTTTTCTTCGGCTATTTAAATTATCACCTTCTTAATTAAGCAAGATTTTTAAAACATTTCCATTAGAGTTTATGCGTAAAAAGTAATAAATTGGATTCGAGCATAAATGCAACTTCTTCTATCAGCAGGATCCTTTTATTTTTCACTTCAGAATAATCAAAGCTGCAGCAAACTTTTCGAAAGTAATTTGCAAAACGTTCACCTGTTACGATGTTAAAAATGAGACGGCTTTAAAGCGGTTCTATACGCCACCTGTGTGTGGTTGCATAATATGTGAACTTTATAGCGGGGGCGAAGCATATTTCTGTAAGGTGATATTGTAGAAAATTTAATTAAAGTTTAAATTAATATTTTTATTTTCACACACACGTGCAAGCACATACACACATATACATACACACGCATAATCTGCTGCTTTCCGAAATCCAATATTTCTGTGTATGAATGAATTTTATGTAAGCCAGTTTCATTCAGTTCAGGTGTGCTCGCCTTCTTTTATTTCAAAACTAAAAATATTACTTATTATTACTATTAAATTATAATGAGACTTATGTTACTTATTATTACTATTCAGTTCTTATCAAATAAAAGTCGAAATATATTTTGGATTGAATTTAATAATTTAGTCTGTAAATTCCAAAAAAAGGAGAACTTTGGAGAACTAAAATTTAAATTGATGTGCTGCGAAAGTGAAATTGTGAAAATTCGGGGAGAATTTCAGTTTTCGTCATTAATCCACAATGAGTTTACAAGCCCTCTACTTCAGGGTTATTCTTGGTCTTTAGATGCTATGGGAGGAATTTTTGAAAGTCTCTGTGATAAATCGATTATTCGTATAGTCGTTTATTACATATTTGAGAAAAATTGGTAGGTACTAAAATAAACCTCGTCGGATTATTTAATTTAAATATTTTCGCCAAATATAATGAGTAATCAATTTATATTTAAATATGCTTTTTCGCTCAACAGCAAATACTGCATGCAAGCAATGAATATATAGCTGAAGTTTAAATGGGATTACTTCCGGCTTCCGGTTAGACTTTATTTGTCTCTGGATGATGGAGTGAAAATTAAAAATTGTAAATTAAATTAAATAAATTAAATTACATAAATAAATTGTTCACGACTTTACATCGTCGAATATTTCATACCCCTGCTGAAAAAAGGAACTCGTTTCAGCTGAGAAAATAAATCTCCTAACGCAAGTAATATCTACTGTTTTTTCGGTCCTAATACGAATTCACTCATTTTTAAAATAAAACAATTTCAAATAGCAGAAACTATTCGTGCTACATTCCGTGACAATAGCTCCCTTGTAGTTCCATTTTATTTATAATTGTGGTTTAGTGGGTGAACCACACTCATTTCTTCATAAAAACTCAATATTCATGGATGAGCTCAAGGTTAAAATTTTGCCATCCAGTTCAATCTACAAACGTTAAAAGTGATACAAATGTAGATATATTCATATTAGGTATCAGAAATGCGCATGATTCTCTTGAAATTTGTGCATTTGTGTATCTTGAATATTTGTGCAACATTTCACAACACTCCACTCGTTCTCTTGCCTTCTTCATAATTGTGGTTCTGATGGTGAAGCGTCTGGCGTCTATTTTTTGCAAAAAAATTAACGCTCGTGGGGGCCGCACACTGCATAACCCTTTCATAATTCATGAAGTAACTAAATTTACTTTGTTCATGTTTTTTCTCTGTTTACACCGACGTTGGCCAAGTTTGTGTAAACGATGTATCTGGATGTGCGTTGATCCCAACTATTTTTTTGTATTAATAGATTTTTCAACGGGCTTATTTTGTTCCTCTCAACTCATTTCTCCTTCTTGAATCCATTCTTTGCCCCTTCACAGCATCGCTACTCTCGGCAAATCTCTCCATTTGTGCGGACAATGCCTGGTCTGAACAATAGAACACATAAAAGATCACTGCATGATGCGATTGAACCATAGATTTTTAGCCATTGTTTGTGAAAAATGAAAAGGGAATCCAGAAACGATTCAGGAATCAGGAAAGGAGGCCAGTGAAGCGGGCACTGTACACACCAACTGGATACACTAACAACAACCGCTTGAAAAGGTGCAACATATGACATTCCTGAGGTTGTCAGCCTTAATGGACTTAAAATCTGTTGTACCTTCATTCCTAACGCATACCAATCGGTTGCTAATTTGAATACCGCTGAAATTATTTCCAATAATAATAAAATACGGCGGCCGTAACTATGGTGCAATTAATACTGTATATATTATTAAAAAGTAATAAAGCTAATGTCGAACTGGCTGAAACTTATAATGGGTTTTCCAATAAGTGTGATGTTGAAATTGAATAAATCAAGCTGTGTGAGAGGTATTAACGAAACTTTTCTTTTATTTGAAAGGCATTATGCGTGGAATATAACATATGACGAGGTGTCAAACTTTCAGTGACTCTGCCACATAGATCTGGCTGAATTTGAGCGATGGCCTCGCGGAGAGTGATAGATGTAGACTGTGCCAGGAGGAGGTGGAGACGGCGAAGTATATTGTGAGCTTTTGTCCTGCGTTGGCGATTAGAAGATTCTTGATCTTTGGGCAACAATTTATTGACACGGATCAAGAAAAGCTAAGCTCCAAAGGTATACTCGCGTTGACACGTGACGTGGTGATGAGGCGAGAAATCGTTCATGACTGATCGTGTCTGTGGGGGACGAAAAAGGACCTATTCGTTCTGGTCTGCTTCGACTTTCCTCCCGACGGAGAGGTGGTTTTAGTGGGTAGTCGTCCGTAGCGGGGTTGGAGTCCCACACTATCAGGCGGACCTAGGTGCAACAATGAGTTGACCGGCTACCTGATGTGCGTAAAGGCATTTCCATCCTCTTCTTAAACAAAAAAAAATTACCATGATAATTATAACTTGATAATAATGACAACTTGACACTGCATTGGTTGGCATATATATACGTCAACGCGAAAGCAAACAAATTTGAATATTTGAAATCAAATTCGAATCAAAAATATTTTAAATGAAACGCCTAATCTTTGCTAGTGTTTACATTTTTAACTTCAGTATTAATTGTTGTAACTAGTTGTTGTTTGCTCCCTTGTTGATATAGTTATTCCCCCTTATCTCTTGTTGTTGCTGAATTTGTGGACAATGATTGAGACCGTATGGACTGCGGTCGGTGGTGATGGTATTTATGATGGACCTATTGAAACATAAATTTCGGTAGAAATCTAATAAACTATACGGGGAAATCAATGAATTAGATTTAATCAGTTTGCAGAGAGCAATTATGTAAATTTTATGACACATTTAGTGCGTCACAATTTGTGGAACCAAAAGTGTACTAGCATTTTTATGTTACTTTTAATTTAAATTATCTGCGAAGTCAGTTTTCAAAAATCGTTGTGAAAAGAAAAACACCGGATGAAAACTAGAAAACCAGATGAAAACTTTTGCATGTTGATAAATAATCCCGTAAACGTTTGTTGTCATTAAAAAAATTGATTTTAATTAACAATAATTTTCAACAAAAAATCCTCATATTTATTAAAGTAATCTATTTTATTTTTGAGATTTTTCAATTCCTTTACTTTTGGTTTTGTATTTTTAAATTAATTTTTTAGTTACTTTATTTGTAATTTTTTTAATTACATATTTTTGTATTAAAACTTATAATAGATACAAGCTATAATAAATATAGTGTTGATTTTTCTTTAGTCCTAGCAAAATTTCCGTCAAACTACTACATTTTGAGTTCTTTCCAGTCCTAACCTAATTTCCTCCTTCAGTTTGAATTTCCCAACAAAAAGAAGAAGCTGTGGTGAAAAAATGTTGTGAAATAATTGAACGTAATCGAAAAAAGGCTATTGGAAGGGCGAGTCTATCAGGTGGAGGACAAAAGTGAATTAGAGCAATTTGAGTCTCAAACCGCAGTAACTTCTGATGAGATCCAGGGCGGTAATAGCGAAGTGAATAATGTGAAAAAGATGAGAAATCTACAAATTATTTTTTACCACTGTTTATAATATTCGAGCTGGTTTAATATATTTTGTATTACATTTTCCAATTCGGAGACAATTTTTTAAATACTAAATACCCTTCCTATATCTCATTTCCAGTGGTTTAAGACCTAAGGAGCCTTTGATATGATGATGATAAAATGTTCACTGCATCTATTAATTTAGACGAGACTTTGCAGCATTAAACCTGAAATTGCAATAATGTAGGGTTGGTTTACTTTTTGGATTTTGTCGTAAAATCCGCAGTCACTCGTTGTTACTTTGCAATATTTATGGCAGACATTAAATTGGGGTAAGCACTGTTTTAGGGTTTTAGTGTGGATGTGTGTTAGGCTGACACGCTTCCGTCGAAAATCCACAAGAAATTGAAATAATTATAAACATTCCTACAATACAACACACACCACACACACACCCACACACACACACACATACAATCACACCGCATTGCCGTTATGTAACAAAGGCGCAGTTATCAAGTGCAGATACTTGGGTGCAAGTATATGGGTCTAGTAAAGTACTCATCTGAGTGAATGTGTTAGAGCGCGGGAATATTGAAAATGTCTGCATGAGTATTTGTATGTTTGTGCGTTTGCCCAACGGTGTGGATGTATGTCTTTATTTCAACGCAAAACAGGAAACTGCATAATGAACTATACGCCAAGATAATTTATATCTTCGTAGTGACTGACAAGTAGATAACAAGGGCTGTAGCAGTAAGATCAGTGGAAGCACTGGTAGGGAATGTATCAGCATCGTTAGTTTAATCGTCAATATTATTTTCAGTTTGTAACTGCTATCCAGTTTCCAAGTAGCGCTCGTACAGCTTTGAAGTTATTACCTTTTCTTTACAACCCACCAGCACTTGACGGGAGATTACAATAAAAAGAGGAAATAATATGGATACATAAAACACTAGCAGCACCGCGATGATTAGAGAATCGTGATAGTAAAAATAGGAAGTGCACAATTGCTGTTTCTTGTAAAGTTGGCTTCAAAATTAGCCAGCGCACTCAAACGAGTGAGCGTAGCACTAGAGGGGAATCAACCATGTGTAGTATTTAGAAATTAAAGCGTGAGAGATATAGGGTAGAAGACCAGCGAGAATGAGCTTAACCTTTTATAACTGATAAAGGTTCTTAACGGAAGACTTTATTGTGTTTTAATATATGCGGCGGCCAAACGTCCCCTCGCAGGAATAGAAGACATCATAATATTGGAATTGGACATCTTGGACAGATTTTATCTTTAAAACTTAGTTGTTTTGTTGTATATTTAATTACGGGTTATGCTTGAAGATTACCAGCCGAAACCAGTTTAATTTAGTGATTTTATATCTCTAAGGTTCTTATTTGCTCCATGATTTTTCGGATTTTTAAACCTTTTTTTAGTGTTGCAAGAATTTTTTTATACAACATAATTTCTGCTATTTCATAGCGAATGACATAAATCGGGCTAATTAATATAGTTTTTAATGTTGAACGAACATGAACGTTAAAGAGTTAAGGGATTTCTGTGTTTCTCATACGCCACGTTGCAACCTACAGAAAATTGTCATCTGAGTAGTTTCCTGTGTTGTAAGGGATTTTTTGTGCTGAGGGATCCTTATGTCAAAACAATAGAATGAACAAAGAGAAAATGGTGGATTAAATATGTAATAAAAATTCTCCTTTGAAACTAGTTTCATTTTGAAACTGAGTTTGGTATTATTTTATTTATATATCACACCTAGATGTAATTAAAAACGTTGAATTCATAACCAGAAGAGTGTAGAATGTTCACTTTATAACTATTTTCGGGATAACATTTATTTATTTTTCTCATCTAAAAAATATGTTCTAAATTCTGTCTCAAACCTGAACAGAATTAGTTAGGATTTGCGACCAAGAAAAGAAGAATTATTTTTTACATAATTTTTTTGTGACATACCTTCCTCTGGCACAGGAAAATTTCTCTTTGCAAAAACAAAGGCTAGAAAAACAAATAAATTGAACTGGCAGAAAAATTTCCAAAATTAATTATCAAAAGAAAAAAGAGGAAATGGTTTTGCGGCAGTTTCCTCCTACACTGCAGGAGCTATGAATGTGGGAAGCACACTTTAAACACACACGAAAATTATTGTCTCTGAACAAAAAGAAATAGAAAAGAAAAGCTGTTTAAAATGTTATATAAAGAGTGAGAAAGTTAATGGCTGTTCGTTGGGAAAACGCAAGACGACAGACGGAGAGCGAACACAAGGGTAGGGGGAGTTACACCCAGAACACAATTCGCGAAAATTATTTATAAAAAAACAAGAGCAGAGAAAATTTATCTTATACCACTAGCAAACACGAAACCGGATGGCATCACATTCAAGCGCGCGCATGAGAAATTTTTAATTTGATTCTACAGCTTTTATTAGCGCACTTATAACCAACTTTTCCGGAATTTTTTTAACAAATTTCTTCTGAAAATACGGAACGAATAGAGAATAAAACAAATGCAATAAACTAAAAAGTACATTATTAAAACGGAAAGAATTTTTAACGTCAAATATGCGAAGGTGAAGAAAAGTAGATGCTGTAATAGAGACCAGCAAAAAGAAGGGCGAATGAACGTGAGAACAAGTATTTATGGGAAAACCCACATCCAAAACCTCATCTTAGTATCTTAAACCGTTCCAAAAACTATTCAGTTTTAAACATTTAATGAAATAAACCGGGCAGTATTACAGGTCCTATTTGGACCATTTTGCCAACTAGAAAATGCCAACTAGTTTAGTGATGACAGAGAATATTCGTACTAAATTTCATAATGTTAGCTCTATCAGTTCTTCTGTAATTGTGATTTTCAATGTCAGATAGACAGACAGACAAGCGTGCAGACGGACAAACAGATAGATGGATGGACACTGCTAAGATCGTGAGCAAGAATGTGAACTTTTCTATACTCGTTGAGCCTCATTTAATTCGTTCGGTTCTAGAGTATAAGAACTTACTACATACAAATTACAATAAATCACACGATACGCTGCAATATATTCTGTATCCCAACCTAGATACCGCAATTCTAGAAATGCTTTTTAGCAGTTTTTATATCAACTTTCGTGAAAGGGCTTCACGAGGACAAATCAGTTGACCCTGAGTAGTTTATGGTGGTATTGCGGTTTTGCTAGTTCACCTAATACCTTCAAAGTCGTCCCACATTATAATACGGAATTGTAAAACACCTACCGGTCGGTATATGCGTCCTTATCGTATTCATTATCTACATCGTACAAGAGAAATAGTTCAATTAACTTAAACCAACCTATATTTCTACCCGAACCTGAATTATCTTTGTTAAAGGATAGGATAAAATTCGTAAGATAAAATACAAAAAACTATGGAGAAGAGCTATAAAAAAACTATAGAGAGAAGATGGAAACTAAGAAGAGGAATAGTTGTTCATATTGATTTTTCAAACGTTGGTCTTCATACCCTGCTATTTGGCCCCTTCTTAAACATTCAACTAATAGCGCCCGCTGATATCCTTCCACACACGCAACATCTCTGCAACTTCTAAAACAGCAGATTGAAATTCAAATTGAATTTTTTACGAACATGTTTTGAACACTATTCAGCTTTTGTTCATTTTCTGTCCTCATGTTTTTGTTGCGTGTTTTGTACAGTTGTTGTATGTGTGCTTCGTTCAAGTTCCTGATGCATTCTTCCAGTTTTCCATCCAGCAAAGTGCGGATCTTTATTATGGCGCTCGTCAAAAAATTGTATGTCCCTGCTGGTGGTGGAATATTAGAAAATAAAAACAACAATAATAATAACAACAACAAGGATAGTAATTCGGGATAAACAGGACCGCAAGAACTTCACCTTCATGCAGAAACATCAAAAACAACAATAATAGGTACAGTCAAGGTAATTCTTTTTTGAAAGTTAACGGAGCACCAGCAGGAGGAGGGGCTCCTTATTTAGAGGATTTGGCTATTTTTTTGTCGAATTTTCTTGTCGATTTCTTAATTATCTGTCCTGCTTTAGGTTGTTGGTAGCTAGAAGGAAGCGGCGCCTACATGACCAGTTCCAGCAAAAAGAACGGCGATGACTACACCATAAGTTGTTTGAGGTAATGCTTCAAAGCAAAATTTGTAGAAGAGCACCATATGCTTTACTGCCGGTATACATGAGGGTATGTGTCTTTGAACTGGTCTATGGGCTTGTGTACCTTTCGGTTTTATTACATTAAATCAAACAATGTTATTACATTTATATTATTATATATTTACATCCAGTCTATAAATGTCAACATCTGCCAAATAGCAAATTTTATTTTTGGCTGACATTTGTCGACATCAATTTTGAGAAATAAATTAAAAATTTCCATTGACGCTAAGTGAGGAAAAGGCGACGAATTTGCAGAAATTTTCCGTTGGTCAAATGACTCCATAATTCAGTCGATTTTTAAAAAAAAGATTTTGTTAGGTTTAATTCAATTCATGAATCAGGAAGGCAATTTTTTAAAATTTTTTTCCAGCGATTTGATCTGTTAAGCCCCCCTGACTTAAATTAATAACACTGCTCCGATACAAGTTTGTCTTCTAGTATTTGAGAGAAAAAGCCAAGCATTTTCACAATATTGCAGAAAATCCTCAAACCAAATTTCACAATAGTCTGATAACCTACAGTAATAAATATTTTAATGACGCCTTAATCGTCAAATTTCGGTCCCTTTCATAACAATTTCTCTCTCTGCACTTTACCTTAAGACCCTACTTTTACTCTTGATATCATTATTGCCGTGGATTTTGTTATTATTTTCGTTTATTTTGTCATCTTAATTTTATAAGTTTCTGTCTTTTAAATATTTGGTCGGGATGATTATCTCGAAATTAATTATCTGAGGCCGTAATTATATCGAAAGGCCATTCGACCATTTACCTCACACCCGTTTTTTATTGTAATTTCCTTTTCCACATTCCCACATTTTTTGTTTCACCTTTTTTTATTTTTTCTTCTACTTTCCGTTCTTCCAGACTATTATTTCTTCAACTATTGCCTTTTTAATCTTTCTCTTTCTCTCGATCTTTCTCCCTGCATTTCTCTAGTTTCAAGCCGTTTACAACCGCTTTAAAATTGAAATATCTCAATATTCCTAGCTGGTACCGGTGTTGGCCAAAAAAGTCCGAACCAATCTGACAAGACGCGCATGATTTTGATATATTTCTTTACCTTAAGAATTTGAGGAATATTTTGAAAATTATTGTATTCATTTGAACATTTTGTGAGTGAGGCATACATTTTTATCGAAAATATCAATCGAATAAAGATTATCATTTTTGTTACCAAGTTTTTAATTATTAAAACATAGAATTTCGCAGGCTGTGGAAAATTACTAATAATTCTTTAACGAATTTTTTAATTTTCTTTTCATTTTTATACCTTTAAATTTATTCTGGTACGAACATTGTCTTTCTACCGAGGTTGCTTGTTTTCGCTGGCTGTTTGTTTGGCTGTCTGGAAAATGTGCGAAATTAGTCATGTCCCGTCTCCGGTAATCTGACTGAGTTTAGCGGTGCTTGTAGTTAAATTTCTCAATTTGATACTAAATTTGTATTTTCGAGCTTTCCATTTAAAACGATGTATAGTTTCAAATTCCCTTCCGCTGTTTATAAGAATTAGTGTACAAATTTGCGGGTGTGGTGTATATAAAATTCATCCATATTGAAGTAATTGCCATTTTTTTCGATCTGATATTTGCTTGTTGGTGATTTGGTTATCTTTAATTTGTTTGTTTGTTAATTTATTCGCTCTTGATTCCTGTTTTTTATTTCTGCTTATTTATTTTTTCTGTGTATTTGGCTACATGTTTACTTATTTATTATTCGCTTTGCTGAGTTGGCAGTTTATTTTTTGTTTGCTAGTTTCCTTTCTGCTTATTTTCCCACGATTATTTGTTTGTTTTTGTGCTTTGCATCCATTTTTCATACGCATTACTTTTCTATTTTGTCGTAAAAATTGTGCGTGTTCTGTCACAGCAGACATTAAAGTAACGGTTTTAATTAAGTAGAAGCGCGAAAGGGATTTAGTGAGATTGGTAATTGGCACGACATATATTGTTCTGATGGAGTAGTGGACTAGGACTCTAGGACTAATTGAAGGTTCAATTTACACTCAGCAATGAGGATATTTCACGCAAAAAAATTGAGAGCTTACCCAAAAGGCAAGATAAGTAAATATACTTCTAGTATATGTTTTCTCATTGGTAAATACGCTTATTGATTCCTTATAATATAGAAACTATTAAGTTGTCTAGGTAAACATATCGGCTGTAAGCTATCTTCAGCTATCGCCAGTTCATTTTACCCTTCATTGGCCTACTTTGACTGATTGAAGTATATGTGGATTTGGCTTTGTTTCTGAACCAAATTAACGATTTTTAAACACCTATTTTTTGAACAGGCGTTTAATAGAATGTCATTTGTTGTCGCTATTGTTATCGTTGATCTCGCTCACAGCTTCCTTTAACGCTTTTCATATACAGAGTAATTTTCTACAGATAATTATTATATTATTATTTATATTGTTATTTATATTATTATTTTCTAAATAATTTTGTACATTTCCGAAATATTTTTATCATCAGTTAATATCTAAATGAGTCTTTTAAATCTACTTTCATTTTAATTTATTTTATTTTAGTTACCTCCTGAGAGTTTTTCTAATATAGCCCTTCTATGGTGGACTAACAGGGCGGTGTTTTTCCCATTAGTGAAGACACTAACCACTTTGACCATTCACTTGAATTCACACATGATTTTCCCCCCGTATGTGTTGAAAAATATTCTGTAGTGGTGAATAAGAAACTTTGTTGTGTTTGAACAGGGGAAAGGAAATGATAGCAGTTAGTAAATGTGAGATGAGATAACGCGAATTTCGAAGAGTGGTAGCTTAAGCGTAAAAGCGTAAAAATATACGCTGATGGTACATTTTTGACTAATTTCAGAGGAAGAAGAGATTTAAAAGTAGAACTCAAATAAAAACAAATATAAAATATACATGAATTATTCTCCCAAATTAAAAAGATTTTAGAAAATGAAGCTACGTATATCTCTACTAATTAATATTATGTTCATTTCCATTTGTGTACACTTTATAATTTTTCTTTAATTACATTTCATAAAATAGCGCTTACGTCCTTGTGCAACGTAACAGTTTACTCCGGTACGTTCAAAATCTCTTTGCGACCACCGAGATAGAAATGGAGAGAGTGAGAGTAGACTTTTTCAGTCGGAAAAGTACAAGAGAGTAGATTGGCAAAAACCTTATTTTTTCGTTTGTGTATTCAGCTCGGTTCACACTTTTCACGAAGCTGTTCTTCGCATTGCTGCTGGTTATCCTTTGTGGCAGCAAAAGTTTCAGTCAAATATCAGTTACACATCGTTCGTTGGGGAGTTCTCTTAGGTGGTAGTGGAGTGAATTTGCGAAAAAATTAAAAATAAACAGGTCGCAAAGTAACAGAGAAACATCGTCTGAAACTGAAGACAATCGATAAAATACGACGTCGATTTTTCAAAAATTCAAAAACAGGTCGTCGTGCATTAGTCGACTTTTAAGAATTCTACTCTTTGTGTGGATGTGATGATTTTCTGGTATCAAAATTCGAATGAGTTGGCTAGAGATTTCGAATGTTTCGTGAAAAAGTGCAAGGAAAAACACTGTCACCAGCAACAAAAACAACAACGATAACTTCTTATTGCATGGAATTTACGTGCATGTGACGGAACCGCAAGTGCGTGCATGGAGATTTGTGCTTACGTATGTGCGACCGTGTGGGGCTTAATTACATAAAATTCACTAGTTCAGAAAACGCAGAGAAATATAATAATAAAAATTAACAAAAGTAGAATGGACCGTGGGAAACAGAAAAGCGCTTTTGAAACATCAAAATTTTCCAAAACGATTGTCATGCAATATAGCTTTTCGACTTAGACACAAACATGACCCAGTGTAAAATAAAAAATTGAAAAAGTAATTGCAAGATTATTATTTAAAATTTTTGGGAGGAAAATTGTAAAATTAAAAGAGTTAAATTGGCGGTCAATTTGGAAACATGATAAGGCAAATAATTATTAGTTAATAAGTTTTATATAATATTTAATTAAAAATATATGTACAATGAATAATAAAATATTCTGATATATCATTAATGCGCTCACGCCCACTAGGAAAGTTTTCTGTAACAAAATTGAGTAAAGTATTTATGATTACTATTTATGTTAAATATTTCCATTCGATTTGGTGGTCTTATATGGTTTCTTACTTTTTTTATTAAGTTTTATATTTAATATAGTAAAACAAATATTTACAAACATTTTCTTTGTTTCAGCATCCGACTATTGTAAAATAAAAAATAATAATATCGAATCGTGTGTCTTTTATTTAGAAATGTGCAATTATAGATTATGTTCGATAATTCCACATTTAAAAAATGTATTTGCATTGTCTAAGTCTTTCATTATATTCCATCCAATTCCAGAGTTTTGAATTTCTAAATTATTTTAATCTGAATAACATTAAATACGGTTTCGAAGGAGATTGTGCAAACAAATTATAATATATCAGTGCATTAATTGTTCGGGTGTGAATGTAAAGTATTGAATGAAATAGTTAGAAAGAAGGCGTGACTATAAAAACAACTAACAAAACTAACTAACACAATTATATTTACTTCAGTTGACGTACATAAAACTTTTTTAATGTATTCGCGTCATTTATGAAAAATCTTTTATATGAAGGATCTCTTATTTTTTTATAGATTTCCATACGAAGATACGAATTGTCAACCTTTCTTTATATTTTCTGTAATTGGTATAAAACGTAGGGTAATCTGGTACAAATTCTTTTGCAATTTGTAATAGAATAAAAGTCGAAATTGTGAAAGTCGAAAGGTGTGAAATGTCAAGGATTTTACTGTGATTAATTAAATTTTAAATGTCCAAAGGAAGCTTTTAGGCATCAGATAATCTTTCCCAAGTCCTTACTCGTTGTCGAACCCAGCTTGTCCCGACCTGGATTTATATTTACTATATTTTTAATTTACAATAGAATTTATATTTACTATATTTTTTAAAAGTCAATAAAAAGCGAAAGAATATTTTGGAAGCACTCCAATATTACATTAAGTAATGTTAATAAGAATAGCTTTTTTTAAAAAGTATACTATAGCTAAGATTTAAGCAACCATTCTCGCAAAAAGCGTCAAAATTGCAAGCATAACAAATAGAATTTATGTGAATTTCCTTCAGATTTTTGTACCCTAGGTCCGAAGGATTAATATTGTATTCACTTTGTACTTTCGTTTGTGATCATTAGAGTAGACGTATTAGATATAGAGAAGTGCATGTATTTCCACGCGGAATTAGCCTCCAATTTGATTTAACCCTTTCCTCTATGTGTCTGTAAAAATAATGACCGCAGAACGAATATAGATATTTTTATAAAATTTGGCAGCGGTGATTGTCATTATTGAATTATTTTCCGAAAATGAACAATACGTTTAAAAAATGGAAAATAAGTTCTTATTATTGTCGAATTTTTATATTATAAATAAAAAATTGTCACTTTGGTGCCAAATTGTTTAACATTTATCTGCTTAATATATTTGAAAATGTTCACTTTCCAAAAACCTGCAAGAGATACAGTACAGGTCTGCCAGGGATATGATCTGGTAAAAATGCTTAGCATAATATCATTAGAGAACATACTTAGCATGGTCATAAGAGAGACCAGACTGAAAAATATTAAAAACAATTTTATACGTATTATGAACAAAAATGTATTTAATTTTAAGAACAATGAGTAATGAAAACAAATAAGGACGGTAAGTGTGGTGTGGCCGAAGCTTATGCACCCTAAAACGGTAATATCAATTTAATATATATCAACAATGTGCTTTTTTGCCTGTTTCCATTTTTTAATGTGCATATTTAAAACACAATCTCCGCTTCAAATATACTTACGCCACGAATACGGATGCGCCCTATATTAGCCTGACTATACTTGGTTTCTTATAATTACGGTCGTAGTTAGCAGCAGACCGACCACGTCCATTTTTTGGAGTATTTTTGCCATAGACGCTTGTAAAAATATAATGTAAAGCTTTAACTCTGAATTGACTCAGAACCTCCAAACAATGATCTATAAAAAAGATA
Organism: Physocephala rufipes; assembly: GCA_963966595.1. NCBI lineage: Eukaryota > Metazoa > Arthropoda > Insecta > Diptera > Conopidae > Physocephala > Physocephala rufipes. The sequence continues at coordinate 9,760,198 of OZ016502.1, forward strand.
TATTAATATTAGATTAGACAAATAGCTTAGACAAATTATCGGTCTCATTTTTGGCCCTTTTCAAAATCAAACAGCCTAGTGAGACAGAGAATATTCGTGCCAAATTCTGTGAGAATACTTATATATTTTCTCCTGCAGTCGTAATTATTACAGGCGCTCGGATGAAAAGGATTATATCAAATTAGAGGCTAATTCCCCGTGAGAATACATACACTTTTCTATATCTATCGCGTGTACTTTAATATATTAAAAACGAAAGTACAAAGTACTGTAAGTACTGGTAATGCATCCTTAACCCTTCAGGTGTGGGATACAAAAACACGACCAGAATTCACGTAGTCCATTTTTGTGCTTGTACTTTTGACGTTTTTAGTGGAAAATTTACGACATTTCGTTGAAAAGGGCACTTCTCATTAACGCCTGTAATGTAATTCTGGAATACTTTAAAGGCTTTCATTCCCTTTTTATTGACTCATAAAGTGCGCAATAAAAAGAAATTCCTACACGTCGGCACAGCCAGGCTTGAGGATGTGTTCAGCCTTAGTAAAGGTTTGTTTTCATACAAAAAGAGTGATTTCCAGTGCTATACCTACTGCTCTCTCTCTCATTCTATCAATCTCTTTCTCCTACTATTCTTCGCTCTCTTTCTATCTTCTTCTGTGATGTTGCTTTAACACTTATAACATTTGACTCCGAAGCGGCCCTTAAAAACTCAAACCTAAGGGAAGAAGAAATGTTTTAAAGGCCTCTAAACTGAACTATTTTCAATGAAACTAACAATTTTTTATGACCTGGTATCAGTAGCGTCCTGTCCTCTGAAATTTTTTGATAATATTGAAACAAATGAAAATTAAGCCCACAAAAAATTTAAATTAATTTAACGAATTTTAAATATATTAAAAAATTAAATATTATATAACGAAATTGTTAAAAAACTAAAAAATTAATAGAAGCAAGAAATAACAAGCAAAAAAATTAAACAAGGCTCAAATAAAAATATTCTTTTATAAAAATTTTTTTAATTATGTATGGATTGTGACATTTGAACCGTGTCACATTCCATACATAATGGCATGAATGGGGCTTTCAAACAAAAAAAAATTACCCCTCACTCAGCTTGTTTTTTTTATTTCAACATCGACCCGCTCTTATTGGAAAACCCTTTATATATATAATTTCACCTTCTACTACAAAATACTCAAATTCTAGAAGTGGTGGCAAAGTCTCATAGAAAATAGATAAAAACATATGATTATATTATAAGTATGAGAGAAAAAGGAAATTTACTTTTATAAAAATTAAAATTATTTTAATTTGAATTTTGAACAGAAAATTTTTTACATAACACAGAGTTTTTGGTCATCGTCATAGATAGTCGTAATGTGTTTGGGCTCGGAGTAGAAGCCTTTCGAATGATGAAAAATAACAAACGGCATTATGTCAAAAACTTTAAAAAAATTTCCTGATACATGTTTAAGTAAAAAGACTCAATATATTTCTTAGAATAAATGTATACAATTCATTTGAATTACTTATGCTAGATAGGACGTGAGTGTTTAGTTTATGCTCCAACCATAAACGAAGCAAATCTCCCCATCCTCTGTCTCCCAAACTCCTTTAATTCCAAATTATGACCCAAGTATATTCATTCCAGAAAGTCACGATGGCAATAATATTTCGGACAGTTACAAGGGTATGATTTTTAAGTCTTTTGTTTTTGTAAAAACTTCCGACTTGATTGTTTTTGTTCCGTTCCGTTGATTGTTGTTCCACAAAATTTGCTGCTCTGTGGGTTTCACAAAAAACCTAAAACTATCAGATTGCGGAATAATAAAGAAGACGGAATTATGCAGGACACATACAAAATTGACAGATTGTTGTATTTTACTAGGAAAAGTTTTAGATAACAGAAAAATTTTAATTAAAAGTATATAAAATTCTTAAAAAACATATATGCTTAAGACCTAAGAATCAATGAGGCGGTTTTTGAAAAGAATTCCTTTGGCCCGTAAAAATGAAAACTAAAAGAAGAGCAAAATCGAAAGCAGCCCAGCGAGCGGCTTTGCGTGACTTCAAATATGTGACCTCAAACTTTTCTTCAATTTACACAAACACCGGCGGGACATTCTAAAAATAATGAGAAGAACTGAGCAGGGCAGTCGCGCGAGGAAATTTAGAACTTAGGAAACGCACAAAAAACGTCAAACTTGATCTGCCGCGGTTTGTTATAAGCTATGTTTTTATATGCGAATATTTGAGAAGGATGAAAGGAAACAAACAGAAGCGGTGACATCACAAGTAAAAATGGCAGCAACAAAACAAATTCAGGTGATGGTAACTCCACAACAACAGCAGCAATCATTTTTGAAATATGAAACATGAAAGGATAACAACGATCGATAACAACAACAAGACAATACAACAACTATTTTATTAGAGAAGCTAAAATTCTCACAAAGCATGAAAATTCAAACAAAGGTTCGTTAGCCATTATCAAAAGTATGACATTAAAAGATAGTAAATATTCTTGTTTTCCCTTCCCTTTCCCAGTTTTATGGTCAAAAACAACAACACCGTCAACAAAAATGCAAGCAAAGGAGCAACTGCAAAATCACAACAATTGTCAACACTGGACGAACACAGAGTAAAAAGTTTGAAGAAACCGTAAACGATGGTGTTTCATCTATCGCAGGGAAGTAACCGGGCGCCTGCTGAAAATTACAGAATTTTAATGATAGACGAACGTTGATGAAGATTGGACCGTGTAAAAGTTACGAAAGATGCAAAGGTGTGAGATAAAAAAACGAAGTCTCTGCGGTCGAAACGAATAGCTCATACTTGATTTTTACGTTCTTGAACAGTTTTATTACTTTCGTACTCACTTTTTTAAAATGTTGGTACATTTTTAATTTATTTTGTAAACTTATTTCTAACTTTTGCGTATTTTTAAGCCATATAATTCTAGCCGTAACTATTTCAAGTGTCATTAAAGCTACGGCAAAGCAAGGCTTAAACTTCTTCTTGGCATTTCTTTCTTTTCGCCATTTGATTTTCCTACTTTTCTTCAGTTATGTTTGCTTTCTTATTTGTGCTTTTCTTAGTTGAACAGTTTTCATTGTTTTTTTTTTAACTATGGTTAATTTTTTCAAAAATGTTGTTTGTTCTGTAGTTAATCGTGGTTTTAAATAATGATGTAGTCGTTGTCTTCTTTCGATTCCTAACGTAAGGATATTACGTCACATTATTCTGTGCGCATTTACTAATACGTTCATGTTTGTTTGTTAGTCACGACATCTGGAACTTACGTAATAGATTACCCAAGCTAGAGCCGTGGAAATGGGTTCTTAAAGAGTAGTGTTGAACTTGTGGGAGAGGGTTAGTAATGTGATCATCTCAGTTGTCAGTAAGCAAAGAATTTGGAACGGAGGGTGTAGGGTTGTCTCTTGAAGCTGAGCTATTCCCAGGACCAGTAGGAGTTACAAAGAGTGCAGGAGCATCTTAATGAAATACATATAGCTTAAACTTAATAAGCTTTAAAAATATCCAAGATCGATTGGATTGAACCTGTAATTTCAGTTTGAATAAAATAATTTTTTTAAATTTAAATTTTGATATCTCTTGAGAACTTCTAAAGAGGGATTAATAAATAATTCCTCGAAGACTTAGTGAAGGCAATTTTTTCGTTAAACGAAATTCTCTTTTTTCATTTCATGTCAAAAAAGTTTTCTACATTATGTTATTAGAACATAATACTCCCGTGAGCTGTACAGATCGTTTTTTTTTTCGCAATACCCTGTCTATGATGCCAAAATCTGCACCGTTCAGATAGTATTAACGCCCTGAGAGTAAAAGTGTTTCACCAATTATCTCAAGGTTATCGAGGTTATTATATCAAGGTTAATTATCTCCCGACGACGTTAAATTTTCTAAATATCTCCAGCATATTATTTATCTAGATAGATACGTTTATAACATTTTTGTTTACGATTTTTGAACTGTGCAATTTTCCTTATTGCACAATCCTCCAATAAATTTAATTTTAATTATTAAATTTTAATTAGTTTCGCTATACTTTTCCATTTGCTGTCCCTTTCTAGACGTTCCATTAAAGCACTTGGATGCCGCGAATTAAAATCATTTCATTCCATAGAACTTGCTTTAATTCAACTCAAGCCGTCTTACTGTATTACTCTATAAAGTCGTTTTCTTTAGGCATCTCAGAGCTTATTTACGCCTTCATTTCACTCAGATCGAGACTACCGGCTGCTTGGCTTGCCTTTTAAAGAATTTCACTTTGTATTCAGCGAAATAAACAGAATTGCCTGGACAAACTGATATTATGTCGTGACATTTATGTTGCCCGACTACTACTCGAGCGTTCCTAAGATCGTTTAACAAACCTAGATTTATAATTTATTTTCTAGCCAAAGAAAAGCCTGAGCACAACCAATACACATACACACATATACGTCAAACATGCCCTTGTCTACATAGATGAGAAATAATATAGGTGGAGAAATGGAAACAGACTGATTTCAACTTCTTAGATTACGGAATCAAAGAAATGTCTGAAGCTTTATAACACCGGATGTATTTAGACATCCATATTTTTTATGTAAAGCATCACAATAAAGCTTGATAGCAAGCTTTTAGAAATTACAACACAACCAACCACAATATCAGTGAAAAAAGCGAAAAAATGTGATGTTAAAACATATGATGGAACATATAAACATATGATCATAATATGATGGATTTTAGTTTGTAATTTTATAATTTCCTTCTTGCTTGTATTCATTTTTTTTAAAGAAAAATTATAAACTCTAAAATTGTATAGTGTACAATATACAGAGTATAGGAAAATGTTTACAGAGTAAATATTTTTCATGTTATCTTCAGCAGTCCAAACCCTCTTCCAGAGGTCAGAAAAGACTCAACTGTCCCACAATGACCATCACTCTTTCAGTATCGACCCATTAAAACCACGAACGAAATATATGTCAATTAAGTTTCTCATTAAATAAACCATTCAAAATCTCATCAGCTTCTCTCATAATATTAATTCATTATCACCATCATAATCGCCACATATAATCCTCATCCCTATTATCCGGCTTAAATATCGTTGTCATTAATGTCAACGTTACATCAATGTCGTAAAATGTATCATTTGACGAAGTTAAACAAAAGTTGAAGCAAGCCATTAAAACCGAAACATGCTTAAATGTATGTCTTTATGGTGGTGTGTCTTTTTGCTTGTATCAATGTCCGCTCATAATAATTCCTTTATTTGATTATTCTCTATGAGGCTGATTGTGAGACAACCAAAGAATAGTAGCGGCCATTTAGAAAAATATGTCGAACGACACATATGATGATAGCAATGATATTGCTGCTGCTGCTTTTACTATAAAGTAATACAGAACATAAACGTTAATTAATAAATTATTTAATGAAATCCCTACCGAAACGGCCAAGCAAGATACAGTGAGGGCACATAATGGATTAGCAAGGGTAATGGCAAGGCAATGCATGGCAATAGCAAGAGTAATAAAAATTTTCATAATGTAGTTTTAAAAGCCTACAGAATTTATGAGAATCCATTGCCCAATAAAATTTGAGTTCAGATAGGAATCATTTAAATTTCATTATTGAAAATGTACGAGAATATAAAAAAGGCAATTTTCCTAATATAAAAAAAAATATTATGATAGTACTCAAGCTGTAGCAGTACAAATATGTATAGCAGGATTAAATGGGTTATGAATATGGGTATGCATTTGAGAGGGAGCATTAGTATATGTATAAATATTAATGTGGCTGCAGTTATGGGTGTGTTTATTAGAAGGAGCATGTGTGTAAGCTTGAGTAAGCGTCTTGTATGACGATATATTCCCCATAAGCACAATTATGAGTGTGGATATGTATATGAAAGTATGAATTAGTATGAGCATGATAATGCGATTATTAGAATTAGAGGAAGTTTGAATGAATATATGAACGCTAGTGTGAGCGCAGCTGTTAATAGTCCTAGTAAGTGTTAATTCCATAATTCCGATGAAAAATCGTCAATGAATTTTTTGTAGTATATTTGGGTATGAAAGATTATATCTATAATTTAAAACAAACACAAGGAACTAAAATCCCACAATGAAGCCGCTAGTATAGACCAGTGGAGTTACATATAATTAACACGAAATGTTATGCCAAAGTTGTTTTTAGGTATATATTTTGTATTGAAAAATATAGTTGCGACAATGTAGAATAAAACCGGGTTTACCGCATTTTTATGACACTATCAGAATTGGCATGAATTTGTGGTTCTGATTCTACACAAGGATATTGCTACAGGATCGTGTCATCAACATTTAAAAATGTTATACACGAACGTTTGTTCTTCAGTCAGCGTTACTTTTTGATTACTTTTTTAAATGTCGCTAGCGGTCTTTTGTTTTGGACAACAAAATGTTTATCACTCAATGTATATAAATTATATTAACAATTTTCTTCTAGATTTTACTCCATCTCGTTATATTGTTTTATAATTTGCTTTCTTGTTTCAAAGACAATTTGACACAATTGATCATAAATGCCTAACGCTCGCCGAAAAATGCTTTCGATGGAAGAGGTTTAGGTGCTTCCATTTTACTGTATTTCTCGAAAATCAAATGATCGTTTATTTGCAAAATTTGAAGCGCTGTACACGTAGCTTGTTTTGTTTATGGCAGTCTCTCTTCCCAACCCGAGCTCCGGAACGCATTTTAAAGAGAACACATAATCATTTATGACGAGGTTTCCTTTCCCACTCGACGAAAAAGCACAAGCAATTTGCATGGGGCTAGCTGCGGGTATCTTAATGGACTTTTATTGCATTTAAAACTGACGTTTAATGAACTGCTATTTTCTGGAAAAAGAGGGAAAGAGGAAGATAGTGAGACTCAGCTCGTTTTTTGTGAGGAAAGCAGAAGAATGAGTGACTAAATGCGATTATGTTGATGGTGTTACCAGTGAATGTTGTTATTACTCATAATGGGATTGGTGGGGTAGATGTTGATTATCGTTGTTCATGTGCTGGACAGCTTTTCTGGAAGTAAGTTCTCCGTTGGCAAAGCCGATTACAAACCAGCAATAAATGTGCAGTTAAGCTAATCGTCTTGAAAATGGTTCTGATGGACTGATGTGACATTAATTTACTGCACTTAAAAGCGATAAAATGACTACGAAATATAGAGGAATATAATATAAAGAAAACACAATTTTTAGTTTTAATTCTTACTTTTTTAACTGCTTAATTCTATTCTTAAATGAAGCTCCTCGTGTACGAATGGAATTAAAGACGTTTGACACTTTAATTATCGAGAGAGGTTAACACACTTAAAAGAAGAAAAGCGTAAGTGGATAAATGGAAGCTCTATTGGGGATGAATTGACGTTTATCTACCGTGAGCTTTGGGTATGTGCGATTCAGGAGGGCTGGAAATGGTAAAATAATTACGACCTTACTCGTATTTAAAAGTGAATTTACAATATGTTCGACCACCGACATCGATTCTATTTAAAATTAGTTTACATATAGGGAGTCTGTAAGCATTGCCGAGTTCATTGACAGCTTCAACACAAGAAAATTAACAACTTTAATTCTTTAGTTATTGACACATCTTTTGTTTGTGTGAACGTTGTATAAGATATAATTATTATATCATTACTTGTAATCTTATGCCTAGGCAGCAAGCAGCTCGGTGAAAAGTTATATAAAGAAGAAGAAGAGATATACCTATGTATTAATAACTAATTTTCGAAAATGGCCTGAAGGAAATTTCACCTATTCATTACTTTCATATAACAATAGTAATAATAATCACAGCAATAACAAGTAAGAATGCTTCAGCCTGGCATAAGCTTATATGCCCTACATACATACTATGAACTTGTATAGCGATCGGGCTATAATAATTAGCGGGCGGTGCACTTTCTTTTAATGCTATATTCGTCTCTTCTTGGTTAATTTGTATTTACTAACTCATCTAACAGTACCCTTCCCAAAAATTATAATTTTCTAAATCATCGTGGGCTGAACATTCTGTGAATTCGGCTTTTATGATGTGCAATAAATGCGCGATTCAAAAGAGGCACCTAATCTAAATAAATATATCTTATAAATAATCTAAGATATTTTAGGAATAAAACAAAAATATTAAAACTTAAATAGTGTGTCCTTTAGTTTTCAATTTATTTAAAAAGTGAAATAGATAAATAAACTTAAATTTTAAAACTTTATTGACGGAGCTTCAAATTTTACTGGCGCACGCCAAATCAGCAGATTTATCCCACTGTAAGGAACCCTGACACGCACACACCCTTCGAATTTTCCTTCAGCATGCCATAATTTCACATTTGTTAATAATCCTTCAGAGAAGACCTCGTATTCTTTTTGAATTTTAATATTACATTCGTAAAATATCGTAATAATAAACGAAGCAAGTAATCCATACTTAAAGCTTTTTCACCTTTCGTCTATAATTTCTCCATTTCACTCACAATAAAAATAATTTCCTCGGATTTCAAATTCCTGAATACTTGCGTACCAAAATCAGGCATTGAAGTTTGTCGCCATATCTTCCTCCTCCTCCTGTGTTAACAAACCACCTACAATTGACGTGAGACTGTTACTGGCCGAATGAAAATTACATACGAGGTCTCAAACTTTGTTGCCTTGTCCTTACTGTTGACTTTACAGAATTGTTTATATTTAACAAAGGTAAAGAAATCTGCTCAGGATTGTCACGCCATTCCATTCGTGTAGGTATTCCTTTGAATTTCAGAAGGACCTCGTTTCTTTCCTTTCCCAATTCGTTTCCTTTATTTTTCTGGACTCATTATGAAAGTTCTTGGATACTACCTGCAGATCCGAAAGACGGACGAACGTGAGCGATTGATGGGTGTGCATAGGGTGTGTATGTGTATAAGTATTGTTATACTGCTTCATGCTTCGGTTGACTGCTATGCCTTTAATTCCCCACTTAAACTGGACAAACTTTTGTTGTCTATTTACTTTGTTGTACTACTGGCTTTGATTTTTTTTATATTTTGTTTATAGGTCTTGCCTTTCTGAAAGGAAACCGATATTGTGATCTACAAATAGACGAGATTCCATCAAAAAATTAAAAAAACAAGACAGAAGAGAACATGTTAACGTAAAATTATAGAATATTTTAAGAATAGAAGAATAGAATTATTAAGAATAGAAGGGTAAACAATATAGAAGGATAAAAAATGGTAATTCTAATCAAATTAAAAATTTCCTAACCTCAATTAATAACAATTTGTATAACGTTTTATAAAATTATTTGCCCATATGATTCCTAACTATTCCTTAAATTGATTTAAAGTTACTTTTTCCAAAAAGCATTGCATTTGGGAAATTTAGAAATTTCAAAATTTCAACATTATCAAATGATCAACTTTCTTAATGACGCTGGGAGATTTAGCTGGAAACATCAGCGACAAATACTACCTCTAAACGTCAATCTTGTATTACTTCTTAACCCTAGAACCACGTTGGTGTAGAAAACTACATTTTCAAAAATTATTTTACAAATATTTTTTAAACTACAAAAAATTATTATCTTGGCTTTTGTGACTTTGTTTAATTATTAAATATAAGCTAAAATCGAGCCATGTCTATGTTTAATTCATCATAAGTTTTGAAATATTTAAAAACTTTCATTACACACGTTAAGGTGTAGAAAACTACACTCATGCAGCAAGCGCTACTTTTTCTGATTGACAAATTGCTCCTATTAGAAATTTATAGGGTATATGGAGCGAGTTGCTCCCAAAGTATTTCAATCCATCAGAATGTGTTACAGTAGACGAACAGCTGTGCGGTATTCGCGGCCGATGCCCATTTCGTCAATATATTCCTTCAAAGCCTGAAAAATATGGAATAAAATTTTGGATGCTAGTTTGTGCGGAAATGTGTTACGTGTGGAATATTCAACCATATTTTGGAAAAGCGGTTGGAGCAGCTCCCGAAAAAAATCAAGGACAACGAGTGGTCCTTGATTTAGTCAAGGGACTGAAAGGCCATAACGTAACTATGGATAACTTTTTTCATCATTTGAACTTGGTCAGAAGTTATTAGAAAAAGAAATTACAATGGTTGGAACATTGCGGAAGAATAGGCAGTCGATTCCACCAAAATTACTAATTCGCAAAAGGTCTGAGCTTTGCAGTTCGACTTTTACTGCAAACACTACTTTAGTTTCCTACATCGGTCGAAAAAATAAGTGTACTGTACTTCAGAGTACATTACACAATTTAGGAAAAGTTGATAGCAGTGATAAAAAATTACCAGAAATTATTATGTTTTATAATAAAACAAAAGGCGGATACCGTTGATAAATGGTTTCTGGCTATACCTGTAAAAGGAAAACCAACAGGTGGCCAATGGCAGTGTTTACTAATATGTTAGACATATCAGCACTGAATGCTTACATTATATACAACGAGTACGTAAGAATACCAAAATATTCTAGAAATTCTTTCTAAATTTTTCTTTTCCATTGCAGAAAAAGTCCCAATTGGTATGAAAATAAAAAAACTACAAAACGCCGACTATTTTTGCAAGAACTTGGGCTAGCTCTTGCTCGGCCTCATATGATTCGCAGAGAGAGAGGCAACCGTGCTCATCTTCTTCACAGGCAATTTTAGCTTCCGTTTCGAAGCGATCATCTGAGCTAAGCGAAAATGAACCAGCCGACAAAATCAAAAGAATTGTTCCAGAAAATATAAGAAAGAGAGGGAGTTGTTTCACTTGCATTGCGGAAAAAAATTCCAAATGCCAATACAACCATGAAGTGTTATGCTGCATGTGCAAAAGAAATATATGTAAATCATTGCATAGCAGAAATGTATGCATCAATTGTATTCGACATAATTAAAATTAAAAACTTTCTTAAAAAGGATGAAATTATTAAAAAATTTCCAAGTGAATCTTCTAAGTGTAGAAATCTACACTCAACGTGGAATTATGAATTTTTTTCTAACGTGGTTCTAGGGTTAAGAAAGGTTTTTAATGATTCCCAAAACATTGAAAGTATTCTCATTTTGTTCTAGAAATAATTGTCATTCTTGGTGAAATTAACTGAAAAATCGAGGTAATGTCGAATTCTCAGTCATGGATTGTTGTAGCCAACATTTATACTCTATAGCCGAAGGAAGAGGTGTGTATTCACGCATTTCCTATTAGAATCAGCCATCCCACTTCACCCAAGCCGACTTTTCCACGACCAAATGTCTGCCTGCGGAAATCGCACTTACAGGAGAGAAAAAAATATACATAGTTAATTTTCTTGGATATTAGAATAGTTTTGAAGTTAGAGACAAAAATTATTTTCATTAAATTTGTTAACAACATTTTTTGTCCATTAGGCTCTTACGTACTGAAATTGGGAGCAGCGCTTTACTTTTTAAAGCAGATAAGGATTCAATATCTGGTGTAGTAGCTCAGTGCCCCGTTCAAGTTACGTTCAAGTTCTCAATTGCATACGAACAATTCTTCTCAGAAATAAAGGGTTTTCCAATAAGAACGGGTCGATGTTTAAATGGAATAAAACGAGCAATGTGTAATGGTTCAATTAATCTAGACGTACGTTGACGGGTCGTAGCGTACGTACTTTGACGGTGAGGAGAGGCGATTAGTGATGCTGTCAAAAGTTATAAATATCATTCGGAACAAGGTAAAGTCAATTTATTTGTTGTAACACACCCTTGGGCAACGGTATTACTCTCTCGCTCTATTTCATACGGTTTATATAGGAAGTATAAAGAGCGGAAATATCTGTTTGAATTACGGCCCTGGCTTGACGGAGAGAAACCGAATTTCAGCAGGTTCGTGCGGCCGTCAACGTCTTGAATAATCGTTTGTATTGGTCACGGTAAGGCAGGTTGAAACGGCCGCCACGTTACGTTACGCTACGGCTAGACTAATTGAATCATAATCTATTGACGAAATTTTTATTTGAAAGCTCCATTTATGGCATTATGTATTGAATATGATTTCGTTCAAAAGTCTGCCGCAGCTTACGCAGACCGTGAGGTCTAATTTTCAATGACTCTGCCGCAGAGATCTGGGAGAAGTTGAGCAGTGGTCTGCGGCTTATTCGCATAGACCTGCGATTTCAGAAAACTCCACAAGAAAATGTCTAGCGGGGTCAAATCGAACAATCTTGGTGGTCAATTCACGTCACCTCCGCGAGATATAACCGTATCCTCAAATCGTTTATGCAGAATGTCCATCGTGACGTTCGCTGTGTGGCTCGTAGCGACGTCCTGCTGGAATCACATGTCGCCTACGTCCATATCGCTCAATTTGGGCCAAAAGAAATTGGTTATCATCGATCTGTAATGCTCGCAGTAGACGGTGATAGTGATGTACGCGGCCGGCTCAAAACCTGCACCAGGCAGTAACTTTTTTGTGGATGAATAGCCGCCTAGTGAACCTCGTGTGTGTTGGCGTATACCCACATACCGCAATTTTACTTGTTCATATAGCCGCTCGTCAAAAAATGTGCCTCGTTGCTAAAGAGGATTATTCGACCAAAATTGGACCGAAAAGAAGACTCACTTTGATAATAAGGTTTTATTATTTGGACGTGCTGCTCAATAGTGTAGCTTGTCATGGTGATTTGGCATTACTGGCTGAATTACAAATACCAGATTTAGCAGACACCGGCTAAACAACGTGTCCGCTATAGACTGACATAATCTTTTATTGGAAAACCCTTTATATCATTTCAGTTCGAGAATTGTAGTTCCACACTGATTATTTCTGAGGATTTTTTGCATTCACTAACACTTCTAGTATTTGTTTATTTGCTTCTGACTCATCACCTCGTTTATATTTTATAAATTAAAGAAACGAAAATGGGCTTGACGATCTATAACCAGCTTACCGTACCGGCTTTTACCTTTTCTGAAGTATTTACCACCGCTTCATAAATTCCTAAGGTTTTTATTGATATGTTTACAACAGTATTTCTCCATAAAACAAAATAATTTCTAAAGTTCCAACCGAGGTTTAAAGAATAAAGGATATCCAGACATTAACAAAAAGTTGTACCTTTTGAATATTTTATTTGCTTGCAAAAAAAGGATTGGTAAAAGTGATTTATTTAACCCTTCTGAAAATACAAGCAAAATGAGTTGAATTTCCAAAGGAAAAGAGACCAAAGGAGCCCAACTATTTAACCAATACTGCGAGACAGAAGTACACTACTATGCTAACCACAAAAACTTATTTTTGAGAATCAACCGTCAGCCGTTACCGTCAGCACTGAAAGCTACAAGAAAACGTTTTTATATACTCTTTAAAGGATTTAAGTGTGCAATGTTTGTCTTGTTTATGTCGTTGTTATATCGTTGCTATCACTGTTGTCGCAATTGTTATTGTTTATGTGGCCACCAACTTTATCACAATTTTAGTCACTGAACAACATATATAAACGAAACGCATATATACATCATTAATATATCCGTGTATAACTAAAAATTCATATAATATTCTCTTGACCATTTATTACAAATAACTTGGATGGTTTTGGTTTTAAGACTATTGCATATTGGCTAAATTTTAAATTAGTCTAACACCTGCATCACCAGCTACACCAGCAGAAAATCTAAACCAACAATAATAACAATATGACGACAACAGCTGTGCTGCGGTTTGTTCATGTTTTTTGTTTAAATTATCCATTATCCAATATGCAAATTTAATTCAAAATATCTGAATTATATTAACATCATTTGTACTAACATTATTAACATAATTTGTACTAACATTGTACTAACATCATTTAGGAAATATGTCTTTATAAAGAAAATTGTTGTTATTTGCCTCGACGTTTGTCAACCTGTCACACAGTCAGTTGTATTTCTGCAAAATGTTACTTAGAAACAGTAACAAATTGGGGTAGCATTGTATTAAAAAAATGGAAAATTAAATTATTTGCATAGTCATAAAATCGTTGGGATAAGAAGTAATGCTGTAAAAGGGGGGAAAGTTGGAATGATGTCAAAAGAAGGTGACAAAGGGCCGTTATAAATGCAGCTATTTATCCAGCAACACAAACAATAATATTTTGTTTTTGTAAGAGAGGAATCATTGTTTTTCACAGCCAACTTCACTTTTAACGTTGGCTGTCATTGTAATTGTATTTTACGTTTCGCAATAAACGTATCACAGTTTGGCCTATTCGTAACAATTTTTAAAATTTTTCCTTTTACTTCAGGCCAATATCTTTCCCTTGGTGTTCTCTTAAAGATGAGCAGAATACTTCACGTTTTGCATATTTCACTCTTTTAGTAAGCACGAGATGAAAATGCTGCTCAGAAAGTAAATCATGTTCCATCCATCCAAAGCCGAGTTGCTAAATTTTATTTATACAATTTTAATCTCTATGCGGCTAAAGTTAAGACCGTTTGACTTTGACATTTCAGTATTTGATTTGTTTAAAACTTCTACCGATTTTTTATTGCAGTTTATCGAGTGTAATCGATAAGATATTCATACCTTTGAAGAAATATTGTAACCCAAGATTTGTAAATAGCATTTCGTTACCAGACACTCTACCTAGATTATGGATTATAGATTATAATATGTTTTAGAACAACTTTAAGAAACACTAATTGTCGTACTTTACGCAAAATTAAATAAAATAACAAATATTCAGTCTCATTATAAAATAGCTTCATATTTAAAGAAATACCGTGATCCGCGATTTGTAAGCAACTTTCCGTTGTCAGGCACTTTGAGTCTTAATTCAAGATTACAGTTTATACCGGAATATTTTTAAGAAGCCTGGTTTTTTATATTTGAAGTAAAACTAACTCCAAACTAATAACAAGTAAGATTACTAAAGGCACCATAATCAACGAATTGCATAAACCCAGCCAACAGTAGTCAGTGAAGAATAGATAGTAATTAGAGCAGAGTAGTAGAGAATAGGTTGCTTTAAGAAGTCAATTGTGCGTAATTCTAAAATGGTAACGACTTTCTCCATGTTAATGAAAGTTACCAGATCACCCTACAATGCATCACGGAGCTTTTGAGCATACCCCAGCCGAAAAAAGAAAGTTCCTTACAATTTTTAGGGCGGATTACGCGGTTTTCCATAAATTGTGCGTAATTATTTAGTTGTTAATTGAATTATATTTCCGAATATTTTCGAACATTGAGGAATTTTCATGATCCATTACCTAAAACGCCTTTAATAATAATGATCTATTTTTGTTACATTGTATCTTTATAAATGTAGACAAATTTTTTTAGTAACACGTAAAATAAAACTGTGAGCACAATGGCATAGTTTCCGGTAATAAATAATTATTGGTATCGACATAAAGCGCATGAAACACAACTACAAAACGTGTGAACATCCACGTGTGAAGACCCATAATACAAAAATAATGCACATTCCAAGAGATACTTTCGCTCTCCAATCAACAGAACGCTGTTGGGACTTTGGTTAGGTACTCGATGGTGTATGGAAATATCGGAATCTATTATTTCCGTTAATACTCAGAAACAAAAGCAGAGTGGAGTTTCCAACGATCTCCGGGTTTCCTTTGCAAATTGTACAATAAGAAGCAATAAGAACGATCGACCTGGATGTTGTTGCGACACATAAAACGTTGCGTAGTTCTCGATGATGCTCGTGTAGTTTCGTGTAGTGCTTTTGGTTATGGTCTTTATTGCCGTTAATGCAGACGTTACCGCTGTTTCCGCTAAATTTGCTGTTGTCGCTTTTAATATTACTGTTGTGCTTCTTTCCGTACTTGTTCATATTTGTTAGTAGCGGTTGCGGCAGCAGTTGTTATTATCCGTTTATTGTTACTTCGTGAGATTAGTCGAAGGATAACAGTATTGTTTAAGCGTGTGCATATTCTCATGAGCATACTGCCTTACTGCTAGCTTTACTGAACGATTACCAATATCAATAATTTTCGCTTGCCAAGACACTCGATGTTGCTTCGTTTGCCTTTGTTTTCCTTTTCCATTTTGGATTAATTTCAATGATTACTTTTGGTGCTTTTCTCAATTTTTTTTACATTCTTTGCATCACTTTCTCTGCACGCCGCTATTGAAGCGCTTGTTAATTTTGCTGTCGTTGTTCTTATTGCCGCTTAGTTATTTTCGTTAGTTTTATTAATCTGCCTTAATCTGTACAGCCGCAGGTGGCAGAGAAAAACATTCCAAAATTTGCATTTTTTACTAAGGGTCTAACATATCCATGGCAGATAGAAACGAATATGCTTCAAGTAATTAGGAGGTTGTAGTAATTGAGTTCATATGATTCTTAAGAACATAAGCGCAAATCCTCATGCTTAACCTATCACATAATACACCAACTGCTGAGAACAATGAGATGTAAGCTGATTAGTTAATTCTAAATAAAAACATTTATTGGTCCAAAATTTTCAGTATTCCGACGCTTCTGCCTTGTTAGAATACGATCAGTGTAATATATATGGATGCAAAATTATCTGATGCAGTCTACTGTAAGGCGGGAAGGCTATTACGATTGGAATTCTAAAGCTGAAGTTACCACCTTAATGCCTTAAAAATATGTAATACCATTTAACGCAAGCCAATTTCAAGATCTTATCAGATAGAAGTTTTATGCGCGCTGCTAACGCGATGCAAGGTGATGAAAATCTCTCGCGGACCTATTTGCACTAAAACGGTAAATTTTAGTGCGCCTATTTGAAAACCCAACGCTACAAAGGCAAAAATGGGTGTTAAAAAATTGAATTATTGAAAAAATTCACTTAATAAGGAAACTCTGCTTCAGTTCTTCTAATTAGCTCTACTTTATTTATATTGAGAAAATCCAAGATCATTCTCCTTACTCGACTTTGAAGAAATGGTTTCCGTTTCAAATTCAGTAACAACGATGCATTCGTCAATCCATATTTGGTGTCGAAACTGATCTTCAAACAGCTTCAAACAGATATCAAAAAAGATGAGATACTCATTCATGCGTTTCTTCAAACCTATAATCGATTTAGCTGCGAATATCTTCAACTAAAACCTATCCATCATTCAAATTTATTTATATGTTTTATTAAAATTTTAACAGTCTTTAAATTTCATTTGAATTAACAAAGAAAATAATATAAATTGCCACAGAAGTCCTTCTGCATGAATTATAGATAACAGCGGAAGCAGCACACCAACAACAATTCAACCGAAACACAATAAACTTCGTCACGTTCTCCTTACCATTTCCGTCCTTATCCTGACGCTTTCACTGTTATGACCTCAAGTACCATCTGTCGCTGCTTGCGCCCGACTTGCTTCGAGAGAGGGAAACTTGAATATTCTCATTTTAGTTCTCTTTTTTCAGTTTCATCGGTGGCATATATTGCTTATATTATATTGCTATTCACACAATATTTTGACTGCGATAAAGAAAATAGCCTAGCCTACATTCTCGCCCGAGGGCGAGATGTCCATCTATAGTGGACATAATCTCGTCTCTTGGCAGAAGTAACTCGATTTTATCACTGAACTTCCGTGAACAAGAAATGAGGACGCGTTTCAGTCGAGGTAGTACAGGATGTACAAAACTATGGAAAATAATCCGCTTTCTTCTTCTCCTTTCTCTTGTTCTTGTTTCTGGTTTTCCGATTTCGAAGTAATACCATTTTATTTTCTACTTTTACTTTAACTTTACGTCTGTCGACCTTATGACCTCATCAGTCAGTTTTACGATCAGACATTTTAGGAACTTAACGCTATTCTAATAAGTTCGTTTAAATACCGACAAACGACCCAAGGACCACGATAAAGCCTTTTTATTGGGAGCAAAAATATCGCTTAAAAACTAATTTGATTGTAAGAAATCATTTAGGTCTTAATTAATTATTTCATACAGAAGTAAGCAGTTAGATGACGCTACGTGACCACATTATGTTTTTACGACTACCTACGATGTTCGAATAAGAAAATACAGAAGTTAGAACTAAACAAAGACGCTAACTTCGGCCCAGCCGAAGCTTGTATACCCTAAACCGTATGATTCTAATATTCAGTGAGCGGTGAACGACACTTTTTATATTGCATCTACCTTTTCTTAGCTAATTTATATCTAAAATCTCGTCTTGAATCCAAACCTTTCCAAAAATGCATACGTGGCATAGTGCAATATCTTTTCTTTTTTATCTTTCTCCGCCCTTTTCTGCTTTCTTCACTCCCGTGAGCACAGAAAATTTGTATTAAGTAAGTAACACCGGGAAACAATAAAACATTTTATTAACTTTAAATGTTTTAATAATGCCATATTCGTTGTTGCAAAAAAACAAATACTATTGTTCGCACCAAATTCCAAATAAAATGTTATACAATTTGCTCTTAATTTTATGCAATATTAACAGAGTAGTTACCACTACAGTCATCGCCGTCATAATTATTAAATGTAACCAGAAAAAGATTCGGCTGAAAAAATTATAAGTTTTTTGAACAACGCAAACGCTATAGTATTCTCCAAAAAACAATTGAATTTTGTATCTTTTATAAAAATTCTATAACTCCAATAACAATCAAGAGCACATATTCTATATATCTATCATATGTGATGAAAGCTTTCACTACATCACAACACCTCACTAAATTTTGTTCAATATTTCAATTTTTTTTTTGTTCAATATTCACTAATTTTGTTTCAATATTCCTTTGTTGGCGACAGGAGAACCAACACGGTTCTTCTGTTAGTTAGTACACAGTTTTCGTAATTTCAAATTTCAACGAATAATTGATAAAACGTTTATCAAACTAAACCCCGCCAAAATTCTACCCTGATTCCTACCATCACTAATAAAACACTTTTGAAATTATTTCCCTGTGATTCAAATCGACAAATTTCGCTGCTCTAATAATAAATGTCGCATAATTTACTCCACCGCTGGCTACGACGTTAGTCTTACTTGCAAAGTAATAACAATTTTCTTTGCACGATGTACAATAATTCACCCCACAA
This sequence comes from Physocephala rufipes, assembly GCA_963966595.1. Taxonomy (NCBI): domain Eukaryota; kingdom Metazoa; phylum Arthropoda; class Insecta; order Diptera; family Conopidae; genus Physocephala; species Physocephala rufipes. Next base: position 9,779,237 of record OZ016502.1, read on the forward strand.
ATTATGATTATGAGTGTTTGAAACGTATTGAATATTTCCCTTAACAATATTTTATTTCAGATTTTCCCCTTGAGCTTTCTTTTTTTGTCGTTTTCGCATAAGAAGTTAGGGCTACGCCTTTTTGTCTGCGCCTAAATTTATAAATATTAAATGTACTAAATGTAAACACTAAATGTATTTACATTAGAACAGAAAGAAATATTTGAAGCATACAAAGCGATGTTATGTTTCTGACACCAAGGGATTGTAACAGTTACAATAAATATAAAAATAACCTTGCCTTAAGCCAAAACATGGTATCAGCAATGTTTTTGGAAAAACGTATTACACACAAACGAAATAAATATATCATGTTCATATTAAACACATATTTTGTCGTATCAGCAAAAGAGTGTAAGAGAGGACTGTGTGTTTGTGGTCATCTGAACATAAACAAGATTTACTGAAAGACTAAATGCGATAGAATAACTTCAAAAGAGGATGAAAATTTGTTTAATTAAAGCCTTTTTAATTACCTTTTCATCTGAAATGTTTACCTAAAGAAAAAACAAAAAAAATTCGAAACATTGTTTATTTTGGTTTTTATATACAGTTGATAACAATACATGTTGGAATAAAATGCACAATTCATTACCTCATCTTGATACGAGCGAAAGAACGCTTTTTTATCTACACGAAAGCCCAGTCGTTGGTTTCAAGTCTTCTATTCAAATGCAAGAGATATAAACAAGTATGGAAGCTAAATTCAGCTCACACGAAATATACATACTCTAAACCCGTTGTCTAAATTCGCAGTTTGATACTAATAGTTATTGGCCTATTTACCAATAATTATTAATATTAAACAGTACTTGGCGAAGAGTACTTAGACAGACTGAGAGACATACCGATGGATGAACATCGCTAGATCGACTCAGAAAGTTATTCTGATCAGGAATATTTATACCTCTGTATACCTGCCGCTTCTTCTTTATGGGTTACAAACGGAATACGAAATTCGTTGGGCGAGCGTAGGGTATAAAAACCCAGATCAGAGCGAGAGCGAGCTCAGTAATAGGTAGTAATCAGCAACCTTCTTGAAGAGGAAAGAAAGGATTGCACTACTATAAGTATTAATCAAGGAGAAGGAGAGAAACGGAAATAAATACTATTCTTATTCGGATTTATTGCTTGCAAGTATTGGCATTCCGTTCTCTTCATCATCCTTTGAGGCTTCCTTCTTTGGTCAGAATTTCTATCTGCTTGTTTTTATATTTTGCTCTTGGGCAATCCCGCAGGCCTGCGTGTCATACGAGCCCGTTTCTCTTTTATCCTCTCGAATGCAAATTCATTTGGGTCTGCTTGTCTTGATCATATGAATTTAAATGTATTGCATCCATGCCGTAAATTGTTATCATCCTCGCGGTCAGTCTCGCGCCATTTTCCATTTTTTATTATTTGTTATCTATTTACGAGCGTGTGAAAGCCCATTTTTTCTGTCAAATATTATTGACGGTTTTATGGGGCTTTGATCATGGCAGAGGAAGAGCCTCTTTCTTTCTCTTCTTCCCGCTTTCTCTTCTTCCTGCTATCTCTTTCACAGAAAGATACTGACAAAAAATTAACTAATCTTTTGTATTCTTAACATCTAGTTTGCAACGATTTATTGTTTCGTCAATTTCGCGTTTGCTGCAAAAAATATTTCGTTTTTCCTCTTATTTTTAAAATATTTTCTTTCCAGTTCTCTATTTGGGAAATTTCAAAATAGTTCAATCCGTTTTGCGAGGCACTCGTATATTCGATTTGAATGATTTCTATATGGATGGTTAAGTGTAAATGAGTGTGCGTAGTTGCGTGCGCGTGGAAAACATTCCTAATATCTAAATATTTATTTTATAAATTATTAATTATGTACGCGATTTCATAACAAAGCACGAAATATTTTTCTGGTAAACCGTAACGAAACTTTGAGTCGGGGTGTGACTTGACCGCATACTTACGCATACTTCTTTGTAACCGCTGCACTAAATACTTTTTATTACAGCCAATTTTTTTATTCTCGGGGTTTTATAAAACTAGTGAATATAATTCCTGTGTGAAATAAATATCAAATTAGTTTGGTGATACAGAACAAACGTATTAAATATGTCTGCCCATAAAGTATTTGACTATCTTTAAATTATCTTAAAATTTACATCCTTTCTCAAAAAACAAATACCATTCTTGTTACAGTAAATCTTGTTATATTTAAAAGAATTTTCTCTAATGGTTCGGGTGTCTATCACCGTATAAGAGCCCTCAGGCCGACCATGAATACACCTACATGGGATTTTGAGAGGTGAAAACGTAAGACGACGATGAGTATTTACCTGTGGAGAATTTGCTGGACTATTTTTTGTGACGTGGACACCGTGGTTGAGACGTGGCTGCGAAAACGGTGCGACGTTAGCTGTGCTTCGACTTCACCCGGGTTGTTGGTTCGACGCTGGCTGCGTTGACGATTATTTTCTATAGACTTGCCTGGGAATTCGTTTTAGTAGACTCGTTCATTTCTCATCCTTGGATTAATAAACAACATTTTCTTGCTTTAGCATTTATTGTTATTAAAATAATAAACAATAATTATTAACTCGTATTAATGAAGAGGTAGAAACGAGAGTGAAGAGGTGGTAAAATTTTTATAGATAAAAACATAAGACTACAAATTACTAAAATCATAAACACGCAGAAATATATGAGGGAGATATATCAAATTTTTAGAATGAACTGAAACATAAAATTAAATTAGACTAAACAATTATTGCAATTTTATAAATTGATGAAATTCTTAAGAAGTTAAAAGAGAAATTAAAAGTTTTGTAAACACTTTTTTAAATACTGAAATTTTATAAACTGAAGAAATAAAAAAACTGTTGAATTAAAACTGTTGAATTTTACTTAATTAAAAAATTAAATAAGAATGAGACATCATAGAGTTTTCATGTTAACGCAACTGATAATCAAATATTTAGCTGAACAGTTGCTAAATGAACCCACCCTGGATAAATTTTAATTAATAAAATTTTTCTTTTATAAAATTTTATAATATTAAATTTTTTTATTTATTTTCAAAATAAAAATGAAAGGAAATCAAATATTAATAAAAGTCTTGCAATTTTAAAAAATGTGAAAATGTGAAAATGCATTTTTTATTTTATTAGGCTTAAAAAATTATTGAAATAAAAAAATAAGTCAAAAATACCTTAAAAAGATTTTTAGATTAAATTCGTTGAATGAGACTGAAATTATTTTCAGTTCTTTAATTATAGAAGTGAAATATTGTCTGAGAATTTTTAGGTTGAAGACGTCTCAGTTAAACAACACAACAAATCAGACCCATCTGGAGCCATTTAATAATACATAACCATATTATGAATCCACGATATCTCCATTTTTTAAGGACGAGAGTATAATGTTAATTATTTCGTTTAAGGAAATGTTTAATTTTACTAAAATCTAAAAAAAAAATACTGATGATCGTCACATGCGGCTTCGTCGTACGACTGATCGATTCCAATTATGATAAATGATTTAATACCAGATGAAGTATAAATAAAAAAAATTTAAATTCATGCGTCTAGCCGTTTTCGAATTATGAGCAAATTTTGACAAAATTATTTAAGTAAAGTGGCCAATTGAGACAAAGGATGAGAACCAAAATTGGAGACCGCAGATGATCAAACTGTCAAAATGTCATAAGAATTGGACTAAACTATTAGTAAGAGAAGAATATATTCCTTTCGTTATTAAAACTCATCTATACGAACAATTTTGAATTTAAATTGTAGGGTTTTTGTGGGGAAAAACCAACTATAAAGGGTCTAATAGGCAGTTGGTAACTGAGAAGAAATGTTGGTAACTCTGAAAGAAATCCGAAATAACAGGTGGCTGAGAAAGCATTGAGAAATGCTTTAAATGGTTAATTCATCATAAACTCCATCCAACTGCGTTCGTTCAGCCTAATGTGGGGTAGTAAGCGACGAAGGAGTCCGCCTTCAGTAATGGAGGAACAATAATATCAGCAGTTGATTGTTTGTCCAAAGAAAAAAATTAAATATAAAAGAATTAATAGCAACAGCAACAAGAACAATTGCAACAATAACTTACAGGGGAGACACAGAGAAAGAAATATTGTCAAGGAAATAAAATAGAAAAAGGAAAAATTGTTTAATGGCTCCCGAGGGAGTTGCTATCCATGCTACGAAGGACAAGGGGAATAAGAAGAAGCGTACTTCGCAAGGAAGTAATTATAATATATTCATCGTAATCGTCTACGTTTACCTCTGCATTTTTTGCGGGATAATGTCGCCTGTGTCTTTTTGTTTCCTTAAAGGTATCTCATAAAATTTACGAAAATCCTTACTAAAATAAGAAGAAGAGAATATTTAAAAATACGCAAACAATTACAAAAAAGGCTTTCATTAGATCTACTTGTCAGACTTGGAGCAAATTCAATTATTATCAAGCCAAATAGAAAAAGGAGAAAAAGAAAACACATTAAAGAAAAACTGAAGAAAATGTTAAACAAATACAAAATTTACAGAAAAAGATAACTTAAACTTTTGGAGACGGTAATCCAAAATGGGATTTAAAATTCCGCCACTGATTTTTCGTACCAAACTACACATTTTTATGAAAGGTGCTGAAGGGCACATACGAGTATATTTCTTTGTTTGTTTTTCGTTTTTTTGTTTGTTTGTTTTTAGTTTGTAATTTTTAAGTTTGCGCTCTTAATTTGTTTTACTATTTCTCTTTTATACCTTTCTCTTCAATTGGGGTCTTATTGACCTCCATTTAACTTTCTATCTTGTACCCTACACTCAAATGGTGAAGCGTATGTTTAGTTGTTCCTCAATTTTTAGCGCGTTAAAAGAGGCCGCCAGGTATGAAAAACCATATATAGAATCACTTCCTTTATATCCCTTCCTAAGGCGAGTTAGCTGTGTTCGTCTGCCTGTGAATCCCTCTGTCTGTCTAGACACACAGATGTCTGTGGATATTTGTCTATTGAAATCATGATTACAGGAAAACGAAAATAGATTTGGCCAATTTTTTCATTTAATATATAACCAACTTTTTATTATCTCTGGCTTGTTTTTATTGCACCTTCGATGTTCGCTATAGTCTTAAAACGAAGCCGTCAACACATTAGTCAGCACCGAGTGGTTGGATATCTTTCAAATTTCCTTTCTTTTGGATCGACTCGAAGCCAGAAACAAGTAAAAACAAAAGCAGTGCAAATAACGGAAAGACCTGTAAATGATAAATATAATGATACAATTATATCTTCCTTTTTTGGTAGTAACGATTATGAGAAAAAAGATGATATGAGGAAGCAATATAAATATAAAGCAATATAAATCTGTAAATTATTAATTTTACCCACGTTAAAAATTCAGTTTTCAACTACAACATAGCATTATCCTCGCAAGGGCATATTGGAAGCGTTATAACACATGGAATGGTGAGGAAGCCGCTATTCTTATGTATGCGTGCAATTTAACTTTTGCAGTCTGTAATCTGAGGATGCCTTAAAGTGGGCGCATATCCCGAGAACGTCTTAAATTGACATATTTGAATAATTTTAGTTATTGAAATTTACTGCGAAATTTTCGGTATTTCCGTCGATGCATTGGGTTTTTGAAATGGGCACATCTGTTAAACCATTGGTCCTTTAAAATGTGTTCAGCTGCTTAGGTGGAATATGTTATGGTTCCAATTAAACTTATTTGAAATTTATTACTCGTTCTCATTTCGTAGCAATATTTCCTTTTCAAGCTCCTCTCTCTTTCCTTCTTCGTAAACATCCGTCCTAATTCTTTCCCATTTCGACACATTTTCCATGCTTCGCCAACGAAAAAGTACGGAAAGTTTAAAGAGAATGGAAAAGAGAAAAACTGAATAATTTTACCGACTAACTTAATAAATACGTCAAATCTGAATTGAGAAACTAAACCAATAATATACTTGAGTAAACATTACATCAATTCGAGCTTCTGTTAAAACTTCAGTCAATTTATTTAATCGTTTGATACATCGCTTTAATCGTGAGGCGTGGATACCGATCAAAAAAATTCTTGCGTGTCTGGCACACGTTTTTAAAATGTTTCTTCTTGTTTTCTTTACCAACGTAGTATGCTATCAATATAAATACAAATGAAAATTATAAAATAGAGCTACTAGTTGTCAAGAAGTTTAGAAATGTTTTTTGGCCACAACCAACAACAGTTTAAAACAAATTAATTAAAATAATTATTTTAGCGACTATTTTAGGTTACCTTGAAATAAAAAAAATCCTACCACAAAATTTTGGCTTATTTGATTTTATTAGATTTTATCTAAAGAGTTTTCACTTTTGTTTTTATCAATTTCACTAAAAATGCTAAAAGTTTCAAGGCTCCTTCCCGAACGTTTTCCAGAAACGCAGAAATTACTTTAATATGTAAACGTACAAAAACCTACTTGTTATCTGTGAACTAGTTTTTGTGCAAATGAACGAAATGTGTTAAGTGTAATGATTATTTTTTTATAATTGAAACTTCAATTTGAGCAACGTTGTCACCTACAAGTGCGCTATAGTAGTAAATACTAACCAGTCTTTCTTTGGGCAGTTGTCATAGCATTATAAATAATTATCAATTCGTTGCGCACAGATTTCTTTTCGGCACGCATAAATCAGACCGCATCAAATTTTACCCATTTAAAAGAAACGCAAAACTTTTCTGAAGCTTTCTTTTTCTGAAGTTGTTTTTTATGTAGCCAAATTGGTAGGACTTGGCAAATTGAATGAAGGGCGACGAAGTCATTCTCACCATTGGGCCTCGACCCTGGGGACATGTTACTACAACAATAGCAACAATAATAATAACAACAACGGCCTCCGATACGCTCAGCCACGCCAATTTTCCGGCGGACTCTAATCACAGAAAAGGAGTTTGACTACTTTCTTTCGAAGCCAATTTAACTATAACGGGTTTACATTTGAAACATCATATTAAATCAATCTTATGTATAATTTTTTTTTCTTTGGTTTAATATTAAAGTAAGAAATAATAAGAGTTATTTCTTACTCTATGGTTTAATCTAGCCCGCATTATTCTTCTTATTTGTAGAAGAAGGAAAGGTAATGAAGGAGGATTGATAATCACAAAAAGGACATAAACGACCTTTTGTTTTACAAACGAAGGAAAAAGGATAGAAATATAAAGTTATGCCTTCTCTATAATCACTTGCAATTAGTGCACAACAATGTTGGCAAGATTTGCTTTTTGATTATTGACTAGTTGAAATTATTATGAAAACATGTTTTCGGACGTTCTACTGGCTAATACACCGACTACAAAAAAGCATCGATTGCTGGAAAAAGTATGTGAAACTTTAGTGCAAGTTTAAAAAAATTTTAATTCTAAGGGTAAACACTAATATCCATTGGAGGTTACATGGGCGCCTCTTTTTTAAAAATAATGTGGAAATTGAATTGGCTTCTAATATTGGCTTCTATTTGTAAATGCAACTTTTAGAAATAGTTAAAAAGGAGAAAAATCGGCATAATTATATATTAAGGTTTCAAGGAGGACATAACATGATATTAGTAGAAGAAAACTGATGCATACCAAGGCGTTGGATAGTTAACAATTTTTAGTTACTGGATTAGTTAAAATTTGTAGGACTATAAGCGAATACACCAAAAATCATTCAAATTACGGATATGGTGTGGTAGGATCTGATTTAATTCATCTTAATTGAAGCACTCACATCTGGGATATATGTATTCTGCACTTCATACGATTCTGTACTTCATTAGAACGGAGTACAACCCCAGGTAGAACAATTAGTACGATCTTAAATTGATGTAAGAGAAACATGTTCATTCTGGCTAGAATTTCTAATAATCGGTTTATGAATACGTTCGAATTGCTTTACAATACTGTTATGTATGTATTGGAATATATTATAATATGTTACAAATAAATTGCTATAAAAATTTATTATAATATGATAGTGTCAGAGCAATGACTCAGTTTTCAGAATATTTCAGAATATTTCACGAAGTTTTAATTCTACTTTTTAAACAACGAGTTGCCAATGGAATAAAGGAAATTTATAAGTATTCTACGTAGTCAAAAATATGAGTTTCCGCTTTCGCTTTAAATGAATTTGAATGTATTTATTTTGGGAGTTAAAAGTTTCAGCTGTCACTCAAGGTCTGTAAAATGTCTTTTTATGGCTAGATAACTTTCATGATAATTTTATAATTTTGATGATCGGCATATTATTATGACAACATAATCCTCAGTGTCAATAATAACAACAACAATAACAACTACCATAAAACAGGAATAATAATGTCTACAAAAGTTTGGTTAAACCGAACTTAACCCGTCGGCCTTAATAAAATCGATGATGTCAGTGGAGTTCATTCGTGTCGTAACTGTCAAGTAGGATTAAGTTTTCGAGTAGAGTATAATAGAGTTGAGGTCGTAGGTGTCAAATTAATTTGCCCCGGTGTTAAGGACAAAGCGGAGCTAGCGACCATCGCTCTTTCATCAACCACTAACCGTTCACGTTTGGTGTATTTACTTGCTAAAGACTGATAGACTACAAACCACAAAGCTATTTATGGAAATTTGGAGATAGCCTATGTCCATTTGAAGGTGGGACGAGCATTAATTAAACTATAGTCGCCTTTAAACGCAAAATCTTTCAATACGTTATGCGGTGCGTAAAACAAATGAGTTTGATAGCTAGAGAGGCCAGACGTCAACATAATTAATAAAGAATTTTTGTTATGAAATTTATTGACATTGAAAAGTTTTACGCAACATAAAATCAGCGAGCCTCACAAAAATTTTGTAAAATAAAATTATAATTAAACTCCTCAAAATAACGTCATATCACAAGCAATTAAGTAGGTGGCAACCAAGAAGGTAGGAGGAAGGAAAAGTACTTTCAAAGAAAGAAAAATGCCAGAGATTCCAACAAAGTATTATTATTTGCAATCCAAGATCTTTCCCTCAACCCGGTCTTTCCAACAGGCACATTACAATTTCGTACATTAATACGAAACCACCCTTTAAAACTTCTCATAATCCCGCAGCAACACCAACGAAGGCTAACGCTTATGTAGTAGCGGTGCCAAGAGTCAACAGTATTTGGAGAATAATAAAAATTTCTTAGAGTTTGCTGGGTTTGCTGATCACAGCTTTTCTTTAATATTCTGTCTATTGGTAATAACATCTCCATTAGATCCACGCTTTACGTCTTACAGATACTACTCTTCATGGGTGGTCCTATAACTACAGAGTAAGACATAAGAGCGTTTGTTCCTCACAACATAAATTAATTGATTCGATATCGTGTTCGAAGAGTAGATAAATGGTGCTGAAATTCGATTGAAGATTTTGATGGAATCGAAAACACTTTGCCTAACTTATGTTATGTCGTTATTAAGAAACCCTCTGTAAAACAGTTTGAAACTTTTTATAAATTTTTGCATAAAATTCTAGAAATGATCACGAAAATTTAGTCCACGAGTAGTTTAGTCAAGGAGATAGTGCTGTCGGTGGTGTTGGTAAAAAGGCGATAATTGCGTATTTTGCGTAATAGCATTTGTGATCATATGCACGAGTATATATCAATGCCTTTCTATGTATCTACGTAATTCTATCGCTTAGATTCATTTGTTTATTTTTATCTTTATTCTCTCTATTCCTCTTAGTCGTCTTAGTTCTCTTTGTCTGTTTTATTAGAAGTTATATATTTGTTCTGCTCTATTGACAATATTTACGATATTGCTGCTTTCCCGACCGTAAATTTAAGTAGCATGGCCTGCACCACCTCACAAATCCTCCTGTGCGTAGTGGTAACTGACGAGGATAAGACCGCGAGTAAATTGAACTACCCATGAATAAACAGCAAATAATTATGTTAAAGTGGTTTGCTTTGGCTTGGCTTTATCGGGTTAAGTCACAGCGGGTAACAGCATAGGCAACTACTCTTGATGGCTTCATTGCTTCGTCAGTCAGACGAACTTTATGAAACCTGCTGAGAACGGTAAATGTAGATGCGCATAACAAAACGAAACCAAACCTTATAAAATTTTACGAATTCCTCGTAGCATGAACAATTATCCAAACGTAAATGTCGAGATGTCTGCGACAATATTTGACATTTATCGCCTGTAGAGTGAGTACGGGAAGGTAAAGAAAGTCCAACGTTGTGGTGGGAGCAGTTGTACACACTAGTAAGGCCGTTATTTTGCGAGGACGCTGATATAAAGAGAATTAAGCCTGAAAATTTACCATAAGCAGCTTTAAGAAAAATTTGAAAACGCTACTAGTATTTGCGTTCGTGGTCGATGTTGTTTTAAAACAAAAATCTTGGAAAACGAGTGACTACATACAAGGCAAAAGGTTGTAGTCCTCTCTGGTCCTTCAAACAAACGTTTTCTTTCGAGAAAACATCTCCCAAATGTATCTTAATCTAAATCACTTCATTAGATTTTAAATCATTCTCGTAAGCTCATTTCTGTCGTTTTAGGATTAATATTTCATTCTTAAAATTTTGGAGATAGCCCTTTAAGAGAAAAACAAGATTGTCCATACGAAGTCCCTTCTCAAAATTAATCACTTTGGCAGTCTCAAGAAATAGTCAACGCAACTAAGGTTATGTTAGAATAATGTTGTATTCAGATACATAAGGCGATACTAAAATGATACGATATAAGGGAACCGTTGTTCCGCTTGACTGCTGTAATATCCATTTAAAACATGCTCATAAAATCACAAATAAGCTCAAATAACATTTGAGGTTCTTTCTAAGCCATGCTAAACAACCTCCCAGTTTTTAAACTACAGGATTTGAAAGCTAACCGTCTAGATCCTAGTTAAACACCATTTCTAGTTCCGTCTCTCTTTCGACAGCCAACTTCATCTCCAATAAGCCTTCAAGCAGAAATGTTAATGATATGGGCTCCTGAGGAAAGTTGCGAATTAAATGAATAATAATGACGTTCCCCCCTCTTGCCGTTTACGCTACTTCTGTTGCTGTTGCTCTTCTTCGTGTTATTGTTTTTCCTGCTCCTTCCGAAATGTTGGGGAAAGCATACTTTAAATTTCATTTACAGGGTAAACAAAGCTGTTTGGTTGCGGGCTAACGACATAGTCAAGAAAAGGGCTGAAAGAGAGGGGGGTCAATATGAAAAGTACGTAGTCTTGTGTGGGCTCATTGCGTGTTCAAGATTTACATGCGGTCGTAAGGTGGGAAGGCTATAGTAGTTAGTCATAGTGGTTCTACTGGTCTTTGTTCTTTTTTCTCTATCATTCTTCGCCAAAGGCAGGACATAACGCAATGTAGCGTTTCATCTCTCTTCCCTCGTTGTTCTGTTGTTCCGGATAAGGCAGAAGAGCAAGGCTTATGGTCAGCCAAATAGCCTCTGATAATAATGACGATAAAAACAAAGGGAAAATTTCGATATTCAAACTCTTGCAATTATCGAAATTGAAGTAAGAGGAAAGTAAACAAGAATCAAAATAAATCCTGCTTCTGGCAATGTTTGTGGGTCATTTATTTTGTGTAATATATTTCATGATATAAAGACAGTTTAGTAAATGTGATATGATATTCAAAATTTTTAAGTGGCACCACATTTGCCATGGCAGGGCATTCATGTCGATCATGATACCTCCGCTCGCGTGATATGTTCCAATCAGAGCCTGATACTTGAAAACATTACACAAAACTGGCAGCTATGTTTGCAGCACCATTAATGGCGAAGGTCAATGAATCAACAACCAGTCGTTGTCCTACATTATTTTTGAAAGACTAAAAAGTGTGACAACGTATGCTGCACGAGGTTTCCGAGCTCATAAATGTAAAGCGCAATCGAGAACAATTAACTAAACTGAAATAACTGAAGTGTTTTCAGAATAAACTCTTTAAGTAAAAAAGAGAAAAAAGTTGAGATAAAAATGAGAGCGAAACAGAGACTTTGTGTATGAATGCTTTGTAAAATTCGTATTCTCGTTGCAATATTCAATAAAGAAAGAGAAAGTGAATGCGATGATTAAAGTGTTTCAAATTCGGCAACTTAAGGCAAATGAGTTTCGGGTATTTCGGCGTTACAGGAGGTGAGAGGACACATAGGGGTCCTTTAGTCCCCTTCGGTGAAGCATGTAAAGAAATCGGATTTATTTGGCTAATTGACTTAAAACGAATTTCAGAAGCCAGTTTCTCAATTCACTTAGGTTTCGTTAATTTCAACTCTTGGGAACTATCTCCCTCTGCCATCCATTCCAACTTCAATACCTTAAAAATAAAATTTGAATTTGGTTATGATAATCCAAGCTATCTAATTATTAGGAGTGATATAAAAAAGGCTTAGATGAAATTAAAGTCGTTGCTTTAATATTGAAAATTATTCGTTTATGTCACTCGAAAGTTTCGTCCATTAGAATTTTTTACAAATGTCATGAATATCGATATCATAGTACATCATTACCATCATTAGGTGGTAAAAGTGCTTTGACAGTCAAAATAGTTCAAGCAGACGACGACGAAGATGACAAGGTAAACATTTTCATTCATAAAATTTTGAGACATATTTTAGAACGACTGTGTCAACGACTATCAGCGCGACCCACCTTTATTTACATAAAAAGTTGCGGTTTAAAAATGCATAACAATAAGTTGTGAGATGCAGTTAGAATCGACAAGTGTCTCTGAACTTCAGTGCAGGAAGAGGCAGAGAGATATTATGAAATCCAACCAGAAAAATTACAGTGATGAGGAGATTTTAAATGAAATGTAGGGACGGGAAAAGTGTGAGGCGTGAGGATGTCACAGCTTTTACCAATTACGTTTCTTCTTATATAGAGAACAATCGCTGTACTGAGATATTTTTGGTTGAAAAAAACATCGTTTAGTGCGCAGCGTGTTTGCGCGATGGCAGAAAGTGTTTTTTTTACCGTTTTACGTCACGGAATGTGATTAATGGTGTCGTAACTCAAGGTCAAAACAATTTTATTGTTGAAAATCTTAGTTGCAGATTATAAATTATCAAATTTATTCATAAACTCTAGCAAAATTGATAAAAGCATTGAAGAAAAATAAATGCGTAAATAAAATCCTGAAAATAAAAAGATTACAAAACGAAACCCAATCACAACAAGCGGGAAAGAAAAGGGAAAACAGAATATTTCAAAATATTTCCGGCACCAAGTCTCTGAAAGGGCAATGATCCGTTATGCGAATGCAATAAGAAGAAGAATCAGCCGCAGAATTGAAAACTCATTGAATACACATTTTTATAGCCAACATAACACGGTTATTGCACTCAATTTACATATTTGTGGGATTTTAAATTATCTTTAGGCGAACACTAAACTAAACGCTGGTGACATGTTAGCACCATTAAAACGGCACGAAAGTGTGAAAAAGTAATGGAGAAAATTATAAAATGAGTTTAAAAGTGGAGAAATACGTAAATAAAAATAAATCTTAAATATGAAAATATGAATAAAAGGAATAATCAAAGACATAAAATTTTTCGTAGTAAAATAAATTTCATTCGTTACTGCACTCTAGCTAGCGATTGTGATTGCTAGTGGAAGGACATTTGTAACGTTGTGTTGAAAAACAATGGTATTTCTTTTCTATTTGGACATTTTGCAAAATTTCTATTCTCAGAAATACCCATCCGTAAACATGCCGATCGTGTAATTTGTATTGCGCCACAAGGGATGAACCTGTCGAGGTACGTGCGAAATACAAATTGACTTTCTACTATTGAAACATTTCAATATCTTAACAGATTTATTTATCCTCTGTCACACACACACATTTCCATACATACATACACATTTCCATACGGGCGGACAGATAGGCAAATATGCTAGATATGCAGAGCACTTTATAGAAGTCTAACTTCTGTTGGCTCATGCTTAATAATACACCGGACATGTCACAATTAGTCTTTGAGTAGGTCAACTTATTTTAATTTATTGCGTCATTAAGTGAAAGTGTTTTTATCCATTACATCCATTCAGGAGGTCCTTGCGGTAATAGTTGTAGATTGACTCAAAAAAAAGGATTTTATATGCCTCAATTTGTTACTTTATAAATTAAATTCAATTAACATCAATTAGGAACTCGCTCATCAGTTGGTTCCTAATGAAATTGTTATTAAAATTAGTTGCGTCAATGGTTTTCGCTTTGTTTTAACAAAGGCTTAACGCTATTTGCTGAGTTTTTCATACGAGATTTGATTTATGAGAGATTTGATTTATATCAAATAAAATCTAGTAAGATTTCTAACATCGACCTGGCATCCAATTGTATAAAAATTAATAGTTTGATCCTAATAATGAGTGGGAGGTCCGCGCCTCTTTTAATATTATATTTTTCCTTACTTGTTTAATTAACACCCACTAACTCTTAAATGAGTCTGCATGCATGGTATACTATAATTGTAAGCGGGACACGCCCGTTTTATAGGATTGAATTTTTTCATCCAATTCCATCTACAAATGCTGAAAATAAACTACACATATAGATGTATTCATATTAGGTTACATAAGTGGGCGTCATTCTCCTAGGATTGCGCCCATTTTAGACACCAAACATCTTATAATGATAGAGAATATACGGGCCCAATTTGATGAGAATATTTCTATTTTGTTCTGCTGGAATTATGATTTTAAAAGATAGACAAAGGAATAGGCAGACGGACGAATATTGCTTAATTGATTCAGGTGGTGATTCAGGTAGTGGTGGGCTAGAATACGTACACTTTTCCATGCCAACGACCAATACTTTAATGTGTTGCAAACGGAGGGACCAATTTAATTCAGAGTTTATATCTCAGCACCGTGGTTATGTATACGACAAGCACTGACTTGATATTATGGCAGTTAAATTTGCAACACACTTTGATTAAAATTCAAAATCAACTCTAACCCTATTTTGTTCGAATTATCGATAATTGCCGATGTTAATTTGATCGTAATTATGGATACATCGATGTTTATATAATGGTGTCAAAAGACATCGCTAAAGCGTCTTATTGAAATGGAAAGGAATGGCTGATTTTCTTACCTTTTTAAAAGCCGAAAAAATCTGAGAAAGTATTTGAAAAGGATAAAAACTTAATTTCAGTATTTGCGCGTTTACCGAATTGACACGAAGCAAGCCAACAAATTCGGAAATAGTGGTACATTTGGAAAAGTATCCTTTCTGAGTGTATTTTTGCATATTTCTGCGAATTTGTCAAAGAAAACCGCACTGTTCCTCTACATAATATAATCTCCAGCATATTTTATAATTACATAAATATCTTTTCAAATATACCATTAATCTCCACCAAAATAGTTCAAACATATTTAAATCGGAATCACTTAGGGCGCTCTGCGTTGGTAGAATGTACGCCAGTGAGTATTGGTTTAATTAAACAGTAATTTTTAGTCAGGGTCTGATTAAACAATAATTGCATGTTAGAGAAGAACAAAATGTATCGCTTGGGTTTGTAAAATATTCTTAAAATATTTATTATACATATTTTTTATTTTGCAAACTCAGAGGAGTTCTCCTTTCGAAATCTCTACTTTTACTGAGCAAACGTATAAACCTAACCTTTATTGAAACCTGAAAACTACTATTTTCACCTACTTTCCTTCTCACTCCCTCTAACTCGGTCCATTTTAGGTAGTCTTCTATTTTGCCTTCGGTTACTTTAATATTTTTATATTTTGTATAAATATCAGATTCTTAAATTTTTCAAAATGAAAATACACGTTTAATTTCATCGCCTGAGCATCCAACATTTGCGTCTGCCTTGACGTCGGTTATGGTAAATTAAAAATCTTATCTATTCTCTCTTCACACGACCATTTTTGTGTTTGAGGCAAACACACAGATTTCATTTCATCACTTGTAGAACAATTTAATTGCTTGTGCAGAGCTCCGCCTGAATTCTAGCATAGTCACCATCACAACAACAACACAACGAAAACACCATTGCCAACACCGGAAATATCGCATGTACAACAGCAATAACAACAAAAATAATTTGTTGATTGAAAGCGGAATGAATGAAAGGCGCTTCGCCACTCTGACACATTGTCAAAGCAGAATAGAAAATTTTGCTATTTCGCACTTCAAATTCTGGTGGCGTAGCGGTACCAGTGCAGCTCAGCTCAACACAACGAAGATCGCTGATGTGCCAAAACCAGCTATCTAAAAGACGTCTGCAAATTTAGAAGCGCGGAAAGGAGGGGGAACAATGGTTGTTTAATTCCAGCGGCCGGAAGTATAAAATGATTAATGCGTTCTGTTCTCTGTGTTACTAGTGGTGTTCTATAACGCTGACAGCAACAACAACAGGAGCAGGGAAAACAGCGAGAACTAAACAACGGCAACAGCAGGTGGTTTTGATCCGTGCAAAAAGCAACCAAAACACATTGAAGCATTGAATAAAGGCAAATCAGAAGTGAAAATAACTACCCCAAAAATTACTCTTTATTTAATTTCTAATCGAATTTGCCTACAATTCAAACTTAATTTAGTTTTTTGTGCTTAAATTGAACTAAATTGTTTTTTATATAAATATATTGACCCTGCAAGAAGATATTTAACGTATTTAACAGCGTTATTACACAAACCGAAACTAATGGAAAGACTGCGACGCTGGCTTTAAGAAGACGCTGGAAGTTATTCTAGTATACAAAACTTTCGTTAGTTTCCTTAGATAAAGTCTGTTTTTCATTAGCAATCCATTTGCTTGCGCGCAACAAAAACACCCTCCTCCCTAAACGACGTCCTGAATGATACTGAATAAATTTTTACCATGCCGCTTCATTCACACCCAAGCGAAAGGTTCCTTGCTCGCGTTTTATTCACTAGCTGTTTCGTTAATATATTTCCAAAATATTCGGTCCCGGCATTTTGTTTTCCACTGGAATACACTGATAAGCACTAACAATGTTTGTTTATTCGTGCTCAACGAAATTTTATCAGCTGCTTATCAATAATCTCTCAAAGCAGAGAAAAACACAAGAGAATCGAAAAAGCAGCGTAGTTTCGGTTTCTGTAATAACGCCATAAATATTTAAAGAGGATGGCTAAAAGTATGCAAGGATAAGTAAATCCGGCTGTAAAAATTTTATCGAAGAGCTTTTTTTAAAGTTACTGCAACGCCTACATTTTTATCATTGCGCACTTTATGCCGGTCTTTGAGACGAAATCCTTTTTGATGTCACTAGAGGATCTCGGGTTTCTTTAGCAAATTAAGCGGATCGGTGAGTTTGCTGTTCTCAGTGTTTAAGGAGATGAATTGTTTGCTCATAGGAATATTAATTAGGGTAGAAAATCGCCTGGCCAAGAGTTTTCAAGTAAACCGCTCTCTTATTTTTTATGGGATGTTAATAGCGAAAAGTTAGGAGAGGAGTCCCAGAAATTCTTTGGGTAGCGCATTAGTTTCTCTGAGCACTAATGGAAATGGCAGATTAGCAAAGATAGTAGGCCTACCATTCTAACTACATTCATGAAAGAAAACTATAGATCGAAGAGCGGTTAATTTTTTGGGGAGCTGGTTGTCTTGTTGTTTTCATTTTCCTTGTCCCACGGAGAGTGATCTCTCGCTTCTTTTTTAGATAGAATTTATAACGCGGATACCAAAGGAAGTTCGCGGGGTGATCAAATTGTTTGGAATTGCCGCATACTTTGCAAGTTTTCCTCCTCTGCTAACGGATCGAACAGATAATCTTGAAAAAAAGAAGGCGACGGCAATGCAGCCCGCAAAATGGTGGCTGAATCTCAAGCGCTTAAAGTAGAATATTGCTGGAGATTTTACTGCTTAAAAATCCTGACGAAATTCCTAACTGCATTATTTTGTCGAAGGAGGCAGCGGCAACCGAGCTTTGTTGCCAAACAAGGGAATGGCTGTGGTTAAGATTTATACTGTCAGTAACAGCAATGCTGCAGCAGGATTTCATCACACGTCCTCCACAACAAATTGTAACGCTGTTTCTCAGTTGGGGTGTAACTCAGTCTCACCAGGGGTTTTTTATTTAAAATAAAGTACCTTGTTTTTCTTCATATTTATTTTATTTTCAAGAATCTAAGATCTTAGCAATCTAGTTACAGTAATAAATTACGATAGATTTCATGACTATTCTCCATGTAAATGTTAGGTTATAATTTTGTACGACTATTGGCCACGGCGAAATATGCGATCAACCTCTTATCGCGTATTCCTTTTACGCATTACTACGCTATCAAATATTGACGTATTTGTAGAAAAAAATCTTTTTAAGCTGCTTTTATAGGGTCAACAATATAACCGTATCGGTAATAATATTAATACGCCTTTTTACGCGGTTTTCTTTGCAATCATTTTATGCGGCTTTCTTTGTAATATACCCTGAACTGCCATAACAAAGAAATTTTATTAGAAATATTTGGGTATGGCGTCCGATTTAAATCAATCGGCCATTCCCAAGTTAATTACAATCATACGATTCCAAATTGACGTCCGATTGAAATCACTCAGCCAATATTCAAGTTAATTACAATGATCTACGATTCAAAATTGGCGTCCAATTGAAATCCCTCAGCCAATATCTACGTTAATTACAAGGATTCACGACTACCTCAGTGATTTACAATTTGGAGATTTTCAAAGAAGAGAGCGAGTCAACTTTTTGCTCACTCTTATATCCTTGTCAAAACAATTTCTACTATCCATTGTTGTTTTAAATTTCAATTTTTTTTACAGCGGGTCCATAGCTGGTTACAGCTGTACCATAGCTTCTATTTTGGCCTCTACAATGTCATTCAATTCATCCAACGATCTCGACGGAAATATAAATATTAATGCCATCAAAGGTTGCCTGATTACGCAGCGTGTCCATGAAAGTTCCATCTGAGGCAGTATGCATATTTCCCAATTTGAGGCGAATTATTGGTTTTGTTCGCCATTCGGTTAACAGGTGAAAAGAGACACTAATCTAAAGAAATCGTAAATGAAAACAAAAAAAAGACAAGTAGGAGTTCTCAGTTCTTGTCAAACTCACACAAAACTACCCTGCTAACAAATGACCCAGCCGGATTTATATATAATCTTGCCTTCATATCTATAACTCTCGAAATCCTGACAGGTTTTGAATTGAATGAGTGAATTACTTCGGAGTAAGACACCTACCAGCCGCGGTCATATTGACAAACAAGCTATAATCGAGAACGAGTAGTCGGAAGGACGGTGTTTTAGAGCAGTTAGAATCCTAGGATATGTCACGTAACTTGACTAATCAGCCCGTTGGCTGAGATATAATTGTTGATAATAAACACTTCCTGCGTTGAATTCTATGCCGATATTTATAAACGCCGCCCGTTGCTAACCAACCTTCTGGTACGTTGATTGCATTCCTTGTTACGCTTCCTTAGTGTAATGTCTGCCATATTCAACCCCACCAGGTTTAGTAGCTCAGGTGAAATTTTGAGTTTGTTTGTTGTTTCTTACATTTAATTTCTCAATTTAGCTAACACATAAATTCAAACGGTTTCAGGGAAACGCGTAATTAATTTATTCAAATTTCGGGTTTCTGAGGCGATGTAAGAGAGGTACGTAATTTACAACGCTGTATCGGTACCAAGATTCGCTGTTACCTTACTTTTTATTTCCATAGCTTGAGAGCAGCTCAACATGGTGGAGAAAAGTGTCTCGTTGGAAGTATTCGGCTATAGTGCTCTGCACATAATTTAGTTCATTCTGAAATAATTTCTAGGATTCAAAATATGAAAGTGAAGTGTATTTACTTAAAGTCAGGCAAACCTGATTGAATCCCTACTTACCCAAAATTACCAGAAACTTGTTGAAAGTACGTGCTCTAGAAAAGGATAACAAGAAAAGCGACACAGAAAAAACAAAAAATGCATTGCTGGTTGAAGTTATTACTCACAAATTACTCACTTTTTACCATAACCAACTTTTTTGTACGATAACTTTAAATTCAATGTTAACCAACTTCTATGAAACAAAAATCTAGCTATAAAATAAATATGTTAAAATGGTTCGAAGCCAAAAACACCTCATAAATATTTTGTTTTCACCTCATACATATTTTATCATTATTTTAATCCGCGATTAAGATTATAAATGTGATAACATGTTGCAGACAACATCAATTATTTTTCCATATATGTTCAATTCATATTAAAATAACTTTATTTGAATTGAAAAGAAAACATGTTCGAATTACAAAATGGAGAGTTTTAGAAACATTGCATGCAATTGAATAAATTTATTAATTCATTATTTTAATGCAGTTTTTAGTAGATTATTTTGCAGGTTTGCTGGTAAACGAAAACAATTTGAAATAAAAGATTTTACTGTATTACATTTACGTAAAAATTCGAAAATATGTGGTCAGATTAGGATCACATCTTTTTCTTTGGCCAGCCCAGTTAATAATGTTTTAATGTTACGCGGGAAATGATTTGCTTTATACGACTTTTGTTGTTTATCCCGTGACTTCAAAATATCAAATAATACATTTCGCAAACAAAGCAGCAACAAAGATAACGCCAATAACATTAGTATTCATTAATAAGCATTTCACACGCGTACATATTTTTTAATGCAACATTTGCAATACGTTATGGTAAGTAATTAATTCGCGGTGATGCCGCTTGGTTAGTTATTTCGTTTTACATAGACTTTCACATAATTCAATCCTCTGTTTGCACTAATTTTGCTATCAACTGGGGTACTGGTGAAAAAATAAAAAAATTGTTTTTCAAATTTTGTTATTTAACAAATAGATTTTATGGATAATATGTTCCACATATTTTTGCGGGTGGTCCGATGGGGTCCGATGTCTAATCAATGCCATTATATTCGCTAGCAGATACACAGCAAACAAAAACAGCAAACGACGAGTTCACACACAGTGGCTGCATTCAGTACCCGTAATCACATTACGCTGCATTAATACTGCTGCATATCAGCGACAGTTGTCTTCTGAATTCCGATAGAAAACTAAGTAAACGAAGAAGCAAATCGACGAAGTAAGAAAATTTAGCATCAGAGAAAGAATTACCTTAGGACAGTCAATCAGTCAGCATGATGTGTCAGCGTAAACTGATTACTAATTGCAAATGCCGCACGCGAATGTGTACGGAAATTCAACAGACCGTAAAAATGAGACAGATTTTTAATTTACAGCAACGAGTGTCTTATGTGGTTATCTCAGGTTAACGTCGGTACTTCTTCGTTAATTTGTTTCTTCGGTTAACGGTTAATCTGAGCAAAGCATGTAATTACTTCGAATTAACCACGTCTTCCTTAAAATAACTTTAAAGATAACTAGTTACAGATTTAATTAATTAATGCCCAACTCTGTTCTAAACATAACCATTATCATAAAGATGTCTTAAAAAAATTCGCAAAGTATCTCTGCGAAGAGATTGGCGGTGGTGGACATAAGTGCTGCGTAGGCATTTTTGAATTACATTTGGCTTGGTTGCCGCATTACAAAGTCTAGAAGCTCCATCACTTTGTGTTTTGCAATCACCTTTACGTACTCTTATAAGGGGGCAATAATTTCATATATTTTGTCAGTGAATAAACTTGAGAGCAATATATAAAGGGAAATTGGGGGAAGAGGAAAGAGGAAAATGTCACGAATAACACGAGAATTTCAGAATAAAGTAGTGAAGAGGTCGCTATAAATAGAAAGCCTGTGTGAGGCGAAAAAGAGGGTAAAATCGGCTAAATTTGGAATACTATATTTCAAAACGAATAATTTATTATTCTGGAAGGGCAACGGAAAAGACTTTTAGTTGCCAAAAACCTTTTACAAATTGGATGTGTCTACAGCTTAACTAAAGTAACCCCACTCTAATTTGGTTAATTAGAGGCCCAGCCAAAATCATTAATTTTAATATGCTGAAATTTGAAACCACTGAAATTTTACTGAAATTTTTTAAAACCTTTCTCTTAAATTGTTTCACTCTGTCAATTTTTAAAGATCAATACTATCAATTAAATATTTTATATAGCTTTTTCAGAAGGTATGTCATGGTTTTCTCTTAAATAAGGGGAGTCTCTTTTAAAGAATTTGTTAAGATTTTTAAAAAACTTGCTCAAAATATTAAATTAAAACAATTAATTTATACACACATAAATCGCTTTTATTTCAGATATTTGAATTGCAATCTAAAGTGTTTTATTAAAATTTAATTTTACCCTAGAACTTGAATTTACATGACGCGTTGAATTTATTATTGGTATCAAAAGGAATTCTCCTAATAAAAATTAATTATATTTTTCTATAAAATTCTCTATAATCTCAATATATTTGAAACACCTGAATATTAACTTTTGAATATGCTTAAAAATGAAATTATTCTTCCTCTCTTAAATATAAACGTTGATCCTTTTATTGCGGTAAAATTGGTTCCCTAAAGGCTTTTTGTGTTCGTGGAATAAAATTACGGTCCCTGCTCTTTCATTTGGACCACCTTTGGACAAAAGGTGGTAAATTATTTCCCTTGGAACACATAATTGCAGAACAGATAAAGGTTAATTTATTGTGTGGTTTCTTTTTGATTGCTTATCACTCATTGTGCATTGTATACACGAAGGATGCTCCGTTGAAAATTTCAACAGTTTTCTGTGAATATCTCTAATGAAACTGGCATTAAATCATAAAATGCTTTTCCATTTTCTTAATGATGAGTCAATTTGATCCGCTTAATTTGAATCAAAACACTTTATAGATCTCCAACACCTACTTCTAAAACATGTGCAAAAGTGCTTCTGTCATGATCACGGGATCATTCACGAACTAATAACCACATTTATATGTTATAAATAACTCGCTACTCGCTGCAACACAGAGAACACACTATTAGACAATTTTAAACAACAATTATTACCGACATATTAGAAATCATTGTTTAATTTTTGTAGAAGAAAAAATCAGGACAATATATCCCACCCTTCTCCAGTTAATATTACCTATATATTTATATTCGTATTTCAATATTGTGTAAGTTTATTACTTGATTCAGATGTTTTTATTTTGCTTTTTGTTGCTGACTTTTGGTTAACTAAATTTATTAGATTGCAATTAATTATGTGATACATGAAATTACTTACGATTATTCTAAGAAAAACATGGAGCCGTTTAACCCTATTTAAGAGCTTCTTTGGGACTTCTTTTAGGGCTCTAAAAATAATCCTGCATCATTGACTAAATTATTATGGAATGATAATGATGACTGGGATAAAGTGTCAGAGAATAGATGACATTGTACTTCAACGTCAGTCCGGTCACGATAGAAATAAATGAAATTAATTATAACGACCTTTTCATTGAGCAAATAAAATCATTATAGAAGTCAATAAACTGGATTTTTTGTTACTGGAGTCCAGAGAAAACGAAGGGATATCACAAAATAACAAGAATAATAAAAAACAAAAATAATAAGACATAATCTATCACCGAGGAGTCGTTGGCCGTTTGTTTGGTTGTTCATTTGGGTGGTCGTTTGTTTGGTCGTTTCCTCGGTTATATTCATGCCGAATATTAAACACAGTCTGGGAAGTAGCGAAAGAAGTTAATGGTGTGTGAGAATATTGACTGTACGGATAAAAAGTAGAAAATAAATAGGTAAGCATATGTGTGTCATCACAGGCAGGTTATAAATGTAAATATAATAATTTAGATATAAATATATAATGTATTTATATAAGCCGCCGACATTTTATTTGAGCGTTGTTATCAGGAGATTCGGGAATAGGATATGTAAGCTTCGGCCAGGCCGATGACAACGTTCTTACTAGTTTAATTTACGTTATAAGAAAAGAAAAACTCGTAAATTGGACATGATTCGTCAACTGCTTATGAGAATGAAGCTATAAACTTAATTACGCATGTAGTGTACATAGGCTTCGACCAGGATGAAGGTAGCGATCTTACCCTTTAATTAATAAGTAGCATAATGTTTCTGTAACAAAAACAGAAAAATAACAACATTTATTCATTCGACAATCATTCCCGCCACACACACACTTATTCGCAAAGAGCTAGACACAAACGCACAAACAAATTTATTGGATACATTATACGTAGTCCCGTAATAATTGTTACATATACAGTAACTGATTCCCAACTGCTCATCACTCCACTTTAAGGGTTGTTATTTTTCCGGTTTTTCCGGTTTTTTAATTCACTCAATCGGTAGTTGCTTCATCGGGTTGCTGCAATTTCTGTCATTTGCTGCAGAACAACGGTACAAAACGGAAACGGAAAGTCTGCAATGACGTTAAGCAAACAAATAAGCAATTTTCAAAGAGAAACGTTCTCCTGCATACATTCGTCCCGCATCTCCATCAATGCATTTGGCCTGTTGCTCCCTCGTTGTGCTTCATTTCTCTAATACCATTGGTTCTCCCGTTCTTTTTGGTTCTGTTCAGTTAGTTGATAAAGTTTTTATTTTTATCAATAGCGCGGCAAATACTCATACATAATATATACAAAGAAACGAGGTTAACATCCGAAATCTGCAGTTTTCGAGTGCCAACATCTAGCGCTTTGCGGCTCCCTCCAACAGTGCACTCATTTATCGCGTTATGGTGACACGAGGAGTATCGAATTGACAATAGTAAGTGTATTAGCAATAGTATTAGGGTTTATTGTTGTTGTGTTCGCTACTGCTGCAGGTTCTACTAGGGTAAGTAAGCCATTGCGCCAAATTTATTTTGTATTCTACCCAAAGTTCAATGAAAGTTATTTGTTCCACAACACAAAGTTGTTTCCGTGGCGTCGATTCTTTAACACAAATTTCAGGTTTTACGAACTTTTTTAATTTGGTTTTGTCGTCGTTGGAAATGTGTGCGTATCTAATGAAAATTGGTTTAGTGAACAAACACAAAAAGCCTCAAAGAGTTTAAAAATTATTTCATTAATACTTAGGATAGAAAAAATAATTGTGTTTGAAAAGCCTACGTTTTTTCACTTCATCTACATTACCTTAAAATATTTGAAGAATGTTAACCACAGGCATTGAAAATAAAGTTGATTGTGTACTCAAAATGATGCATCAATAATTACTAGTGCTGAATTTTTAACACAATAACATTGTTATGCACAACCTTTATAAGAATATCGGACATTTATTAATACCCTTCCCCTTTCTTATTGAATTCAGATTTACTAACCCGTCTTCAACACAATTTTTCCGTTTGAAGGATCACAAACGGAAGCACATAGTGAATATAAGTGAAAGCGAATATCCGTTCGTTTGTAGGGTGTAAAAGCTATTCTTGATTAATTGTCAGAATGTACTTCAGTAATAAACAATTCCTATCTCTCTCACCCTGTTCTTCTTCAACCAACTTGGAAGCAATAGAAATTGTAATAATGCATTTTTACGGAGATTTTTTAGCCTTCAGTTTATTTATAAATGACGGATGAGGTATAAATTACGGATATGCCGGAAAAAATTAACGCTGTAATCTGGTTTAATCTGCTGTCGCATTAAATTCAGGAAGAAAAAAATGCACAGCCAAAATAATTATTTTTCTACCCCAACAATGACATGACATATACTGTCAAAGCAACAGGACTAATCTGTTGAGAAATACCGCTTACGAACGGCGGTGTTAATCCCTTGGTGTCTGCCATTTATTTTTTCTAGTTATTAATCAAATGCGACCTGACACAGATGGAAAGATAATAAAGTAATCACATTATCTTCCTTCCTTTTAATTAGTTTTAGTTTAGATTTAATTTTTTTTAATTATTCAGATAACATAATTTTATCAAATCGAAATGAAATCGAATGAGAACCCCTCCCATCTATGATACCTAATACGCATATATCTATATGTAGTTAACTTTCAACGTTTCAACAGAAGTTTACTCTCGAACTCACCCACCCGCGGGTGTTGAACCTTTAACCAAAAAAATGGGCGCGACCTCTCACCAGAACCGCAATTATAAAGAAGGCAGATTTATATGAGTGAGAGTGGAGGTATTGTTATGAAATGTTCCGAGAATATTTTTTCTCATTATAAATTGTTTTGTGTTGGGAATGGACCAAATTCGATATTATGGGCGTGGTTATTATTAATATTCTGGTATTTAATATGATATTTATATGTATATTTAGTTTTCAACATTTTTAGGTGGAATTGGGCGCCATAATTTTATGCACGCGCCATAATTATAACTCTCCCGCGATTATTAAATTATTTTGCAAAAATTGGGTTCCTCTTACCAGAACCAAAGAATTTAAATAACACCGTATTACATTCGAACGAGTGAAGATATTGGCATTGTCGTTCCGGTCCAACTCCACGCCTACCGTTCTCTAAAATAAAATTGTATGGCGTCATTTTTCAGCTTCTATTGAAATTTTGACGATGAAATTTTTGATCGAGACGACAAGATTGGGCATTATAAATCCCAAAAATGGGCGTCGCATGCTCACGATTTTACTATGTCATTGTACTATGT
The DNA here is from genome assembly GCA_963966595.1 of Physocephala rufipes. Lineage (NCBI taxonomy): Eukaryota > Metazoa > Arthropoda > Insecta > Diptera > Conopidae > Physocephala > Physocephala rufipes. Next base: position 9,805,774 of record OZ016502.1, read on the forward strand.
CAGGGTTGTATTGAAGATGAGTTAGTAAATCTAAATTAATCAAGAAAATGTAGATGCGACGTAAAACGGCGTACATTGCTAAATATTAGCACCACACTAAAATGTTTTTATTATGGGTATATAGGCTTCGGCCAGGCCAAACTCTGTGTTCTCAGTTGTTCCATTTAACATTCCTCCTGACTAGTTTTTCTTTTAAACAACTTCGTTCATTTTCGTATTGCAATCGTAAATAAATTTGATGCTTGATTCATAATGACTCCTTCGTTAATTTTTTGAAGAAAATGAAATAATCAATTGAAATATCTCCGAACCCAAAAATGTTTTCAAAATTTTCTAGCTGTTGGCAAAAATCAGAAAAATTGAATTTTATTACGACACCTGAAAAACAAAACAAACAAAATCGTAGAATATGGAAGTATCACAACAATAAACAAAATAACATTACAGGGTCTAAGAATTTTGCCTCAAAAGTTTATAGAATTTTTTATAGAATTTAAACATAAGAATATTTATAGCAAAAAGTCTGCGTATTAGCTCAGAAACTGAAATTAAGCAAAAAGATGATTACTTGCAATAGCCTTAATTTAAAAGTTTTGTATGCAATGCTTCTTTTGGTATATATCAAATCCCTGAAACGAAGAATTACGATAAATCCCGATATGAATAAGATGCTGTTTAGTCTTTACGCATTGCGATATATTGAAACTCCAAAACAACAAGATCCCGAAAGGACAAAATCGATACTATAAATGAACCAGGTAACAAACGCAACACCCAGGCGTTTATAAGTCCCACATGCTACAAGAAAACCATACTCGTTCATGCTTTTCGAAGGCATGCCTCTGGTAAAGCAAATAGGTACTGTTAACAGTTTTTGATCAGGAATCTTGCGCCTATTGTGGAAAATTGATAACAGAAAATTGACGAGTCATCTCAAATTCTTCGCAAAAGTGTCTAGAATAAGAATGTGTCTTTCACATAGGAGGGACAGTAATTGAATAATATAATTTTAAGAACAAAAAATTTTGATTTTAGTTTTTATTCAGCCTTTATTACACTTCTTCAATTGTCTTTTTATGACTGGTGTATTTAAGTTGGGCTTAATCAGGTAGCACATATAAAAGCTTTTCAGGTAGCACATATAAAAAACGAAAAACTTTCGACACCAAAAATTATAAAATTAAAGGCATATTTATATGACTGTATTTAAAATTTTGTAACAAAAGAAAGGCAGTAAGTCTAAATAAATTCTAGAAAAAATTTTACGTTTATCAAAATAAAATAAATACGGAATAATTATTTTACATAGTTCCTAGCACATAAATTACGGAATAATCGTAATATGTGTACATATGTACCTTAGCACCATAAACGTCCACTTATGAGTGTATTCGAAACCGAGTATTTGTGGTCCGCCCACTAGAGATAAAATTGTATGAAATAATTAAAGGGAGAATGAAAGGGACAACAACGGGCAATTTCCACGCCACAATTAGAACTGTTTTCCAAAAATGAGCGTGGCACACCTCTTTTTGCCTCTATGGACAAAAAAAAATGATTACAAAAAAAGAACAAATAAAGCTATTATCATGAAATTTGGCACGAATGTTCTCTCTCAATACAGGCTGGTTATAAATGTATATATAATAACTTAAATATAAATGTATAACCCACAACCCACCGATATTTTATTTGAACGTTGTTATCAAGAGATTCGGGAATAGGATATGCAAGCTATATATATATATATATATATATATATATATATATATATATATATATATATATATATATATATATATATATATATATATATATATATATATATATATATATATATATATATATATATATATATATATATATATATATATATATATATATATATATATATATATATATATATATATATATATATATATATATATATATATATATATATATATATATATATATATATATATATATATATATATATATATATATATATATATATATATATATATATATATATATATATATATATATATATATATATATATATATATATATATATATATATATATATATATATATATATATATATATATATATATATATATATATATATATATATATATATATATATATATATATATATATATATATATATATATATATATATATATATATATATATATATATATATATATATATATATATATATATATATATATATATATATATATATATATATATATATATATATATATATATATATATATATATATATATATATATATATATATATATATATATATATATATATATATATATATATATATATATATATATATATATATATATATATATATATATATATATATATATATATATATATATATATATATATATATATATATATATATATATATATATATATATATATATATATATATATATATATATATATATATATATATATATATATATATATATATATATATATATATATATATATATATATATATATATATATATATATATATATATATATATATATATATATATATATATATATATATATATATATATATATATATATATATATATATATATATATATATATATATATATATATATATATATATATATATATATATATATATATATATATATATATATATATATATATATATATATATATATATATATATATATATATATATATATATATATATATATATATATATATATATATATATATATATATATATATATATATATATATATATATATATATATATATATATATATATATATATATATATATATATATATATATATATATATATATATATATATATATATATATATATATATATATATATATATATATATATATATATATATATATATATATATATATATATATATATATATATATATATATATATATATATATATATATATATATATATATATATATATATATATATATATATATATATATATTCTGCATACATATGGAACACCAAACACCAAGAAATATATTGCTTATGTTCATGAGCATGAGTATTGCTTATGTTTGTTTTATTCATGAGGAGAATATTTTATTATTTTAAAATATATTTTATGAGGTGATTTATCTGACAGTATCTCACTTACAATTTGTATATCTTCCTCGTGTTTTCCAAAATAAAAAGTGTTATTGAGAATAATTTATGTATTAAGTATTAAATAAGCAAATACAAGGTTTATTTTATTTCCTTTAAATTTGTTGAGATAAAAAGTCTTTAACTTTGCCTTTTTATTTGAATATTCAGTTTTTATTTAGTTGTTTTTGTATATTTATTTGAAAGATTTATGAATTGTGCAAACATATGAAGCACCATATGCCAAGAAAAATGATAAGTGTATCTCAGCATTAGTCTATCTTTGCTCGCGGTCGCGGAATAAGAAGTTAAGATGAATTTATTTTTATTAAGAACAATTTAGGAAGTATTGAATATATCTACAAATTTCCGAATCGGTGCTACTTTGTCTAAAAAATACAAAACATAGGATTCAAAATTTCAACGTTCTTTTCAACACAGGTACACATATTTTTAGGTTACTTTATCAAATTTTTTGACATGGGAGAATATAAAAGCTTATTCAAAAACATTGTTTATTCGTCGATAATGAGAAAAGTAAACTATAAATCACTTTTACTACATTCTTTACTTTATTTAATTGTGTTATCTGTTTAGTTGTTTTTTGTTTTTGCAAAGAGTACAAAAAAAGACATATAAAGCAACAGTTCAAGAAAATTTTTAATTTATTTTTCATTCTAAAAATTGATTCAAGATTGACTAATTTCGTTTCAGATTTTATTCCTTTTTCGAAAGTCCACAAATTTAACATGAATTTGGGAATTACAAGAAATCAGAGTAAGGCTTTTATAACATCCTTTAAGTTAAGGGATAAATTTTCATTAGTTCGTAACTTCTACTTCAAATTTGATATTTTTATATGATATCTTGGTCCGTCTAAATTTCCTCTTTCTTATGATTTAAGTTTCACATCGACAATCAAGCTGCCTGATACTGATAGCGTTTTATATTTTGATGAATAACATTTTTACAAATGCAGAGAAGACACAGCTGATAAACCCAGAGAAAATGCTATATACTGACAATACAAGAGAATTCGCTATTGATCTTTTGGGTGCTATAATTGAAAGAAACATGAGTAGCAGGGTGGTATTTTCTTCTTTTTCCATTCAAACATGTCTAGGAGTGATAAACCTTGCTTTGGGATCCAACTCTAAATTTGAAAAATATTTACCGACTAACAGCGAGTTTGAAAGAATCTTTCAGTTATATGGAATAAACGACAATCGATTCAGAATTGCTAGCAAATTTTTCTATAAAAAAGGAAGTTCAGTACTGCGGTCCTTTAATCATTCGGTTGTATCGGTTTTCCGTAGTACATCTGATGAAATGAATACTGAATATCTACAAGCCCAGTTGTCGCGATGGTTGAAAAATGAAGGAATGCCTTCTACGACAACTTTTACGGTGCAAAGGAACGGAAAACCCCGATTGTCATTTACGACTTTAATGAATTTTAGTGTCGAGTGGCTTCAAAAATTCTCGAAGAATGATTCAAGTGTGGATTTGTTTATAACGAAAACGGAAAATGGGGTGATCCTTAAACCTGTGCGGATGATGAATATAGTTGGATATTTTGATTATGCGTCCCTCACGGATTTGAAAACACATGTAATCAAATTACCTTTCAGCGATAAGTGTATGTCGATGTTGATATTCGTCCCACACCTTTATAGTGATGTCAACGAAGTGCAAAAAGAGCTAACTGCTCACAAAATTAGAGAAATTATTGGTGGCCTAGTTTATCGCAAAGTTAGCGTTAAACTACCCAAATTTAGTGTAGACAGCTCTGTTCACTATACGGACACACTGTCAGAGGTATGCAATTTTAAAATTAGCTGTGGTGGTCAAAAATAAGAGAAAGTGTGTGCACACAAGGGTTCAATTTTTCAATGGTTCGCTGCTTTCATTTATTTTTGGGCTCTCTTTAATTTTGTTGCAATTATGTTAAATAATTTTCTTGTTTTACTTAGATGGGATTACGGAGCATATTCTGTGGGAAAATGTATGTATTTGAAAATCGTGAGTTTTTGAGAGTGCAAAGCATTGTACAAAATAATAAATTCGTCATAAGCGAAGATGGGATTAACAGACAGTACTCTGTAGGTATGTTTTATCTAAAATTTTATTGAAAAATGTTCGAAAAGCCAATGAAATTTCCTTTCCGTTCGAATATAATTACCAAATAGTAGTTAATAAATTTAATTCATAATTAATTTTGAAATGTTTATGTTCCTAGGAGCAAGTATGAATACTCTAATAAAGGACTACGAAATTAAAGCGCCATCCTCAATCCCAGAGTTTCATGCCAACAGACCTTTTATTTTCTTCATACAGGATAATGTAGGTCGTACATTCTATGCCGGGAAAGTAACCAACATTGATTAATAGTAAAATGTGTCTAAACAATTAATATATTTGTTTAATATGTTTTCGCATGTTTTAAATATTATTTAGAACTTTTTATTAAGAGATTTATCTGAAAATACTAAACATAGACTTTGTTTATTTTTGATCGAGTGCTGCGTTATAAGAAGTGTTATTACTGGTATCCAAGGATTATTTTATTTACTTAAAATTTGTTGATATTTATTACGAAAAAGATTTTAAACAGGGCGTTCGCGTAGGACTCATTTTGTTGGAGGACGTCTTTTATAAATTTTAATATGAAATTATTAACTAAAATCTATTTGACTTGTTAAGTTTTTTCCTCCTGTAACGGCCTCGCCAGCCAAATTCTATGGTCATCAAATTCTATTGCCGCTCTTTTCATTCAGTCAGCAGCAATCACAGCACAAACCTTCTGTGTCACATTTTTTCGTGGCGAGAATAACTGCTGATACTTAATTATTTTTATTATATTTAGCAGGTGACTGCTAACTCACCTTAAATATTTTTACTGGCTACGGTTGTTGTTAAGCATAGTTCTGCAAAATCGTGTTGTAACTCTGAAATTCTAAATGATTGGCTTTCCCATATTTTGAATATTGACATCAGGTTTATAGATATTTTTGACGAATACCTTTTCCTTGTTGCTTCGTCATCGGCGATAAAGATGTCGACATGTTTAAGGATAGTATTCCCAATTATTTCCGAGTACAATATATCGCACTTCTTGACTACGGCAAAATAAATTTTCACTTAAATTCCGTCAGCAGTCCGATGCGCTGTACATTCGTTGTAAAATACATATTTTTACTACTATTTAAATACATATTTTACTGTAAAAGTGCTTTCTTAAAAATTATCAATCCATTTATGGTATCTTAAATAAAATGTTATGTTAAATTATCTTAATCTTTGCATTGGCTGCGTCTCCTAAATGATGTCAGAGAGTCCTCGATGTTCCGCGAGGTAAAACCTTCGATCATCGATCATCGATCATCGTGGCCTGTGGGCTGGACCTGGTGATGCAATCTCCAAAAACTCTTCTTTTTTGGCGCTAGGAAGGTTGGAACCTACAAGAGTTTCCCACTCTCTCTCGTAGTTCTTGTTTCAGTCCACTTCTATGCAATTCGAATTCGTCAAGTTTCCTTTTCAAATCGTGTGCACTCATTCGTAAAGTTTCGTTTAATTCCATAAGAACAATACTTATTCCAGCCTTCAACTACATTCGTTTTCAATTCGCTTTGTCAACAACTACCGCACCGTCAGTACTACATTGTGGTTACGAATGAATTGATGTTGGTTCATCGCTTTCCAAATTTCAGATAATGCTCAATAAAAGAAAGTAAAATGGTAGTGATTCAAATTATTCGGAATATTAAAAAATTACGAATAATTTCATGGCTCCTTGCATACAAACCCGCTTTTGAAATCAATGGACTGTCAAAAAGTGTTGATGCTGGTTTCGCGGCCCATTTGTAGGAATTTTTAGAAATTTTAGAACTTGATTAATAGTTTTATTCTCCTCCTTTTAAGACCTGTACCTTATTTCGGTTCGTCAGGTGTAATGAGTTGTTATTTTCGCTTTTCACTCTGTCGCTTTCTGTTGTCTTTTCTTGTTTCGAAATCCTAGTTTATTTGGAAAAGTCTAGTAAAAGTATACAATAACATAAGATAAGAATAGGAGAAATCGTTTATATCATGCCTTATTCTGAGAGTTTTGACATTAAAGTCGCTCTCGGTTCTTTAGATTATTATATTCTTATTATTAGTCTTTATATAATTGGATATTCAAAATAGTTGCTCAAAACGATTTAGTCCTTCTTCATTTTTCATTTAATGTTGTTACAAGCATTTTATCTTCTCCTCTCTTTAAAGTATATTATTCTAAAATAAAATCAAATAAGAAATAAATTCGAGGTTTTCCTTGATTTAGTTTTAGTAATCAATTCTATAATATAAGACTCAACGTTTTGAAGGTTGGTCGCTGTGTATATTAGTTTATCATACTGTGGTAGGCGCGCGTTTATTATTACTTTTTTGGCATCTTGTTCAAAATCTAGCCCTTTCGTTCAATACAGTGATTAAATGTGAACGGAAACATATTGCTATAGGAACCACTCGGTTTGTTGTGTTTTTTTGTTTTTAGTGTTATAAAAGCTGTACCACTTAATATTTCTTATATATTTCTTATGTTTCTGGCTTTTTCGTTATTTATCGCTATTCATAAAATGACTATCTTTTTAGTTTTATCTTTTCAGTAAATACAACCTATGATAGACCTTATCTTCATTTAAGTACCTTTAATTTATACGAATTGGGTCTTCATTTTATATCAAAAAACACGAAACACGCTAACGTTAATAGTTTCAATTCATTATGAAGGACTATAAAAAGTACATAAAAATTCATTTTAAAGATTAATAGCTTTAAGTTTGGTTTGATTGATGCTTTTATATCCAACATTCCTAAGTTCTCTAATTATATGCCAGTAGCAATCTTAAATTTTTGACATAATTTTCACTAATATAGAAGAATGTCGGCAATAAAGTCTGAGTCTCAAAACCGAGCCGAAAATATTAATCCAGATTTTTATTATTCATGTATATATTTAGTTTGGCGATGATAAAATTCTATAACCTCCCATGTTAAAGCTTTCTACATTTGAGTGAGTATTATGACGAAATTTCATAGATCATGTTTCTATTTCTCCTCACGAAATTCTTATTCTTTTTAATCACTGGACAAATAATTTTATGAAGGAATTGTTAACTTATTAGACATATTAGAGACATTAGTCTGAAATAAAATAACCATTCGACACTCTGTCGTTACCCAAACAGATTTTAGGGCGACACTTTATGTGTTCTCTTACAGTCTAATAGCTTCCTATTTGCGCAAGAGAATTTTCTATATCCATCATATCTCACCCACCCACATCATATATCACCCACAGTGAGGATAATTGAACAACTCTTTGTGCGATTTAGAAATGAATTTGAAGCTCCTATATAATTTATCCAAGTGCTCGATTACACTATTTAAATTGTTGAATTTATTTTGCCGTTCCCTAACTTTTTAACTTCAATGAAAATTTGTTTTTTATTAGATATTTTAAAAAAATCGTTATGTATTCAAATATTATTTTTACTAAAAAATTTCAGCGCCTAATGCCTTTTATTTTTAGTTGTACCAAAATTAGCAAAACGCGTAGCAAAGTTTCACACCACATGAACATTGTTACAGTTTAAGAAGCACAGTTTGGACGTAGAAAGCCCATTATGTCTCGTTATTTTTCAGTTTTGTTTACATATCTTTTGTTTACACTTTTTCTCCTCTTTACGATCAGGAAAACAATTAAGTACGATTTTGCTTAAATTGTGCCTCCTTTTATAATTTTCTTACCTCTAATAATGGTTGATTAAAGTTATTGGCTGAAGCCTGGAAATTAAACCGTTTACAATGTCCTTATAATTATCAATTCCAACTTGTTGGTACTTATTTTATCCATTTAAGAAAGTAGTAGCTAATTGATTTGGAGACCTTTTTCGGAAAATTTGCAAAATCACTCATTTTTAAAATAAAATATTTTATAATTTATGTGCGCTATTTTTTATATTAGGAAACAGAAACCTTTCGAGAGATTTTCAATGGTGATGAAACCTTTGTCCTTAAAGTTAGACAATGTTAAAATTAAGAGATACGACCATATATTTTAAATACGTAGTGATATATTATTTTTTTTTAATACATCAATTAATCTAGACCTAAAATTAGTACATACTAAAATAAATTTTAAACAGTAATATCAAAGAATATAGAGTAGAGTCTACTCTATATTCTTTGGTAATATCCTTAAATTATTGATAATTTTTTTTAAGAATAATACCCTGAATGAGGTACGACCTTATTTATACATTTCCTTTCCAACATAACAGTAATTATATCTTATGAAAAATTATATTATTTTCGAGGAAAGCACACGATGCCTTTCTTTAAATGGTTTGCTGAAAATCTGCGGGCGGGTTCATGAGAATGGGGTAAGGATCTAACAAACTTTCATACTTTATAATGAATGACTTTATGAATGGTACCTTATGAGTGTATGTGTTTTCACACAAATTAAACAAATAAAGAAGAAAATTGTTTTTAGTTTTAGAACATATTGCAAACTTTTTAATTTCAGAAAATTATAGTTATACTAAGAAAATCGTTCTTAGATTTATTACATATTTCAAATATAAGCGCATTTATTTTGCCCTAATTCAAAGATAATTCATAATTTTGTAACTACATTTTGTTGAAATTATTTAACGGAAAAGGAAGTCCCAAATTACGCACACAAATTCCAATATTGACTGAATTTCATTTTCGTGATACATTTTAAGGCTGATAATAAATAATAAATACAAATTCAGAAATTTCGAAAGGTCATTAAAGTTCACGCATTTGAAAACTGTTTACACCGCCTTATTCGCTTTCTGACTGACAGCTGAACAGCTGTTTTACTGAGCCCAAAAATTTTGAATTTGTGAACATAAAAATCAGAATTATCCTTGCGCAAAATTTAGAAACAATGCACGATTATAAAACGGTGCATATTGAAAAAGGTGACAATTTTCAATTTTGGAATTTACGCGGAGTTCTCCATGTCCAGATCTATCGTCAGGGCCGGAATGTGCTTTTGTGAATTTCGTTAGCATTCGCATTCGCATTTGGAACTTGAAGTCGAAATATGTAATTTTGGGTCGGTGTAAACGCACTATAAGCCATTTCTTACGTTCATTTGTATGTATACGTCTTTAGAAGTTGTATTTATTATTTATTATATATTACGCAATACAGAAACCGGTGTGAAGTCCCTGCGAAGCATACTAATGTTTCGTTAGACATGTATCAAATCATCGAGGAGAGTGTACAACACAGTGTGGTCTTTCAAACCTAGAAGGGTAGTCCAATGGGTAGGGAGACTACAAACGTGTTTTACCTTTGAATAAGATCGTGTTATCAGAAAATAAGGATAGTTTGTATTGACTTTCACAAAATTTATCTGTAAACATTTGCCAACATTTTGCGCTGTGATCACTTTGTGATCAATATGAGAAAATTGTGTTGATCTATACAAATCCAAAATAATGTTTAATAATATCAAGAAAAAAAACAAACAAGAGATTGATTTGTTTGATTTTGCGTCGTTAATTCTGGACGTTGAGTCTGATTAACGTGCAATGAATTAATTTGTTTACAACTAGAATTCTTGTATCAGTTCGAAAACTTTGTGGCAATTCAAAGAAGTCAAAATGTTCTCTACCAATGACAGAAAATATTTTTTAAAAGAAAATTTTTTTCGGAAGTCTTCCTCTCTTTCTTACTTCTTACATCGTAGATTTATGTGAATATATTAGACTAAAAGTCAGCAATTTACAAAACGTTTCATACGAAAAATTGCGCGTAGAGGAATTCATCCGACACTCATACGACACGAATGACTAGTACGATTTTATTTACGGCGTTTGCCAAATTTCAAAAAAGTCCGACTACAGATGCAAAAAAGTTGAGATTTTAGGTGCAAACCACTTCGGAGCAGTATTCTATTCATACAAAATCCAACCATTTATAAGAAATCTACTTATCACTTATTAAGATACCCTTTTGTTATTTGCGGTTGTTCTTAGCTTGAATTGTGAATGCTTCTTGTATTCAAAACCTCAAACGCAAAGCTGAAGTCAAAGGAATGACCTAAATTTAGAAATTTTTTTTGGGGGAAATTAATTCTTGGAGTTTCTTTTTGGGAGAAATTAATTCCGGGAGTGAATGACACCCAGCCATTCACGAATTTAGCGAAAAAACAGTCAGACACCAATTTAGAACAGGTACAGGATGTTTTAGTATATCAAGTGGTGCCATCCCACTCCATAATAATTTAGCCATCACGCTCACGGTATAATCAATCGGTTATACATGAATGAATATATAATATGTGTATTCATTTCGTAGCTTGTATGCCTGATGGAAGTGAGAGCACCCATATCATGGAGCCATTTCGTGGCTTGGATGCTATATATATATATATATATATATATATATATATATATATATATATATATATATATATATATATATATATATATATATATATATATATATATATATATATATATATATATATATATATATATATATATATATATATATATATATATATATATATATATATATATATATATATATATATATATATATATATATATATATATATATATATATATATATATATATATATATATATATATATATATATATATATATATATATATATATATATATATATATATATATATATATATATATATATATATATATATATATATATATATATATATATATATATATATATATATATATATATATATATATATATATATATATATATATATATATATATATATATATATATATATATATATATATATATATATATATATATATATATATATATATATATATATATATATATATATATATATATATATATATATATATATATATATATATATATATATATATATATATATATATATATATATATATATATATATATATATATATATATATATATATATATATATATATATATATATATATATATATATATATATATATATATATATATATATATATATATATATATATATATATATATATATATATATATATATATATATATATATATATATATATATATATATATATATATATATATATATATATATATATATATATATATATATATATATATATATATATATATATATATATATATATATATATATATATATATATATATATATATATATATATATATATATATATATATATATATATATATATATATATATATATATATATATATATATTTAGAGCTGCTGAAGGATAGTTCGGTTTTGCATTTTAATTTTTAATTATGTGAATTTTGACCTTTTCATATTTCTTTTAACCTTCTTCATATTTCTTTTTGTTAATTTCTCACTTCTTCTCCTTATCACTTCTAATTCTAAGAATTCCCTCTGCAATCATGATTTCTGTTCCCACTGGGCGGACCATGCTCATTTTTCGAGGTATACTTTTTTGGTGGGCCTTTATCGGTTCCTTCGTAATCATGATTTCCTTTCCCATTGGGGGAAGAAATTTATGCTCTAGAGAGTAGGAAATCCCTCTCTAAATTCTTATGAAGTCATAATTACTACGAAAAGTAGGATTTTGCATAATTTGCCAATGCCAAACAAGCTATTATGACAAAGAATATTTGTGCCAAATTTCATGTCAATACCTCCTTTTATTCGGCCGCAATCGTCATTTCCTTTTATAACTGCTGTAATTGCGATTCTTAGCTAATATATACATATACTTTTCTATACCAATACGCAATCTTCAATGCGTTGCAAACGCAGGGTGTATAGAATAACAAAAACTATAGAAAAGTAAGAGCTCCGAATCCGATCTAGCCGAAATATGAAGTAATAAAATGTATCGTGCGATCCCAATGATCAACAGGCAGTCTATCTCTGTATTACTGTATTACTGTTTCATTTGCGCATTCTTGATTAATTCTACTCGATAAATCTACTAATTCATCTTGCTGTTTCATTTGCGCGTTCTTGATTAATTGAAATCTACTAATTCATCTTCAACAGAACTCTTCTCTGGAAACTCCATACATAATGTAGGATAATAGTAGACGCGCTACATCCATTCCGTTTTGGATTTATGGTATCCAACATTGCCACCTCCACCATAAAATTCCAGCTTTAATTCCAACAGAGACTGAAAACTGAATTTATATTTTTATTTCATAAAAATGTTGACGTCGCAATGGGACGAATTCGAGCATTTTTGAGAAAAACTGATTGATATCACAGGCAATATTCGTGCTTCATTTCGTGGCAATATCTCCGCTCGTTCTTCTGTAATGCAGCCTTCTTTAAAACCATGGTTCTGGTACGCGGTAAATTCTGGTTCTGGTAGATAAATTTTGCAAAATAATTTAGTATTTATGGGTGAGTTCGAGAATAAAATATTGTCGTCTGATTCCGTTTGCAAACGTTGAAATTCACATACACATATAAGTACATTCATATTAAGTATCAGAAGTGAGTATGGTTCTCATCCGATTACCCCCATTTTCTATACTAAACAATTTTGATCGACAGAGGATATCCGTGTCACATTTCATGAAAATGCCTCTCTCTACTTGCTCTGGTTATAAGACAAAACACAAAATATAAAATACATGCTCGCCTATAACTGTTACGCCACTTTTTATACATCAGGAGCAGAGTGTCGGGTATAAGGTATAAAACGTAACCACACAGGCAGGACGAAGCAGACAAAACTTAGCATTGAAAATTCAAACATACTCCAAAAAGAAAAACAAAGAATAAAAAGGAAACGTTTTTGAATTCCAAGCTTTCGTAGTGGTTTTGGAGAGCACTTAAGAAGGAAACAAGCAGAGTAGTAAGCGGTCAGGATGAGTGGGATACATTTCCTTTGATAGAGCCACCGACTCTTTGGTTCCTGATGGACTTTGCTTTCGAAAGATACTGGATTAAATTTGGTTTTAATTTATCAAATCCACAAAAACAAACAAAAAATATAAAAATAAAAAATCATTATCCTTTCTAATGCATTTTTTATTATCCTCTTTTTAAAGGTGAAATGTAATTAGACCTTATATACTATAGTACTGTGTACTTGTATATATATCTTGTACTCAATATACTCTTATTCTTATTTGTGTATCTTTTTATTAATGTAATTTACACTTTATAGGAAAAGTAAGTAGCGGTTTTTTTGTAAAATCACCAAAAGGATTGTGCTGGATGCAGGCTATATAAATTCTTTTTTTTAAACTAACAAATTATTTTAATATAAATGAAATAAATAAATTTTTTTTCCTTCCTCGTAAAACTCAAGGCAGAAATCTGTCTGTCTGTCTGTCCGTCTGTCTGTTGAAATCACTATTACAAGAGAACAAATTTTATATTATAGATATTGTCATGAAATTTGGCACAAATATTATGTGTTATTGTAAGCATTGACTTAAACGGTATTTTAAACGGTTATTTTATTGTTGGTATTTACAATGGGCGAAATAGGATGAAAACAACGCCTATTTTTACTTTATATGAATGATTGCATATACGATGCTCAGTTTCTTCGTCTGTAGAACTTATTTGAAGACAAAATTTTATCCTGGAACTGAACCACGAATACTAAATTATTTTCCTCTATTAGGAATACGGATATATCCTATGGGTGTAAAGTAATTAATCTTCTTCGGCAAGGCCGAAGATAGCACCCTTACTTGTTGACGCTTGAATTTTGAGCATTGCTGCTTAGGATGTATTATAAATTGACTGGGGATTCTTATGCTCGTCTGCTGTATATGAAGATTCTTCCCTTTATTTCAATTGCACTCTACAAGGTGTATTGATTTGGTTGTTATGCCTGTAATCAGAAAACGGAAAGTGTTTAAATCTGCGAGTGTAAATCATCACTCCTACATTCTTTTGAGAATGTTAAGGACAATTTCTTCTATTCCCATTTCTTAGGGGAATAGAGTTCCCCCCCCTAAAACTAATCTACGAAAATCAGAACAAAAACGAAGGCAACACTATCGACAACACAAATAACCTTCCGACAAAAACCCAAAAACATAAAATTACGGACTTCTACCTACGTACAGATAATAACACAATAAATGAAGCGACGCAATAAACAACAAATAAATAAATTAAGAAAAGAACCCAACGGGACCGGACTACCTCCTCACTCACGATGCTGACAAAGCCCATACAATCCGAACGAAACATGCCTGCTTGCACACAATAAATACGACACAGACAACGACCAACTAATCAGAACCACTACAGACATTGAAGATGGCGCATAGCCGAAACCGGTATGTCTCCAAACCAAACTCGAATGGGGATGACGGAAAATCGCTCCAAAACACATAAAAAGTGAAATATAAAAACATATTGACGATAGGAAAAATTTTATAAAATTTGCCCATTTCATTTTATTATTAATTTTATATATATTAATTCAGTGACTACTTTTTTAAAAAATCGTTCGAACTGATTGAGTTTTTCGACAGTATTTTATGAAATGACTATGAGCTTTAGAAAAATTACCTTCCGCCATTCACCATTTGTTTTACATATTTTTGTGTCTGCTTTGTTGCTAATTTTCTGTCTGTTTTGTCTCTGATATGGAAATTATTCCTAAATCCTTGATTTAGGAAAAAACTTCTGCAACAATAATGCCAATAATTAGGTTTCTCAATTGGCGCATAATATTTTTATGTATTAACTCGAAAGCTCCTTATTGTGATTTTTGCAGAAGTGCTTATTCGATCTCATTACAAATTACCACGGCAATTCCAAGATTGCAGCAACAATTATATTCCAATTTACGATTGCGGTTGCCATCTGATCACGCACGCTTCCTGTGCTGTAATGACTAAGGAAAACCCCGATAGAAACTCTGAAATTATCGCAGAAGCAGCAGCCTCAGCTCGGAAGAAAGCAAAACTATTCATTTGTTGCCATTCTCAAAAATATGATAAAGATAAAGGCTTGGCGCCATCTGATGGCCAAATTAACTCTGAAGAGGTTCCCGTTTGATAATATAAAATACGAAATTTGCTCTCGGTTATAATTATCCATATGACAAAATGCTTACAAGTAAATATTTGGGAATAAGTCTATTATATAATTTGAATTATAACAAGTTAGATATTTAACATATTTTTTATAGCCCGATTTAATGTAATGTTTCAAAAGTGACTTTTTTGAGCTCACCAATAAAAATGTAAGCTTTTAATGATTCATTAAAACTGACAAGCGACTGACTTGAAAGGTGACTGGAAAGGTGACCATCACCTTTGGAAACATTTCTTAATAGAGGAAAATTTATTCATTGCTCCTGCCGTTCATGTCGTTGCTTACGAGGTAAACTTATTCATTGCCACTGTTGTTGAAGTAGTTGGTTGCGTAATGCTTGCTGTCGCTGACATTGTTGTTGTTGTAGCATGTTGCATGTAATTACGCATTATAGAAGAATTTTGTTTACCCACTTGTGACATCATTTTACCAACGGGAGAAACACGGCTTGTGACTAAATCAATACATTCGTGTTGCTCCTGTCATCGTTACATGAACCCAAATTGTTTCGGATTGGATTTAGAATTATTTTGATTTAACCTAATAATCTAATAGCAAATAAATGAATTTATATATAATTAATTGTTTATCCCTCATGAACACTTTGCAAAAGCCGAATTAAAATTAAAATGGCAATTGCAATAACTCAATCATTTGCTACTACTAAAACTACTACAATCTACTATCAAACAGCTTGAATACGAGTTTCATATACGATTATTTCGGTTGTAGTTAATTATGGTAACCATATTGCGATCACGTCATATTGCGATCACGTCAATCCACGAAATTAGTTTATTGCTTTGTTTCCCCATCTGTTGTGAATCCGGGCCACCAATAAACCCTTCCATAATGAATGAGATAATTCAATGAAAATAAAATCTCAAAACTAAGCTGGCATACAGACAAAAACGAATTATTATAAAACGAATGTTGGAGAACTTTAACGACACTGAAAATGGTTGAATTGGAGATTTCAATTTTTTTTTAATTATTAATCAATATATTGCAAGTCTTCAACATCATTTGTAGAAATTATTTTTAAAACATTTAAATTTTTCACTTTCAAATTGATTTGTCTAGAATGAGGTCAATTCAAAATATTGTTAGAGTTGTATTTTCTATATTTTCAATATATTCTCAGTATCGTTAAGGGATGATCGTCTATGATACAAACATGATTTTTTTTCAGTGTGGTTTCGGTGTTGGCTAATAACCTTCGAATGCTCTGTAAATTATCTTCTTCTTTGAAAAAATAAATGTTGCATTCGTCTTCGTCAGAAAATCATTTTCAACGAAAGTAAATAATCTTTAAGGGTTGGAGTCGAAATTTAGGAGGTATGATTAACTTCTGCGGAATTGCATTTCCGAACAATAGGTTTCAAAACCCGCGCAATGTAAATGGTGGCATGTTTATAAAGAAGTAACACACCATAGGTCTTTCATTTCCTCACGAAAAATATACACGAGTTTGCGTATGATGTTGCTTACTTTTTTGGGATATCCGCCAGTGAAGCTCTATTTGAGTAATCAAAGGTTACAACGCATAATTGAAGTAAAGCCTACCTCTGCCATTGCAAAGACTCATGCTTACTTTCAAGGTGGATAACGATTAGACTATGTTTAATCTTCAGTTACAATTCTATTAAAAATACCTGAAGGATATTCACTGGGTGGTCTAAAGGCTCCATCGGAAAATGATTTTTTTCAAAACACTCAAATCAAACGTTCCAACTGTCATCACAAAAGTAACTAAGAAACAAATAGCCATAATCATATACAATTTTAAAAAATCATGAAATAGTGGTAGTAATGAACCCCTTAGTCAAATTAGTT
Organism: Physocephala rufipes; assembly: GCA_963966595.1. Lineage (NCBI taxonomy): Eukaryota > Metazoa > Arthropoda > Insecta > Diptera > Conopidae > Physocephala > Physocephala rufipes. The sequence goes on from OZ016502.1 coordinate 9,823,856, forward strand.
AAAGTGCATATAAAAATGTATGTTCGTTCCTTTTGGTGACATACTCTTATCATAACTTTGATCAACATTTATATATACTCTTTACTGACAGAGTAAGTAATAAGCCCATGAATGCATATAAATCCACCTCTTTTGAGTCGATAAAATGGTAAGAGAGGTGAGTGTGGCACCGAATGGTAACGACGCAGAAAATTTTTCTAGCTGTAAAAGAACTAGCTTAATTTGAAAACCGAGGATATCAGTACTGTTTGCACTCGGATTCGGTGTCATTACCTAACCGACATCACATCAGTTCACTGCCTATATGAAAAAACCTTAGATGAGCCATCGTTGAAATTATACTAAGCTCGTAATTCGGAAACAATTGATCCATTCTCCTGTAATGTAAACAATAAATATCTTTGGGCTCATAAAAATTTGTGTATTGAATTGCAAACAAGTTGTTCAAGGAAATTTATTGCAGCAATGGATGATTTATTTTTAATTCTATTGAAATGGAAAATGTGATTATTTGAATCTAGCAGACATGAAAAATGTCCATTATTTCATCCTGCCAGAAGGTACTGTACGCGCGAGTAATAACAAAATAGTTAATTCGTTGGGATTGGTTGATTTTGTGGCGGTTTATTAAGACTATGAATAATCGGTGTTTAAAAACACATAAAATACAAATAAAATAGTGGCAATCATCCATCAGTAATTGGGAGGGAAAATCTGTATATTTCATTCCAAATAATTAACTTATCAGTTTTTATTCTTTTGATTTTCAAAAAAACAGATTTCGCCATGATTGTTTCGCTATAGTAGAAATTAAAAAGGTTTGTTTTTAATCGATGAAATAATGATAATATGGTTGTTAATTCAGTATACATTTTTTAAACAACATATTTTTGTTTAAAATTTGCTTTTTTAAAAGCACTGCAACAAAAATTTATCAAAATGCACGAAATTTTTGTGTTTAAGCTTCCAATATCTCAAGAAATTTCAGTTTGTAACTATAAAACATTTTACAAAATATTCACGTAGAAATCGGTATTACCATGCTCTCCAATTTTATATAATTATTATTAATGTAACAGAAAATGTTTAGAAAACGTAATTAAGTATTTTGCACTGAACTTAAAACTGTTTCCCAATAAACAAATAAAGAATTTACTGTTAAAAATCTGTACAAAAAATTGTGTACTATTGTTTTTCATTGAGATGACATTCACTAATAATTAATAAACGCAAACATTTAATAATATTACCTCAATTTTGAATCGATTATTGCAATTTTACTACAATTCTCAACAGTAAAAATCGAACCATCAGACGGTCTGGGTGCGCTCTATGGCATAATAAGATATAAATTTGATACAATGTATTATTTACTGGATTGTTCCGGACTGAGACAAAGTGTCTCTCGAAACATTAAATATATTAGCGTTTTCAAAGTCTGCAGAACATATAGAGAAAACAAGATAATTTCAGGCCGTTTTCTGGTATTTTAGGAACTTTGTTACTAAAATAATTTCTTTGCAATTTTTGACATCCAGTTTCCAAATCTGACAAACTCAGTTCTCTGTCTCCCCAAAATTGTTTCATCTATTGGCATGTAATTGGTGTTTTTGCTTTTGATACTCACAAAAATCTCTTGGAAATAGAAACATTTCGTGTTTTTATAAGATACGTCTTCAAACGTCAGCTCATATATTTGCGCCGGTGACGGCCTCAATTTGTTTCTTTGTTTTAAATTGTATAATGTTAATTTTTCGCAGAATAAATAAGGCATTTGAATGCAAACAAAGAAATGCTCTAACAGGTATAATATATAGCTTTTGGAACGCAATATTAGCATCGCTGCTGTCAAAATATATAGTCAGCAAATAGAAATTTCGTATGAGAATGATTGCGAACAGAAGAGAAACAAAAGGGAAGCAAATGAATTGCAACGGCTGGCAGAATGTACTCGTAGCTGAAGTGTAGCCACGCGGTAATTAAAAGAGCAAGAAAATTAGATCGAGGGCTAGTTTTCCGTATCAGATCGACATAATTCAGTTCACAACATTTCGAAGAAATTCAGCAAATAATGAAAGCAAATATTGTCTTAGGTCTCTTGCAAAAGCTTTTAAATTACTCCTCTAGCATTCACAGTCGCTTAAAGCGATAAAATAAGGTGTTTATGTTGTTGCTGTGATTAAAGGAATCGCCTATTTTATTTTTTTAACTTAAAAAGGTCATTAGAAAGCGTAAACTGCCTACATCCTTTGGTAATGATACGCTTTTAAGGAAATCGGACTGAAAATGAATGTTTTCAAAAGGAAATACGAAAGCATTGTCCTCCAAGATGGCTACAGTTTTTTTTGTTTAAATTTAAGTTATCACTATCTGTAAACCAAGTGACATCTGTTTGTATTATTTAAAAAAAATTTATTTATTAATAGCGATCTATAAACAAAGCGCGACTTTTATACTTGATATCAACACAGTTCTTAAGACAATACTTACGAACTTTACGAAGTTCTTTATAACTATTACCTAACTAATTATGACCTCTTAATTGAAAAGTATTAAGATTTTACATCACATTCCTGCAGAAAACAGAAACATGATATCCCTTTAGCCCCCGACATTGTGACCAAACGTAGCATTTCAGCGCTCCGCATTTGTTCATTCGTTCCTATTCTTATTCTTCTTATAATCTTTCTTACCTTCTTTTGTGGTGCTATCAGTTTTTCATTTAATTTCATCCGTGCCACGTCATTTTCTATAGTCCTCCGCCCCTAGGAATAACGGATGAAAAGTGTTTTATGACGGAGGCTGCAATTAAAAGAACTGGTTAGTACCAAGTGAACAACAAACCTTTTCGCGTAAGCCTGAATAGAACAATTACAACAACGGTGGCTCTTACCGCTTTAGGCTCTTTCTGCATGCGGTTTTACCAAACTTTAAACATTTAACTGGTCGATGTTGGAAGAAGTTTAACTACTGCGGTGCCGATGGCGGGCAACTGATGTGGCGGCAATGGTTGAGCATTTTTGGTCGTGATGCTGCGTCGATAAGCAAACATTTAAAAGTAAAAGTACTCTGGCGTTAATAATTTTTCTTCTTCATCTCCTCCTCTTCTCTACTCCTCGACGTTAAACCGTCGTTACCATTACCAATGAACCGGCTTGCACTTCCGGTCCTTTGGTTACGTCTACTGCAATTACATTTTAACACTGCTGGTGGACTTTAAGAGCAAGGTAAATATTTCCGTCACTCGATGTTGCCGCAAATCAAACGCGTTCGCTTCGAATCGGTAGTGAATGGAAAGGCACAGTTTGAGGGGAACTCATTACAAGCAGGGTAGATATACAAATAAAGCTGCTTGTGAAATAGTTATTTATTCAACAAAACCGAATGGGATCAGCAAAGGAGGCTACAATTTATTAAGTTTATCTGAAAACATTGGCTGTGTGGTACTCAAGTAAAAACCAAGTATGTAAATTAATTTCTTGTTAGGAAATTTTATTTAAAAAAATATTGTTTTAGTTGTTCGGTGTTATCCAAACAACTTCTTTATTATTTAAAAGTCTAAATGCAAGTGATTATTTCTTATTAACTACCTTAACAAGTTACCGCAGGCTTGAGCATACCTCGTGATCATGTTTCTGCACTTGCAAACTTCCGGACGCTAAGTCTGCACTTTTTATGGGAACAAAGCTGAGTTGCAGTTGGAATGTTGAGCAACTGGAACCGCAACGTCAGCTTTGTGACTTTTTGCACTTTATGTATGAATTTAATTTTATTTTTTAATTGTTAACATATTTGGCGTTAACTTGTATTGTTAGATTTTAATAGAAAATCCAAACCTAAAGAAATCACCAGTTGTCAATTTAAGAAAGTTTTATATTTTTGTTTTAATTTTTCATTGAGATTTGTCCCAGCTCCGTCGTAACAAGTCCGAGTCCGTTAATGCAAGCTTTATTTAGTCGCCAGAGCTTCTTAGACTTTAAGTACAAATTCACGACTCATGGAATATTAAATTAAAAGCACAGTTTTTATAAAATTACAAGCACGTGCCGCGAATACTTTTTATCACACCCAGACTTTATGCCCATGGCGCAGCCATATTAATTTAACCTGACACTTCGAATTAGCGGCGAGGGAGAAGATCGGGGAAATAGCAAAGTCAAATGAAAATGAAGAGAAAGTTTTAGGTGTTGGTTGTACCTTTTGGGCTTAATAAATTGACGTAAGACATTTATTAAACTTTTGATTTTTTGCAAGGGAAAAGTTTCTGTTTTGTTTTAAATTTTTGCAAATTTATAATAATCCAATTACGAAAATTACGAAATGGAATACTTATGTCTATCGTAATTAGCATTTTCGTTAATTATCGTTGTCTTTACAGGGTGTATTCTTGTCAGAGGTAATTTCTTATTTATTTTTATTAAATTGTTTTATAACTATTTTTTTTAAACTATTATAAAAAAAGTTTATTACTCAGATTCAGATAGAAAATCTCAGTGACGAATTATAATTTTTTTTGTGATCCTGCTTATCCTTTGCTTTGACTTTGACCGAAAAATTAAATGAAAAAACATAAAATTAAAACTACTGCAGTATTTTTTGCAATGATTAAAATTTACCGAGTAAAAGCGAATTTATTTTTTCTTTGATCACGCGCCAGCCACCCAGGCAAAGGCGTACGTGCTTATAATTGTGGGTTATTTTCGGTGCCCGTGTATGTTTCCGCTTACTATAACGTCGAACTGATTACATGTGAAACAACTCAGGAATTAATAAAAACTAAACCAATTTTTTGTTACAAATATAGATTTTTTGTTACATCTTTTTGTCGTTCTAATGGAAACGATTTTTATTACTTTCATTTTTTATTATTACGATTATTATTAGCGCATATTTAAAAAAAAATTAATTAATAATTGCCACAGTAATTTAAAAAAGCCACTTTTAGTTTCTTAAAGGCATTGAATTGCATACATTGAATTTTTACTCGTGCTTCTTTTACACAAATCATGTAACGGTATAAAGAAAAACAAATAAATAAATGCATAGAACGTTGTCGGGAAGTACAATGACTTGTCTTTTAATTTCCTTCAACACATCCGTCAGATAAATTATTTGCTGACTGCCGTTGATTTGTCGCTTTGGTAGACAGAGTCTTCAAGCGGATGCAGCAGTGGAAAAGAGAAAATTCTACAATTCAAATTCAAAACCGCAACCACCGCCACGCAAACAATACAAATCTCATGTCATTTTCCTTGTGAATAAAAAACGCCATCCAGGATTTGAGCCGTCGTATCCAGGCATCCGCTTTTCTTTACTTGTGTTTTTTGTCTTGCATGGCTTGAAACCATGATGACGGTCCCGACGAGGACACAAGGCTTGAAAACAAGTGCAAGTTAAATTTATAACTCGCACAACATCATAGCTCGTAACGGACGAAAGCGTCCGTAAAGTAAAATGAAAGACCAGCAAAAGTCAGCAGCAAAAAATAGGAAAAGAAATCTGAATCGCAAAATCAGAGGTCATGATGTATATTTGCTAGTGGTAGCTGCAAAAGTATGTGGTAAAAGTGGTTTGGGCACTAGCGTTAATGGATTCATATATTCGCCAATTATCTCACCTGCTCTTGGCTGTTGCTGTTGCTGCTGTTATTGTTGCTGGTTCCATTGCTGTTGTTGTTGGGGTTTTTGATGACAGACTAATCATGATGATGTGTCTCCAAAGCTATAACATTTTTCTAGTAAATGTTTAGGTCCATCTCTTGGGTGATAATTTTCTACTATGGGATGATAATTTTTAAAAAGACATTACATGACGCTAATAAGAGTAAGATAAACTTGAAAAAATATGTTCGCAGAAAACCACAGGACACTAAACTCACTACAATTTGCAGGGTGAATTAAAAAATAAAGTGCTTCATTTTGATATTTCAAAATTTTTATAATGATGTTGTTGATTTCATAACTAAAATATTGCATTATATTTACGCTAATTTAAATTTAAGTTTTCATTAATGTCAAAAGGTGTCAAGTAGCGCCGATTTCTGTTAATTAATATTTCTAATCCATTTCTGATTGCATGAGACAAAAATAAACGTCACTAGTTTATTATCTGAAGATAGAGCAATTGATGAAACAATTAATCATACATTGCTTAATTTTACTAATTCTACAGAAATTCAATAAGCAGCGGGTCTGTATTTTTTAACGAATTTTTATATTTATATTTTTATATTTATATAAATATAAAAAAATATTTATATCTTCTAACGAGTTTTGTCTTCTTTAGTGATAATGTTATTGACCCTCCATATTTTTCATATGCATGTATGTACTTAAATTGATGCGGTCAAAAATTGTTGACAGCAAAATAATGTTGGTTTTATCGGTTATTGCTTCAAATTTACAACAAGAAGGTATAAATAAACACAAGAATAAACCCAAGGTAAAGCATAGGATGTGAAGACCACAATAATGACAATAACGAAGACAATTACCGTAATACAACAATGACGTCAGTGAGAACAACAAAACAACAGTGGTAAGAGCAACAACATCAGTAACCACAACAAAAACGACAACAGCAACGTAAACATAACAAATCTGTACCAAACGAAAAGTACAGCAAGTTCGTGCTTATGCATTACAAAAAATTTTTTGTGGTAGTTGTTCCTTTTATTTTGTCTTTTATCAATATTTATGTAATTTTAAATGAATTATTGATTTTTATATATTTATTACATAGTTAATTATCCAATGAGTACCAATTATAAAATACATTTTACAATCTCTAAATATAATTAATTATTTATATTCAAATTATCGATAATCGAATAAATTGCGTAATAAAAGTATTTGAAATTGGGAGCGATAAAAAATGAATTATTGATAAAAGAAAATAAATCAAATTTATTGAATTCGTGCTCATTTTTTCTAAACTTAAAAATGATAAAAACATTTTTTAGTATTGTTGTGTTTCTATGAAGGGTGAATTTAAAACAGCAATTCGTAATAAAATTTAAACTCAATCTTATTTTTATTGATGGGAGTTTGCTTAAAGTGCTCTGCAGACCGCACCTTCCCAAATTAATAAATAATTTGTTTATTAAGCAATTATTAATTAATTGCTTTTTGCTTATTTGCGTATTCAAAAATATAAAGGGTTAATTAATGGGGTGCTACAGAGTGTTACCAATTGCAAGTATTGCACTAATTACATGATCCGAGCGTTGATAACCAACAGCCATAAAATTAACATCAACTGAGAATTAAAACATTCTCATCACAAATTCAATTGAGGACCGCTATAGAAAATATGTTTGCGTTTCAGAAAGTTTGAGGATAAAATCATATATAGATCAAAAGTCAATGGAAGAGAATTGAAACTAGTAAGAAGCATTAGATTGTAACGGCTTCGGCCAGGGCATCATTGATTAAATATTAAACAAAAGATTAGGTAGATTCCACCAAATTAGCATGACCGTTAGAGGCTGCAAATATCGACCCGCTTCAATTGAAAGGCCCTTTAATTACAGCAATGGTCCCTGTAAACTGAATATATGTTTTTTACATAATATATATATATATATATATATATATATATATATATATATATATATATATATATATATATATATATATATATATATATATATATATATATATATATATATATATATATATATATATATATATATATATATATATATATATATATATATATATATATATATATATATATATATATATATATATATATATATATATATATATATATATATATATATATATATATATATATATATATATATATATATATATATATATATATATATATATATATATATATATATATATATATATATATATATATATATATATATATATATATATATATATATATATATATATATATATATATATATATATATATATATATATATATATATATATATATATATATATATATATATATATATATATATATATATATATATATATATATATATATATATATATATATATATATATATATATATATATATATATATATATATATATATATATATATATATATATATATATATATATATATATATATATATATATATATATATATATATATATATATATATATATATATATATATATATATATATATATATATATATATATATATATATATATATATATATATATATATATATATATATATATATATATATATATATATATATATATATATATATATATATATATATATATATATATATATATATATATATATATATATATATATATATATGGTTTTATATGTGTATGGTTTTTCTCACTAAACCACTTATAAAAACCCAACTATTTGGAATGATGTACCAAATGACTATGAAATTACGTTCGAATGAAGTTTCGATTGGCCTCAGTTGACATAAATTACTGAAGTTTATTTAGATGGTACCATACTACTATCATCAGTCTTACGTAAAGTCTGAGAAGGTAAAATTTTGGAGAATGTATTACCATGATATTTTTTCCTTCCTTGTTTTATTGGAGCGGTAATCAAAACCGCAATGACTTGTGTGTTAAGTTGCGCAGCGGAAATATTCTTTCGGGTTCTTATGCATCTCATGTATATTTTTTCATTTAACTTTAGTAAATAAATGCAAGAAAATTGGAAAATAATGTGAAATTGTGTACGTCTGTGGGACTTGGTCAATAACTTCGTTCATTTTAGTTTTAATGAATATTTAATTTCTTATTTTTTTCTTTAGTAAATTTAGTAATTTTGGTATCTTTCTTCTCTTAATATGTCAACCTCATAAAAAATTCAGTTATAAATAGTATTATTAACGACGAAATGAACCGGATGTTTAAACCTTAAATAAAAATATGACCATATTTAAATAAGAGAAACATTTCGCTTGACAATTATTTTATTACTAATCATACTTTGGTTATTTGACCATGATTTCTACTAAACATTTTCTTTTTTCGTCTCGCTATTCAGTCCTGGTGAAAAGTTATTATCTTCCTTCTCTAATTGACGGTGTCCCCTAGCCTAACTCTCTACCCCACTCGCATTTCCAGTTTTCCCTTTTGGAAATTCTCGTTATTTTATTCATTTCTCCGTTTACTGTAAAAAATTTTTGAATGAAATGATTGCTCGGTCTGATTTTCTTAAAATGTGCAATTAATAAACTATTTAAAAACTTTAATAACTCCTTGGTAGCTGTTTACGCAATACTTCGCAAAATTCATTTACACTTACTTAAATACTAAATTTTCTCTAAGTTTTACTAATTTAATATTTTCTGATCAATTTAATTCTAAAACAAACAAACAAAAAAAAAATAAAATCATAAAGCAAAAATAAATGTATCAAAAAATCGTGCAAGATAAATTTAAACGTGTCCGAAGCATGGGGTGAAGATTAGATTCAGCAGTTAATAAAATTACGCCACATCAAATAACCCTCTGTATACATAGAACATATTTAAATTTATTGATAGGCTTTGGAACGAGCTTCCTTACCCCTCATCAAATTTGGTTTAGAGACAATCCGGTTTCGGCGAAGTGCCATCTTCAGCGTCTATCTTCATTCTTAATTTTATTACATTTTGGTGAAGATTGCATACAAGGATAATTTAGAAATTACCAAAAATTACAAGCAAAGTCATCCCTTGTACAACTCTTTGATTTATCTTAAGTTCAGATTCTGAACAAAAGTTGGACAAAGTAGAGATTTAGAACTCTGCAAGCCCCAAGATATTCCTTTTAAATAAGCCAATCGAGTTGATTCCACGCCATTATTAAAAATTTGACGAATTTTTTTTTAATTTTGTTTGACGATCTAGACCATACAAAAATAAATACTCCGTTTGGAACTCTGCTGTTTTTCTGCAAGCAGACTTTACTAAAGTCATGTTATTCCGTTGTTGGAATAATATGAAAATCGTGAATTTGAGTTTTGAAAATTTTGATAGAATATCAGGGTGGAGCGAAAGTAATTTTATGCTTCAATAATTTTTTTTATCAAAATAGTTTTGTAAAAAATTGTCTCAATTACTTCGTTGACTAAAAGCAGTCATCAAGAGCAACGTGTTGACTTGTTAAGGCAAGGAAAAAGCTAAAGCTTCCGGTGTGGTAGCTTTACATTTCTTTCCTTCCTTCAAGGATATAAGATTCATCTACCTTATTCATAGTATTCATCATTAAAAAACTGAGTACATTCTTTGTAGCTTGGTCCTCTACTTCAAATCAAGCTGCGTCCTTACCATCTTGTACGTTATATCTACTCTCCAACAAAACATTTAAAATAATAAGGACAAGAACAAGAACAAAACCCAGAAAAAATACAAAATAAGAACGATGGGCAAAAAGAGAAAGTAATTCGTAATAATCGTCACGTTAACCAAAAAGAGTTTTTTCGTCTTTTTCCTAGAAATATTTCGCTGAATTTATTAAGCTCCTTTCCCCCCACACTTACATACATATAACAAGACTTCTGCTTGGCCACAGGGTGATAAATTTACCTTTTACATAAAATAAACAAGTTGCAAAAAGAGAAAAGAAGCGTTTGTGAAACTTAAATTTCAAGTTTCAAATGTTAGGAGAATTAAATTTCGAGCTCTTTGAGAATATTCATCTTTGTAAAAATCAGCGTAACGCTCCAGACATGTCAGCAAGGAAGAGAAGCAGACACTGGCTGATTTTTTTAAATAGCTTGTTCCGATAAAACTTTAAACTTAGGTTTGGATTTTCGAGTATCGATTGGTTGGTTGAATCAGAGATGTGAAGTGATGGACCCAAAATTCTAGGAAGATTAATGAAAAATTTGAAACAAATTCAATGAAACAAACCTCGGTTTGCGATTGGGTTTGGCAACAAACACGAAACCTAAGCAAACCCGTTTTATGTAAGCAAGCTATAAGATTATTATAACTAACATTTTGTCTCGCCATGGCAGCACGAAATGACATTATTAAATTTAACTGTATTTCACACTTTTGTGGACCACATTTTCCGATACCTGTGCCGTTTCCTTTTAATTTCTATAACGTTGTTCTGATCTAATGAAATTTCCCTAAGACATTTTCTACAATTGTGCCCAAATACTTTATAACAAAGAAATTATTTATCGCAAAATCGCGATGTATAAGAACAAAAATATATATTACTGCGGCTTAACTGTTTCTCGCCTTTCCTTCAACAGGCCCTAAAATAATTTGATTGTACATTATTGTAATCCCTAAGAGTGTCATCTTCGGATGAGGAAAAATATAAATTGAGAAGAAGTGTAGGAATAAACTACTAAACTACTAAACGATAACGACAAATTTTTTGAAGAAAATACAGGGAAAAATAAATTAAAATCTTACGAAAAAAATTGAGATTGTCACTAATTGTGTAATAAAATATCGCACAGTTTGAGAATTTCTCGATTAAGAAGAAAACTAGACCAGAGATTTTACACAATGTTCATATATATTATATATCAACATTAATTCCATATTTTAAAAATATTCATTTACTGTTTATTCATAATAATAATATGTCATTCATAATAATATATCTGTCAACAACTTTAAGACACTCGGTCATATTATGATCCAGCTGGTCGTTTGTTATTCCGCGTTATAATAAATAAAGCAATGTATTATAAATATATTAATATATGTAAGATATACAGTTATTTCAAATATATGTGAGTACACGACTACGCATATACCTACGTTCATATACATATATATTGTGATACAACAATGCAATATACCGTCCAAAGGGCGCCTACAGACCGAACGGAATTCAATAGAGACTTTTATATACAAACGGTTTAGCGTGTTCGATATTATTATTATTATTACGAATAAATTTATAACTCAGGGGTCGTACAACAGCTCGAACAATTTGTTGTTCATTTTCACACATGACTGTCATTATGAGTGATACCAAAAAATATGATAAACAATCATTACAATGCCCATCGATTGATTTGTGACGCCAAAACTACAGGGATGTTAGTAGGACGATGATTTCGTCAAAGTTATTAAGAGCTGGCTCAATTAATCTGCCGTTTCTACATATATGGAAGGAATGTCGGCATCTCTTATTGAAGTATTAAATACTGAGGGTATATTGTAAATATCTTTAAAGGTGTAAGACAACTTATGAGGATAAATTAGAGATTTTAAATTCATTAAAGGGAAATTATTTTGTATTTAATTTAAAAGTCTGATTAAAAGTGAAAATTAGAGAAACTGGAAACATTATCTGATATATACTCATATTTTCATCGACGCGCATTTGTTTACTTTAAGCCGGAACGGTGATCGTTCAATCTAGATTCAAAGTCCTTCCCAACTATGACCTTGCTGTTGGTGAACACGTTCTAAAATCTATTGGAGATATAAAGTGCCCGTGCCATCTCCTCATCGGTTTGTGTGTTTCTGGCTTTGTCTCTAGTTACCTATCGTTTTCATTGTCTTTCAATTTAGTGTGGGATTACTTCAATTTTTTGTTGATGTGACTGCGCACGAGTTCTTAATAAACAGAATTTATGTTGGCTGCCAGCAATGGATTGACCCAGTAGGAAGTCTAGGTAAAGTACCTAAAAATATCATCAAGTCGCCAAACTGCTCATTTCGTCTAAGATATTAGTTGAAATTTCAAGGTCATTCGAAATTTGCTTAGTCTCTTATTATAGTGAAATAAATTCTTACTATATTAGTTTTCAGTTTTTATTTACTGCATGATATTTATTATTTATAAAATAATTTAAAAAAATTAATAATTATTTTAATGTCCAATGAATTGACGCAAATGATCGCTTTTCATCGATGGTCGCTTAGCGAAATAGCTCCGCTTAGCATAAGCGAAACTTATGCAAGAAAAGCATGGGCGTGGCGTCAATAAATATTTCCGAGCAATAGGCACTATATTCTATAAAAAAAATTGGCCAATTTTGTGAAAACTGTTATCTATTTGAGCAAGAAATAAGAAAATTTTATTTAATTTCTTATAATTTTGATTATTTGTATATTATTTGTATTATTTTTGTTACATATATATGATTAATATGATTAATTTTATTTGTCCCAATTTTTTGTTTTTAGTTTAGATTTATTTTTCACTTTATATTCGTTCTTTACACGAGCTTCTTATATTATTCTCGCTTGTATTATTTTCAACATTCTTTTAAATATATACTGGTTTTTGTGATGACTTTTGTCATTGTCAAATTGTCAAATTGTGCGTATTTGTATTGTTGTTAATTTCTTATGTTTTAGATATATTGATATTGGAATTGCAATTTTTTATTTGAGCTTTTGTTTGTTTACTGTGCTCAATCAAAGATTCACATTTCCTTTTGATAAATATTTACACAGTATACATTCTGTGTAAAATATTTACACACCCATTCTCAAATTTAAGCGAATGATGAAAATTACGATGGGAAAATTCCCGTTGGATTAAATGCAGGCCAAATGAAGGAATCGTGAGAATTGTAACACACGCGTATCATTTGGCGTCATACCAAAGCCCACGCACTCACGAAAGCCGCACACGTTTGCTGCATCCCCATTACTGTGTTTAGCCACACAAAAATGTAGCATGTCCTAGATCAAGGATAAAATTCTAATAGACTAGTTAGGGAAGAAATAGTGGGTGGGCTAAATATCAACAAAAAATAACTAGTTTTCATTCGTTCTTGACGGTTAGCCCTCCGCATTTTAGTTGAACAATTATTTAGTTGTAACGTTTGCAGTTGCGTCACCTGTATGCATGTATTGACGGCACAACAACCACTCGAAAGACATTAATGGACGTGGTCGAGGTAGTGTAATAATGGTCGAGATACTCCTAAAGCAAATCTGGCAGTTTTTCAAACCAAACTAAAATGTCTTTCCTCAATATTTTTATGGTCTAATTAAATTATGCACAGCGTATTAATTGTGCATATCATATTTATTAATTATGAATACTCCGAAGTAAATCAAAAGCGATCCCAGGGTGAATTTCAGGTTCCAAAAATTTAATGGGGAGTTTAACTACGTGCAATCCACACTCATCGAAAGTCCGTGATGGCCTTGGTGATGATTGGACATTTTTGCCTTTTTACCAAAAGCAAATTACTTATTATTGTGTATTACAAATGCGTACCAGAAATTGATTACGGAGCCTTTAAAAGTAATTGTGAAGTGAATTAATTACCACTAAAGGCTTTTAAATTTTAGATAGCTTCTATAGAATTTTTTGGAATTTTGGACAATAAAGTATTCTTGTTGTTGATAATTTTTGTTGCGTTCATTAAAGCTTTGGATTTCTAAACCTTCATAGGTATAGATTGCCATTCATAGATATCAAAATACTGTGGACGTGCATTTACCTATAGAAGTTTGTATTATTTGAATATTTAATTAAGTCAGAACATCCTGGTACTTAATTAAAGTCAGGTTTGCAATTCTTCCTCCTTTTTCCAGAGAACAAATTCGGAGTTCTCTCTCTCACACTTCTCCACTTCTCAGCTTCTCCTCTTTGTCTTCCAGTCGTTTTCTGTTTCGCTATTCTCTTTCCTTTTCTGTCTTTGAGGATTGACTATCTTTCGATACAGTAGTCAACTTCACTGCATTATATGCATTGCATCCATTGCAATTTTTTTTCTCTATGTCTTCATGACATTCCATAGGGGCACAACGGCGCGGAAGACAAAGAGGCGATAAGTAAGCAATATTAATTACTTGGTGATTGAATGAATGTGCGGTCTTACATTTACAACGCCGGATGAAGAAGTACCTTCTCCGAATCATATTCGGAGGAGAAAAGATATTCGTTACCAAACTCACTTAGGATTATTAATTAATAATTGATTTGTTAACATCTACTAATCCATGCCCTCTGTCTACCCTCAAAAAAGAAAAAAGAAATAGCAAAGGAGTAGGGATGGGATGACCACAGGGAGTGTAACTCTACATCGATTTCGTACAAGAAGATAAATAATGAAAAAGGAAGCTTAAACAGGAGTTGAAAAAAATTCGCCACAAGACAAAAACTTTGTTACACGTCTGAAAAGAAAGAAGGAACAAAGTTTGAAAGTAGGAAGGCAAAGAGTTAGGAAGAATGGAAGCATGATAGAAAGGTAAGAAAAATGGAGAGAAGAGCGAGAAATTGAAAAATAACTTGCCTAGGAGAATTTGATAGCTGGTTACTTGGGTCGAAGCTCAGTCTTGTGCGAAAAGATTTCCAGCAAAAGAAGCATAGTAGTTTACAGAAAAAACCTTAATTTTAATTGAGGAAATTATTATTTTTAACTTTGTTAAAATATTAGTCAGTCTCTGTTTCATGAATTTGTTTAAGAATACTCTTTTGTGGATGCATTTCTGACTTTAAAATTAATTTTAATTATTTCGATTAAATTCTAGTTTATTTTAATCCAGAATTTTAGCTTAAAGCCAAAAGGTGGTGGGAGGAGTACCCAAGGTCTTTGGCAAGTCTGAAATCCTTGACCAGTTTTATTCAAATAAAAATATAATGACACGAATGCCTATTTTTCGAATATCTATTTTTTTTACAAGAGAGAGAAATTAGATCATTCATAACACATTTCCCCGATTGGATTGGATTGGAGGGAATTTTTAAGGCTTTTTGTACATTACGAAAGCATTCCAATTATATACGTATGAGAGGAGATATAGCTGAATTCGGGGATAATATGAAGGTGTTATTTTGGAGAAATTGAATAGAAAACGTTCGAAATTTTATCGTACACGGCATTACCTAAAGAGAACATACTGAGGGACATACCGGATGACTAATGAATTCACACTATTCAGTATAAAGAGAAAATCACCATTGCCACCATTACCTTGATTATCGTAGTCACCAGTACCAAAAGTATCGCCATTTCCATGACTGCGCCTTCATCATAATGAGGGATAAAGGGATAGAACACTCCTCACATGCATTTCTTCAATACGATTGCAATATCTTACAAATTTAACTGGAATTCCGCATCAAAAGAAATAGAAAGTATGGGTTACGAGTGAAGGTCTTTTTTAACTGTAAGTGACAAAGCTATTATAAATATGGTTGAATTTCGTGAACAGTTTTATGAGGATTATTATATTAAGAAATAGTTAAGTAATATATAAAAATATATTTTTGTAAAAATTGGATTTTTTATTAGTTTCTTATGCTATTAAATACATCATTGCATTAAGGGCCTAACTTCTTTATAGAACCTTGTTGTAATCATTATATAAATCACACCACTTTTGCTAATATGTGGTAAAACTTATTGTTGTGCCCTTCTACTAAATGTCAGCAAACAATAACAACAACATGGTACGAGGTCACGTGTAGTGTATGTGATATAAACGATCTAGGAAAAATTTACGCGGAACTAGTTTCCGCCGAGATGAATTGAAAGTGTCCTATCTCTTTATCTCTGACCATAACTACCATATTTTTCCGATCGAATTTAATCACTTTAAAAATCACAAAATCATAAAAACGTATTTAATGATCCATAGTATATTCCCGATTTCTTTAAAATTGTTTCAAAATATTTAAATGGTACAGTTTTGAAAAAGTGGGATTAATTTAACTGGATTTATATATAAAATTAAATCGTCACAGTTCCAATTAAAATTAATTCTATTATTAAATATATCTTTTTGGTTTTACTTTTCAATCTCTTTAATAAAAATTATAGTAGAATTGTTAGATAGAGTAAATAACTGAAGGCGATAGATATAATAAAGCCGTTTCGTATTATCTTCTAAATGAAATCCAATTTATTTCTTATTCACGCTAATGACATTTCATATTTATTAAAAATATTCTCAATGTTCATTCCAGCAATCTGAAAGGAAATATTTTCATCAGAGGTTATATTCATAAACGGAGGTTATTTGAGAATTTCTGGGATTGTGAAGTCTGAAAAAATGCATCGTGTATCGAATGGAGAGATTGGGGAAATTGTTGATCGCTTATGATGGCGATTGGAGGATTATCTGGCTTTTCTAGCACTCGGCAATTCAACCAAGAACTAGGACAATTAACTGAATGCATTTTGTCACTTAGACCAAATACGATTGATGAATGGTTGATGAAAGAAGAAAAACTTGTTTAACTGTTTAGTTCCAACAACCATTAACGATAACGGATTCCTTAAGAAAACGTTCGCTTTTTTATATAAATATGGCAAAACACATACCATAAAAAACTAGAACAGAAGAGAGTTAGAATGAGGATGTGAATTATAGAAGTAAGTGCAAAAAATAATTAAAACAAGGTCAGTGTTCAATTCTGAAATTCCATATAAGCATAATTAGTACAGCGGTCATTAATTCGAAGAGAGAAATATGGGTAAATTGGATCTTAGCGCCTCTTAGCGCCATTATTAAATTGGATCTTAGCGCCTCAGTACTGGTAATGAGGTTAATGAAATTGTAATGGAGAGCATGATATGTTCAGTGAACTCATGTTACTCACTGTTGTATATGAGTTAAATAATTCATTTATTTATTTATTTATTTTTTATTAAATAGTTTTTGTTCTTTTTTTTGATAAGATTAATCAACCCGAATAAATTTTTGTTGTTCTTATATATATTTTATAAAAAATTCGACAGAAGTCACTTTTTATTATTCTTTTGCCAATGAAGACATTTAAATTTTTGCCCCATTCAAAGATTAAAATTAAAATAAATTCAAATACAGTCAAATTCATATGTACACTTCTTCACATCGAACTTCCTACAAGTTAGTCTATTAAACCAGAAATTGTGAGCAAATGCAATAGAGTGGAGTGGAGTAAAATGGAATGGAACGGTGTGTGATGGAAAGGGGGATGTCGTATCATGACTAGGCAGAGTATCACGTTCATGTCAAATGGTTCAACTGGTTAAAATGGTAATAGAATTCAGTTCGTTCCTATTTTCATGCACAGCAATTAATTATGTGCCTCTTTCCGGAAATAACATTCTACAACGATACCCAAATGCTATATCTGCGGCATAACAATGAAAATGTTTTATAGAAATGCTTGTTATAACAAATGTTTTCTATTTTGAATTTAGAACGCCACAATTAATTGCTTTCTGCAAACTGTACGTTTATACAGTTTTATATGTAGATGATATAAAACCGAAAGGATGTCAATTTGTTTGGCGCTTCTTCGGCGACATGAACTTTGAAATTTTGGCTCCTGCTGGTGACGAGCTCTTCTGTTCCTCCTTTTCAGAAAACTTATCGCAAAAATGAAAACTGGATGTTTCGGGTTTTGTTATCCTGAAACAATTTCAAAGTTTTAACTTACTCACTAACAAACACTGAAACGGAAAAGTTTACACAGTACATCACATGTTTATACATGCCATCACATGCGTTACAACAGTAAAACCAATGATTACTACTGCTGATCAGTAAAATCAATAACTACTAACACTATTTCTAGTAGTAGTAGCACTATTTCCACTTTTCTTCCACGTATGCACACACACTCATATATAAACTCGTCATAACATACACATCATCACCTGCTTGGCCGGCAGCACAATGAGAAGAAGTTTTCAGTGTTCTCGATATTCTCCGGTGAATGCGAAACAAGTTTGTCGAGAGTTTGTTGTGGTTTTCTTGCTGGAAAAAGTAAATATTTTTTATCCTTGTAATTTTTGATAAAGTACGTAGTTTACTACGTAAAAAAAGTTTAGAAAAGAATAACATTCACATGAACAACGTTTTATTTTACAAATAATAAAATTGTGAAAGGGATTTATATGGAGGTGAAGCTCAGTTATCCCTTCCGCAGTCATTATAAAATATCTACAACGCAGAAAAGAAATAAAACACAATGACAAGTAAATGAATGAGCGGCGTATTAAAAGTTGAATGAAAGCTGAACACTTGTCTTTTGTTTTCCACATGTGATTCAACTATATGTACTCATTTCATATCTCCGAACGCTTCATTCGTCACGCCTTTCCAATTTTCTTTCAACTGGTTAAAACTACTGTAGGCAACGTCTCGCAAAATATGGTTATATGAAACAGTTAAGAGGCAAATGGAAACGCGAGGCGAACAAGACGTTCGGAGATATGAACTAAGCACAATAACCATTTTAGAATGTTACAAATTTATATTTTTGAGAAAAGGCAATTTCTTTCGATTTCGGCCATTCCGCTGTTACGACCCCGTATCAACGAAACTGAGAATTTCAGAAAGCAAAACCCTAACATAGACAATGTGAGCTCTCCTGTATGAAAGGTGTAGCGTAAAACTTCTGTGGATCGCAGTACTTTTTAAGCTTTTAAAAGAACAGTCCAATCCTTCTGGAAGAATAAAGTATTTTTTTATACAAAGCCTACGTGTCCTTAGTGTACAATGTTTATTTCCATGCAAGCCAAGCCAAGGCGACGGACGAGGCATTCATAAAAATTCATCATTAGCAAAATCCTCTTAGTAATGCTAATTATTTTTATATATAACCCTTATATGTTGTGGCCTTCTGGAAAAACACTGATTCCTTCTGTAAATCATAAACAAATGGAACCAACTTTCGTGAATGATTTCAATCGCACACCGAAACCCGCTGAATATTATTACCTGCCGGTGATACAGACTAACCTACTGGTGGGAAAATATTCCACGGTAACCTTACAAGAGCAAAGCCGTCATTAGAGGGCAAATCAATATGTCAGACGGAAGGAAAAAGAATACCACTAATTGCAGCATATATTTGACATTTAAGAGCTACGTGCCAGAAATATATATTTGCACTAAAAGCTGTTAATAAATGTCCTATCTCACTTTCTTTCTCTTTCCGTCTCCCTACTACTACTACTAATACTACTACCACCATTACTAATACTTTAGTGAAGTTTCTTTTTTCCGTTTATATAAAACTCGTAAATTGCATTGTCATTTTAATTATAGGATTTGAATTTAACTAGAAGGATATACTTACTCATCTTGTTCTTTTTGGCTGCGCCTAATTAACGAATTCTGACCACTTGTGGATACGCTTAACTAATTAAACATTTGAGGCCAATAATTTAAAGACTATGATGATGATAAAACGATGACAAACCGAGGAATAAATAATGGTAATTATAATTAATGGAGATTATAAAGACTGCATAACACTAAGGGTCCTATCGTACTACAAATTGCCTTGATATCTACGTTACAAACTAAATACGTTATTGAGAAATGCTTTGTTTTGAGTGCTTTAGACTGAAGAAGTAATCACAACCGAAAAGTAAAGTAAGAAAAATAAGGTCAGTCAGTGAACCACGAGAATGAATGTCACTAATAGAAAGTAACTAGGTCACTCTTTGGCCACTTCGCAGTTTTACACAGAGCTTTTAAAGAAAACCACAAAGGAGAGCGTCCTGGCGTACATAACTGCGAATACTTTGAATGCATTACGTTTCGCCGACAGGCGCTGCGAATTTGTTTCTTTTGCTCTGCTTATTTTTTATAAGCAAGAAGACAAATCATAATTGTTAAATTACACACAGGTAAGAGAATAGAGAATTAAAATAATAGACCCCGGCAAATGAGTTGTCGTATTTTTTCAGCCCGCAGATGCAGAATTCGAATGAATGCATGATTGAATAGGTGACAGAATGAGTTAATATGAATAATTAAATAAAGAAAGGAACGAGTAAGGTCATAATGTACAAACGCATTGGGGAACGGACGGAACGAATAACTAAAAGTTGGATGAGAAGAGGCCGGGAGTTACTTGTTTCTCCCTTCCGAGCTATTTCTCAACCTTCTCGCTAATTAATATCACAAAATCTCGGTTCCCGCTTTCACAAATTTTCAAGGAAATATTCATGAACATCCATGAAGCCATCCATCACGTATACGATTTTAGCCACCGCATAATCGCGAACATATTCGATCGTAAACGGCTATGAATACAAAAATTCCGCTTATGATAAAAACGAATTGTGGAGGCAAATGCGATATTTTTAAATGGAAATGCTTGTTTTAACTCACCAAGGATGAGGCATAGAAAGAAACAAAGGAGAAGAGAGAAAGAGGGACAGAAAAGTAAGGAATCGTGTGCATAATGAGTAATTAGTTAAAATTGTTAAAGAGACATCAAATAAATTTATAATTAACATGAATAAATAATAGCGATAAAAACTAAACACGATAAAATGCAATTTGGTACTTCTTTTAAAAATATTAAGAACAGAGAAGAGTAAAATTAAGGCGAAAAGCATCCGCAGTATTTGCTCAGAAGAAATTATAACTCAAGACGTTATCCCTCAAATATAAACTGTTTTATATTATATTAAGTTTGCTTTTCATGATAAAATTCATAATAAAATTCTTTTATAGGGCTAATTCTTCATTGAAAGGCTTTTGTCGTAGAATTTGATGTGGAAATATGTAAAAAGCTTAAACTCGGCACTTGGGGAATAAAAATTCTAGTCATCGAAAATTTGTCGTAAAATGAACGCAAGGAAATTATACACGAAATGTCCGATATCAATATTGGTTTCTCCGTACATCTATTATTTTGTTCGCTTGAGAGGTAATGTATTGTCATCACAAATAGTTGCCATGGATAGTGTCAGATAATTAATTAAAAACAAACTTAATTGAATTAAAGATTTGTTATTAAGATCATGTTCCTCAAAAACCTTTCCAAAGGTTTTAAGTTAAAAAGAAAATTATAGGAAGTAATACAAAATTATAAAACTCATCAGATATCATCAGAAAACACGCCTTAACAATTTATTTCCGACACTATTCTGACACTATATTTTATTCTCTAGTTGGTCGTACGCATTTTATTTGCTCTCTTTAAAATCTTCCAATTTTTACTTTTTTCTGAAGGATTTCATTCATTCATCCAATCTGTCTGCATCTCAGGACGTAATACAAACATCAAATGCACAAATGACATAGCCTCGACCAGTGTTTCTTTCAGGTACTTCTCCGGAGGGGCTCAGCTCCCCCGGAGAGGACCTACCGCCCCCCCGAAGAAATCGAATCATAAAATGCCAAATTAAATCCATTGCTCATACTACTACACACACTACATAGTCACGCTATATGCTAGCGTTCGCAATAGAAGTGCTATAGATCGTGTTGAAATAATGGCACATGAAAATGTTCCGTTATCGTTACTTTTACACGTTAGCAACAAGTGACGGATGAAGGAATACTGCGATTGTGTAATTGAAGAAATTCAAAATAGGTTCAATGATAAATCAATTGGCATTATGATTTTCGCAAGTCATTTTGAGACCTTTCAGTCTTTAATAAATTTACAAGAATCTGAAATTAGAGAGTTTTGTAGCAGTTTTCCGATACTTAAAGTAAAAAATGTGCTGGCAGATCTGAAATCTTTTAGATTTTTTATAATGTCAATGCTTAATAGAGGAAGGTATAAAGCAGATGAGTGTCCAATAAGAAAAATCTTGGAAGTTGGCATGAGATACTGCGAATTGCAGACAACGTGACAACTGCCTCTGTGGAAATATCTTTTAGTACTATGAACAGAGTACTAAGTAAAATAAGAAATAGAATGCTAGAAGGAACCCTAATGCACTGCATGATTATAAGCATGGAGGGGCCCGAAATTCCGACCGAGGAATTTCTGGAAAAAACTGTGGATTTGTATGCGGCGAAGAAATCTCGTCGAATAAAATTTCTTTAAAAACAATTTCTTCTTTCATATAAAATATGTATAAATTAATGTGTGTAATTAATATATAAAATATGTAATTTTGTATGTTTTTCAATATGCAAAAATATTTAGAATTTAAATATGTATAATATACATTATGTAAAAACAAATTTAATTTAATTTCATTTAACTTATAAAATTTAACTTTTGTTTTTTTTTAAATAAAGTGAAATATGTTTAATGAATGAAGCGATTTTATTAAATTCAAATGACTTGTTAATTAACAAGGAATAAATAATATTAAAATTAATTGGTAAGTAACATGATAGCAAAAAATCGAAAAAGAAAGAATACAAATTTGAAAAAATAGAACTGATAGAATTTGATAGATTGCTGATTATAAAATAGAATATTATTTAAATGTTATTTAAACTATCATTTTATTTAGTCTGCCCCCCGAATCTCCGTAGCGCCCCCCCGAAGTGCAGGTGTCTGAAAGAAACACTGGCCTCGACATAGACAAATTGTAAGTCCACGCAACCCCATACATATCATAAATGCAGACACAAATCACACTCGAGCATATCCCGACATTCGCACATAGGTATATAAACTAACAGGAATTGATAAAATTAGTTTTTTTATTCCTAAATCCAATATGGTAAATATTTGGGAACATTGCTGAATTATATCGAAACGAATTTTTGGTAAACATGTTTTTGTGAAATCTGTTATAGTCCCAAAACAATTTTATTATGTACATATATCTATAGATTTTCCTTAGTTTGGAAACACCGAAAAATCGGCAAGGGCAAACTTTTTTCAATGTAGGGTTCTTGTTAAAGCAAAGGGAGAAAATTATTAAGAATCATACCACCACTATAATTATGATTACTAAAGTTTTTAGTAATAATCTTACTGGGCAGGATATCCGTGCTGTAATCCATAAATCAATAACGATATTAAGGGTTTACCGTTTAGTGCGACGCCCTTATGAGGAAGAAATATCTCATATATATGCATAGTCCTTACACAGTCCATAGACGCTTACGTCCTAAGCAAAAAGCCATTTATATTTCAGTTCAGTGTCAGTGTTCAGTTTCAGTTTCAGCTCAGTAATACTCTTCGGTAGTTTCGTTTTAGCCAGACAATCATTTCGAAGTATTTTGGCAATAAAAATTGTTTTATTCACTCGAGAGATCAAGACATTTCTCGAAATAAACTTATCGCCAAATTTTGATTTATAGTGTTGAATTTATCGATGACTGATTTCCAATGTAAATTTGGTAGCGCTGTTCGGAATTTACGGAACATAATCATGAACAAGAAAAGTCAGAAGGACAGCTTGTATTGACAGTTGCTCCCACAGAAATTTCTATCTAAGCTAAAAAAACACCCTATAGTTTTTATCCTCCTTTTAAAGAGTTCTTCTGATGCAGTAAAATAGGTTGATACGAACATAAATTTGTTTCAAAGCAGCAAATTATCATAAAAATTTTAAGTTGTCTTACGATTATTATACTCGCGCGAAGTAGAGTATTTTATTATTTCGCTTAAAATTAAAGCTAGAAAATAAGAATTTATAATTCTCCTTGGCATAATAAAGTTCTTAAGGTTTTTCTGTTATTGTTATTATCGTTCGAGCTACGAATATCTAAGGGATAGAATGTCAGCAAGGGCTACAAATTTCTCGAAAAAAGAAATATATAATCCCTGGTGAAATGTAAACCCTGTGATATATAAAGATACAAAATTACAAATGCACCCTACGGAAATTCTCATGGTCACATACACGCATACACACACCTTGATTTACGATTGATTAACAAAAGTTGAAATGTGTGTTTATCCTTTCACAAAAAGCTACCAATTCCCCCTTAGGAAATCCTCTTCACCACGGTAGTTGAAAACCAATAAACCTATAGAGAACTGGTAAACTCTACTTTCTCGAAAATCTAAAGCCAAATAACTCAACCTTTTACTGCAGTAAACAGACAGTCCAACAGGCAGAATAATTGCTGTGACAAAAAGGAATCAAACCAACGCCCAATAAAAAGAAAATGTGTGGAACCAACACCGACCCAAGTGGTTGCTGCAAAGGTAAACCGATGTTATGAAGTTGTCAACGGGTATAACAGGAATACCACCAGCAGCAGCGACAAACAAAATAAGCAGACTACAATAACTAATATCCTGTGTAGTTGTGAAACGACCACGACGTTGACGTGTTTTTTACTTTGTATCAAATTGCTGAGGCACACATTTTCGCACACATACATATTTGAATACACAGGCGCATGCATGCATATGACATTACCAAATTGAAAGCTCAAGTTAAATGAAGTAAGGAATAAATGACTCGAATGACTTGAATTACTAAACTAAAAGAAAGGGTGAACAAATGAGAGACAGATGGAAAACGGAAGGACTGATGACTGCAATCGACAGTAAAAACAAGAACCAAAGGAACAACAACGTGGGATTCTAATCTACGTAAATTTATCTAATAAAATCGAGTTACTCAAAATGACATAAAGACAAAGATTGAAAAACGAGAATGTAAATGACAAGCTTGGAACTATGCCAGATCAAGGAAGACATTGTATAATTAAAACTATTAGACTACAATGTGGTCACGAGACCAAAGATCAACTGAAAATAAATTACTTCACGTATCGTATAGTGAAGTTTTCTCTTACAAATTTAAAAGAGAAGTAATTCAGGAAATTATTTCATGTCTTTCAATTTCATCGAAATGTGTTCATTTATTATTTCACATCTTCAGTTAAATAACGTATAAAAAATACAACAAAGTATCACCAAAAAATATAATCGAGTTTAATTTCTTGAATAAAATGCTTAAAATTGTTTTTACTGCACATTACTAATTTTCGCTAAAAGAGTTATTAAAAATTTTAGTAATTGGATCGATATTCCGCCATCCTTTACAAAATTTGGTTTGTAGAAAAATCGATTTCGGCAATGTAACATCTCCAATGTCTCTATCGTTGCCTCATTCGTGGCACAACGAATAAATGTTTTCACCAAGGTAAAACTCGGCCTTCGATAGGGTATATTCATTTACTTCTTCCATTTGTCCCTTGGCAGATATAGAAGAGCATGTATATATTCCTCTTCAGAATAATCTCCTGAATCGATTTACCCATGACCGTCCGTCGACCTATTTGTCTGTCTGTTTCTGTCGACAGGTTATATCTAATCTAATCAAGATCAATAATCAGCGGTAACTAAATTAATACCACTGCTTTAAAAATTATCAAGTGATTTGAAGCAATGTCAGATGACACTTGAAAGCACTGGACTAATATTATTTCTACAGTATCTCAAGGATATAAGTTGATATTGGAATTATTTTACTGATGCAATATTTTTATTATAATTATTCAAAGATCAAAGCCATATTAGGTGGGATTTGAAAGCTCTCGACTGCTATTATTTGTACAGAATCTTAACGATATAAAACAATACTATTTTTTGTTTATTTCACCCACGCAGTATTTTTATTATAACATATATAACAATATTTGAACAAGCGCTTATGAAATTGTCTCTATTATTTGACTTTTCAAAACCTTCCTTAAACCTCTTCACGATCGTTAAATCCTTTTCCGCAGCAATACTTTTTTTTCACCACGGCCCGTGTTAGAGCATTTAGCTGCTGATTAGTTTCCTCGCAATTATTAGTTTTCTTTCCGTAAAGAGCAATCTTAATGAAACTGCAAAGCAGCTCTCAATTGATATCGTCTATTTTCTGTTACTATACGTTTCATCACCAAGAACACGTCAATTTAAAACACTTTATGCATCTTCCTGTGAAAATTCTGTGCAAAATCTCACTACCATGCTTTTCTGAGGTGGCAGTCGTTCTCATTGTCGTCGGCTAGGACATCCCGCTATCAAGGTTATATGATATCCAGATAGTGGAATCAATGACGAAATTAGTCCTTACACCTAAATTCTAGCAGATTGTTCCAGCTCACTAGAGAATCACTCCGGGAAAACATTTGGGTTTTATTAGTTTCTTTTTTAATTTCCTCAAAGTGCAATTACTCAAATTTGTTCAAATTGTGCAGGAAAAAATTTCATGGTCCCTTCTTTGTTTGATTTCCCTTGTTTGTGGTTTTGATTATCTCTTGTTTTTTTTCCTTTTATTTGATCGCTCGAGTTAGTGGAACAATCGAAATTAAACGCCGATTGCATGTACAATGCCTAGCCTATCATAAGAGCCGCATAAAAAATGGTAATGCGTTGGTTATTAGAAGAGGTAAAATGTGGAAATGGCTTTTTTTTAAGAGCAGCAATTTTAACAGGAAACTTCCTTTGAGGATTAAAGGCATTTTCCTAAAAGCTAAACTTTGTTTCTTTGGTGTAGAATGCGTCTTTGACTGCATATCGTATGTTACTTTTTCATTGCTTTATGTCACACAAAGAATCATTATTGCCCTTTTATGTCCTATTTTCGTGTTTATAACATTGTAAAATGTAATTGGATAATCTAGAATAGAGAGTTCCATCGGAAATAGGTCCCACAAAAATTCATTAGTAGGATTTATGGTCTATTCAATTTCGGCCCTAAAGGCGTTTCAAACTTAAAGATTTAATTGCATCGTACAATAACCCTCTATTGTATGATGCAATTAAATCTTTAAGTTTCCCTTAAGTTTGCAATTAAATCTTTAAGCAATAGTAAGGATTTTCTATTTGCTCCCATGCCATTGTCGGTCTGAGCTTTACCCCACGACCATCGTCGACCTGTGGGGACTTAGCCCGCGAACATCGTCAAGCAAAGGGTTTTAACTCCGCGACATCACAAGTAAGTATTCGTATTTGGCCCGGTGGTTTTACCCCGCGACACCCCAGGTAGGTATTCATTGCCAGCCTGTGAGTTTCTTCAGCCCTTCCTTCGACAGCTTTTGGATTCTTACTCCGCGACACCCCAAGTAATGATTTATTATCCCCTTGGCCACTTGGTTTTTATTTCTCGATCATTAACGGTTTGTGGGCTTTTACCCAAAGAAATTACGTTCAGAAAAGGGAATTAAGAAAAAAATACAAGAATAAAAAATTTAACAGCAACAAACTTTCGTTGTAATAGTATTGAGCACGTTTACTTTAAGAGCCTAGATCCGTGACGGTGGCTAGTGCCAGGGCTGAGGGCACCTCACCTGGTGCAGAAATAGTTTCCACTTTCCATTTTAGTTATTGCTAGAATAAATATAATAGGAGAAAAATGCACCCACAAATGCTTCCCGAAAGGAGCAGCTAGACCTTTACCTATGAAACCAACATAATAGTCAAAATCATTGTTTGAGAGTAACCTAATTCCTTCCCAGTTCACAAACAAAAGGCTTTCCAATGAATACATCTGAACCCAAAGACTGAATCTGGAATCGAGAAAGGCTAAATGTATGACGCTAGCTTAATTTCAACACATTGTCAAAGCTGGTCGCTGCCATCGCCACTGACTTAATCACTGCCATCACTGCTGATAAGGCTAGGAAATAATTGTGAACACATATAATATATTTATATATGGTTTTCTTCAAGTAAAAGACTAAATATACATTTGGCTGTCGTTTTTTAATTAATCAAATATCTAATCCCTCTACTCTACTGTCACCCATAAGTCAGTGTCATCTCACCATTGCTATCACTGCGATTGACGTCGAGATCTCCAAAGAAAGCAGAGAGAGTTTGTCTTGTATCGAGACGATATATATCGGTATGAAGAAAAGATTAAGAGACAAAAGTATTCCAGCACCAACAAGTCAACAAAATTACTGTAATTGTAGAGCGAAAAGTTGAAACACTAGCCTTCATTCAAGGAGAATGGAAAATACACGGAAACAATACTGGATTTTTTGAATGTAAATAAAACATAAAAAATTAGATTCAAATAAAAGAAACATCGAATTGGTCTTCTAGAATTTGGACAGCAAGTGCTGAAGAATTTTGAAGGGCTAACGCGTCTGCGTAAAACGCGTGCAACGATGACACTAACGGCCACTCATTTTGTTAATAAAGTTTTAACATCTGGACTTGCTGCTCAATCGTGTAACATGTTATGGTCTTCGGCATCAAACATGGAAACAACAGGCTGCAAATATTGACCCGTTCCAATTTAAGACCACTTTATGGAAATGCAATAAAAAGTAGTTTTTTCAATAGTTTCCAGAAATTATTCAATGAATCGACGAACGAATCTGTCTCCCAGAAATAGTAATTACTAAAAACTGTCTAGTAATTCAGCCATTATATTTATTCGCCAGTTTGTAGTAATTCAGAAATCGTTCAACCTGCAAAGGCCGATAAACTTATTAATCACGGGAGCTTGTTAATCAACAGTTAATCAAGAGCAACGAGTTAATCGATTATATCGTAAACACATGTTGAATTTTTGCGTCTTTCAAGTACCTTCCGAATATGCTGTTATTTCTGTGCTTATAACAAAATGAAAATATAACTAAACCCATTGTAGCCGAAAACTTATTTTCTTAGTATTTCATTCGTCAAAAGCACGTAATAAGGGCTAACGCTTCTATCAAAATCCTCTTATCTGCGAAATGTGGTAGGTTGTGTCAATGAATGAATGAACGAATGAGAAAAATAAACATAACAATAAAATAAAGAAAAAGAAAATAAAATAAAGATAAAGAAATAGAAAAATAAACATAACAAATAAAAAAACAACACTAATAAAGAGATCACATTAAATTTGCATGCTACACTATCCACTATATAATAGAAGTTCATCCCATAGATTTCAATAAACAACTATGCGACAATTGGTTGGTCACAACCAAATATTTGAAATTTATTAATCGTTGTTTCGCAATCGTAATCGTAATTTACTTGTATTATTACATATGCGTATTCAAAATTTATAAATTTTTCAAGGATTTTTTGATAAAAATTATATAGAAAATAATAACAAAATAAACAATTTTATTTTGTAATATATAATTGCATTCATATAGTATTTTTCAACTTATTACCAAATGCATTATTTACAT
The DNA here is from genome assembly GCA_963966595.1 of Physocephala rufipes. Lineage (NCBI taxonomy): Eukaryota > Metazoa > Arthropoda > Insecta > Diptera > Conopidae > Physocephala > Physocephala rufipes. The sequence continues at coordinate 9,853,536 of OZ016502.1, forward strand.
TAAAAGGAAATGTATAATATATTTGCTTCAATAAATCTTCAATAAATCCGAGTAAATCTGGGCGCGCGACATCGGCAACCGGTAACGTTCTGCCAGTTGTCCGCAATGTCCCAAATGCGGTCAGTTTTCTTGATACAGAATCTCAACAGCACGATCGCGATCTTTGGGGTTCAAATGGTGAACCATAATTATTCTCAAAAGAAACAAAATTGCTTATTTCTACGAGGCACTTCGCAAAAAATCCTTTATGCCAACTAAATAAGCATAAAAATGCTCTACAGACTTATGTGCAGGAAAAGGTCGTAATTGTATGCATCAGTTTGTTCAGAAGATACATATGTATCATTAAAGCCAGGTAAACCTGTAAAACTGTAAAATTTGTATCATGTAAAGAGGGTATTGTCTTTGTATTATTGGTAGAAATAAGTAAGTTTCCTTTGTGGAAAATGCTATTAAAAACAAACTTTATGGTTTGGCCGTCAAACGTTACGTTTGCCTGCAGTGTTGAGCCTAACATTTGAATTTTTGGGCAAACTTCTTTTGTGAAATTTAAGTTTGACTTCAATTTTAAGGATTATAGCGCTTAGGGTCATGATCTACCGGGTATACCGGGTGTTTTTAAATTATTTTCAACAAAGCTCGCCGCAAGAGCTAGCAAGACAAAACAACTTTTTGTCTTGCCGCATATTCCAATATAATTTGTTTAATTGTTAAATTTTTTCCCCAAATACATGTATTTTTTTCCTTTAATTGTAATCTCCCACCCTAAGGTGCATGATAAAAACAACAGGAATCGGAATTAAAAAGCACCCAAAAATAGACCATTATTCAAAAGGTAAAGCTAATTTTTTTAATTTTTTTAATTAATTTTGACTTTGATACCCCACAGCTCTGACTATGATAATATCTCTATTGAGTTTTAGATTACTGTTCAGAGATTTGAACATTTCTCTGCCGACCATAAAAAGGTATTCACAAATTCCCCTCCGTTCAAGAGCTATCGAATCTTGGGCAGTGGATTTCAATTTCACATTAATGTGCGTCGCCAACATCACAAAAGCTTTCATAAAGAAAATATTCAGCCTTTTAATTTCTGAAGTTTTAAAATGAATACTAATACGAAAATGCTAAAAACCATTAAATCTTGTTAAGTAATACGATGTCAATCTAAATTATGTAAATCTCATATTCGTGGCATTGAATTGCTCATTGAAGAGCTCGATTGGAATCAAAGCCCTTTTGCATTTTTAAATTAATTTCAAGTGTTAAAAATCTATATCAAAAACAAACATAATCGCTATTCAATTTCTCAAACTTCTAGCTGAGAAAAAGACGTACGCGTTTGTTCATTTTGATTAAATTGTAGGAATGCCTAAAGAGATTGGATAACAAAGGCACCCAGGATGAGAAAGGCATAATGGAAGAAGTCAGAAGTGGAAGAAAATATACTTAAATTACATAAACCAAATCCGTAAATTACTTTCTTCTACAAATCACACAAATGATATGCTTGTTACAAATGCACTCATCTACCCATCTAATAATGCACTTATACATATCTGCCAACACAAACACAGAAACATGTACACGTTGCCGCGTGGTGGTTGTTTTTGTAGGTTTGTGTATGACGTACTTACATGCATTTGCTTTTCTTATCATTTCGCTGAGCTATTCCTCTTACATATTCATAAATTCTCGAACCTCTGGCGCATCAAGTTTCAGCCGGAATATTTTATCATTTGTCTTTCCCAGTCACTGACGTTGATCCGTAAAATCTAAAGCCTCTGAAAATCTCTGACATGAATACATCTCTGTAACGCACCTACACTGATACTCAAATTCACACTCTCATCCACAATTACATTCACTCTTGAATTTCTCCTCATTCCTCCTTTCCTGAACAAAGCGGCTATTTGTCTATCTCACCAATTCTGCAATTTCACCAATGGCTTATAACATTACCAATCTCCATATGCTCAGTCCTTTCAACATTTTCTAGCTACTTACTAAAATATATTTTACGAGGGTATTATTTCCAATTTCACTTCTTATCTGATTTAATGCCATTTTTCATATACTTTGTTATAATTGATTAAAATAAATGGGAATGCATGTTTGCTTTTGCGTAAGTGTGAGTTCGGTTGAGGCAGTGCTTCAACCGAAATCGTAATAAATTCTTGAAGAGTATTGCTATAAACCATGCTAGCTATAAAATTCGAATTTAATTCCATTCAGCAGTCAAGAAAAATAAAATGTTCTTATGATGATCTATCAGCTGGTTTGCTCTTTTAATAACAGTAGAAGAATGAAATTAGTTTAAATTCTTCAGCCATTTTGGCAGTGGTCCTGCGTCCTGTTAACTCAAGTTTTGATTCATTTCCGATAAACTGAGAGTCAAGAACGTTAAAATTTAATATCTTTAAGACTGGGAGAATCATGAAAAGTTTTTTACCAAAAGCTTCTGATTCCAACACGGTCGTCTACACTTAAGGCAGAAAGAAATAATTCCCTTAGTTCTTTGAAGCAAATTAAATGCTTCCAAAAATGTGTACTTAAACGTTTTTCAAATTTTAGAGCAGTGGATGTACTTGGTGCTTTCATTATATAAAACGTCTGTAAAATTTGCAAGACAATACTACGACATATAAAGAAGATGAAAAAGAATCATTAAGATGTGAAAAAGATTAATTTAATGTTTCCTTTGTTTTTATATCCTATTGCCTTTAAAAAATGGAAAAAGGATATATGAACGTATATATATTAACGTCACAATTGATATAGAAAAGTATATATATTCTGGCTCAGAATGATGCCCTGAGTCTATTTAGCCCTGTCCGACCGTCCGTCTGTCTGTCTGTCTGCGGAAATCACAATTACAAGAGAACTAATGTAGCTATGATCATGAAATCTGGTACGAATATTTCTTGTTATGGATAGAGCTCAATTTCTCAGCTCCGAGTACGAACATAAAGGTGAAATGGTATATCTGAGTCTACTACCTCATTTGAAAATATAATTCAAAAAATGGGCGTGGTCCGCCTAGTGATAAAATTCGTACAGGCGTAAAAATAGAGATATTGACATTAAATTTGGCGCTCTGTTATCCTAGGATGGGTGGTGCTGAAAATGGCCATGTCCACGCCTCAATTAGAACTGTTTTACAAAAAAATGAGCGTTGAAAAGAACAAGTAAAGCATGAAATTTGGTTCGAATGTTGTCTGCCATCACAGGCTGGTTATAAATGTAAATTTAATAATTTCAATATAAATATATAATATATTTTTATATATCCCGCCGACATTTTATTTGAACGTTGTTATCAAGAGATTCCGGAATAGGATATATAAGCTTCGGCCAGGCCGAAGATAACGTAGAGTAGATAGGGTAATCGTCTTGAATTGTTAGAATATTTGCTAAAGGGAGTCAGACAAAATCCCGAGCGAAAGTGATTTTCCCGTTTCGAGATTTCGTCGTTGGAGATTTTGTCGTTGGGAGTGTACCGTTCAGGATTTTGTTACTTACCCAGCTAATACCATTTTCTATAAACCTTTATTACCGTTATTTTTAGAAATTACTAGTAGAAGTCTAATTATTTACGATCTTTATGTACGATTTTGTTGTGGCTTGCCACAACAAAAATAAAAAGATTATTGCTAGAACAAAAAAAAAATGCTTTCAGAAGCAAACTGTCATCACAATCCGAGCAGTGCAGGAGTTTCGACATTTTCGTTTCGATTAAGACAAATTATGTTTCGATGTCAACGACTGTTTAGAAGGAGAGATCATAAATAACACACAATTGCAAATAAAAATAATGAACACATTTGCTCATAACGAGGGTTTTTAGTAGGCGAAATAGCGATTTATACTGCAGCTGCCTCATTGTTACGTTTAATCCTGCCATGATCGCGTGAAAGAGATTTGCTGACGTTGCCGATGCGAGGATGCGTTTTCACTGTAACGGTGGCAGTCCAATGGCGTCATTTCTGATGTTCACTGCAAACGAGACCATGTGCACAAAATGACAACAGTATATACATGAAGATGAATATTTTCATTGCAAAGAAATGTTGGCAAAAGTAACACGATTATACACACGCAGACACAAACCCATACAGTCAGTGCAGGAATAAGTTTTCTTGCCGTTTACTCATAAATCTACAATAAGGAGCCGAGGAGCACAGACAAAATACTTCAACTGAATATGGTGTCGTTTCTAGTTTAGTTACTCTGTCATTTTTAACGCATGGATAGTGGGGTTCAGTTTTTTAAAAAAAATAATAATACTTTATTCATTTTCGCCACAATACATAAACAATGTCTACATAAAACCTTTGCTCAATTCTGCGCTGCTTGACTTTCCGTAATTCATTCAAATAAATGATTTTTCACATTCTCGTTTTTAGACTAAAATCATAACTAAATTCATAAGATTCATAACATAAATCATAATAATGATTTCGTTATGGATTAATTTCCTCACCTCATTTTCTTCTTCTCATTCCTACATTTCAAACGTATAAGCATTCACGCCACGTGAGGACATGCATGAACGTGATAAGGTAGTACTTTTTTATAATGCATAATTGAATCGATTCAATCTACTTCATTGCCTTTAATATATTTGTTCCTTCTTTTCGTCGTTTGGTCGCCCCGGATGAGATTAAAATTGGTTTTCTCTTTGTAGGTGGCATGAAGGTTCCTCTGGATGGTTTCCCAAATATTCCTAAAGAAAAGTAACCGCTTTTCTCCTTGCAGTGAAGTTACAGATGTGTGAAACACTTGCTTGAGTGTCGAACACTCCAGAAGAATTATAAACGCGCTCCGAAGCTCTGAAAGCACTTTGAATAATTTAGAACTAACACGAAGCTGGGACTTGACCTAATGTACTCGCTGTGGGTTGTCGTGCGTTAGTTCATTCGTTTGAACCCTCGATGCTCGAAGCATTCGCTTCGTGGTGTAAAATTGCCGAAAGAGATGGGAAGGCTGGTAGTGGGTATATAAAGGTGAAACATTGGGGCTCGGATAAAAAGCGAAACGAAACAATATTTTAAATAGGAATGCAAGTAAAAATGCAAACGATTATCACGGTTGTTCCAATATTTTCAATTTTTTGTATATTTGTGGTGACGTTTTACAAACAGTCATATACAATACCACACACACGAAGTATTTTGCATTCATAATATCAACAATAACAAAGTACTAATAACGAAAACTAACAACAACTAATATAGCAATCCGATCAATATGTGACTTTTGAGCCATTTCACTCCAGTACGGTTCTTGGCAAATAACCAAAAAGGAATTATCTCCCAGCTCTTTATAGCTCCCCATGCTCTATACAATATATACGAACGTAGCTTTATCCATACAGAATAAATATTTAGTAAATTTTTCCAATTATATTTCCCTAAATAATTTTGTAAAAAACATATCGTGGTTAACACAATTATTATAATTTAAACTTCAGCGAAAAAACAAGAAACTATTATCGAGAGTTAATAATGGAAGTAATCATTATTGTGCAAATACTTATTATGGTTTCGAGTCCTCCTCGGTTATATTTTTTCATTATGGTAGTCCATGCTCTTATCATGTATAATTCGGTTTTAACTAGCGTGGTGCGTTTGTTTATGCATTTGTTCATTTATTGTAGGAAGGAAGTTTTGATGGAACTATCACCAAATCGTAATATTTTTTAAGCATTAAAAATATATATAATTATGTCAAAAATAATCGCAATTTAAATATCGTAAAAACAGTTGACAAAAAATGCAGTCCTTCTTGGTCGTGAACTGCGTTTCGATTCATATTAATAATATTTCTATTGTAGCTAACAACGCTTTAGGATTCCAAAACCGCTGAACGAAGGAATTCAGGGATCCATATATTCGATCCGTTCATTGAGAAAGCAACGATAGTTATTTAGTTTTACTAATTAAAGCATAACAATAATGATAACAATAATAATCTCCTTGGAATTTATTTAATGTGACTTAAGAAATGTTAACAAGGAAAGCATATGTAATCTTATTAAAATTGGAAAATATTCATTTGACCCTGTGCCAAAAAATCCCTTAATAATGCGTTAGTGGCATTTGTGCAAATAAATGTGTATGTGTGTTTGTATGTGTGTGTGTGTGTGTTGCGTGTTGTGTTTGTGTTTTTGTGTACATGTTTTTCTCCTTGTCCTGACTTATTTCCAGTTCTACTCAAATAAAATTAAAGTCATAGTTGCGCATATAATTAAAAAAATTATCATCTAATTTCACTACCATTGAAAACAAGTATTCGCCAAAGATCGATAATTTAGAAATTTAGTTAAAATTTATTTTATTGAGTTAAATCTTCAAAGGAATATGCAATTTTGACATATTCATTTCCTTTATATTTAATCAAGTCTTACATAATCTTATTTATTGGGATCACAAGATCAATTTGATTGCATGATTATGTTTTTATGTGTCCCTGTAGTAGGTATTAATATCTTAGCAGCTAAATAATTGAATGCAATCAGCCAATAATGTGTAAGTGCAAACATTGTGATGTGAATGTTAAGGTGTATGTGTTTATGTGTACTTGTTTGTTTGGCTTCTATGTGAGGATATATTCTGATTTCTTACAGGTATTTTTAGAGCAAGACCGTTAACTCATCCTGGCCGAACTTTATATGCCCTATACCCGCAATTTAAATGTATGGTTTAAATCCGAAAACTAGTGGGTATGATATTCCATTTTTAATATTACAGTTACCTTTTTGTAGTTAACTGAGATATACTATCTCACCTTGAACACCTTTTACATTTGTTTTCTCAAAAATTGCGCAGATAGTATAGTATTATATTGGAAGTCTTACAACGCATTATGGTATTATAGTGGGAGATTCACGCTCACTTCTTTGTGAGTTTCTAAAGTCTAATACTGGCATCTCGTCTATGGAATTTTAGCTTCCAACCAAGTCCAAAAATGGGATTTCACTATTTTATTTCATAAAAAATAGGCACGACACTAAATCGAGGTCCCCCATTTGCAATCTCCTTAAACTTTTACGACAAAAATATCCGCGCCAAATTCCGTGTCGATACACAGGCACACGGGCACACAGATAGACAGGTAGACCGACAGACAAACGAACGGGGTTCGCTAATCGACACAGGTTTTCTATATCTACCACGCTTCATTTCATGCGTTACAAACGGAGGAACGAAGTGAGTATACGCTATACCTCATTTATTTTAGGGTATAAATACATGTACATGTATGAAAAAATATACAGAAAATATATTGAGTATATTTATAAAAGAAATATTCTCTTATCAACGCATTGTTTGATATATCATTATAATTAAAATTGAGTTAAATAATATTCAAATAATATTCAAGATTTGCAGTCGCTTCTATATTTGCCGTAAATTTGCGGGAATTTTCGAAACAAAGAACTCTTTTAACAGATTGCAAATCTTTGAAAAATATCAGTTTCCGCCAAAATGACGTTTTGCATCAACAGTAAGCAAAGTCAAGTCAAGTGTGTGCTTCTTGTACAAAAGCAACTGTGAATGGTCGAGTGGCTGTCTTCCTCATTGCTGATTTATCGCATCGCATCAGAAGGCAGCCCGATACCGAAAGCCATCCACTTTATCTTCCTACTCCTTTAGAGCGCTGCTGAATTTGCGTAATTCTTCTATATGAATCCGTCGTTGCGTTTTTCCTTGAGTGTATCCTATTATTTTATAAGTGCTATCAAATTGAAAGCATCCGCTATGGCAGCAAAAGGAGATGCAACAACCTAGATTTCAAGATATGCGCTTCCGCCTTCGAATTTAAGATCCAATCAGTCCTTTCTTGGCAATCTCGATTACCATCGAAAGTTGTGAGGAAAACCTGAAAAGCTTTCATCAAATCTGCTTAAGTTCTTAAAGAAAGCTTTTTAAGAAATAAAAAACTTAAAAGACTTTCATCAATTGTTATGCTTTCCTTCAATTCGTCCATACAGTGAAGACGTGATTTAGTCTTAGAGAGCGAACAAAATTTTCAATTTGTTAGTTTTTTCTCTGATTACAAAAAATCTTTGTTTGAAAAGATACAGGCTTTAAGTGTGAATTTCGCGAAAACTACTTCAATATTACTGGAGCGACCTTTCCAAGAATGAGAAGTCATTGACGACAAACAAATAGAAATGCAAATAATAATATCTAAAAGGAAATTGCTTATAGAAAAATTAATTATTTTAATATTTCTTTTTGTTGAAAATCCGATAACGAAGCCTTTATCACAAATTCACAAATAACTAATAACTGCGATCCTTCATGAAAATCAAATTTTGCTTGGAAAAGTTTAATTCTTAAAAATGTCTGAAGTAATTTCGAAGAACTGGCCAATAAGCTCATTCAAGTATTTTTCGAAATTAAAAAAAAACAATTTTTTTCTACGCCAATAAAGCTGAATCCGAAACATGTCAAACATATTTTTCCCGGCTTTTAATGATATTACCATAAGAACAAATCAACACAAAAAAGTGGTCACCAGACGTTGCAAAGTCGTAGGAAAGACGACATCATATAATTTTACTGGGCCGACTGTTTTAAATCTTAAACGCATTGCAGAACTAAGATTTACAACGAGGCAGTTGTTTAAATGCGGCTGTCGCGTTAGACTGAGTAGGTATGGTGATGTGAATAAAAAACTGTCCCACAAAAATCCTTGAGAAGGGTTCCCAATCTCTTCAACGGCCTTAACTTGCGGTCGTTCGAATCACGCTTTCCTTAGTTGAAATATAACAAAATGTACTCGAACAACTGATTATTGACTTGGTCGATGGGGCTATTATCACCGGTCAAACCTACCACGGTAAAGACCGGCTACGCCGGGCGATACTTGCAAGTTGATCAAACAGATTATAAAGCTATTTCTTTATGCATTGCGTGCTCTCTCTCGTACTTCTTTTTCTTGCTAACGCAATGAAACTTCTTAGTGCAGATTGTACGGGTCGTGTTGACCTAAGTTGTATGCACCATGCGTTGCCTGACCGACTAGTCAAACGTGAAACAACATTTTGCATTAGCTTTTGTGTAACCTGATATTTTCAGAAAGAAATCTTAAAAAAGAAAATAGTTAGGGCTATTTTCTTTTTATTCTTTCTTAGCAATAGTTTTCCTGGATGCCGAAATTGTTTTAATTTTCTGTGGTTACGAGGGTAATAGTAATAAACAGAAAACGGAAATTAGACTTTTTCTGAAGGTATCTTGGCGATTGCATGTCCTGGGAAATTCTAACTAAGATTATGGTGGTTGACGCTTCAGTCGGATTTGGAGCACAACTTTTACAAAGTAAATTTAAATGTTAACTAAGATTCTCTCTCCCTCTCCTTTAATTTTAGAGTTCGTTCATTATCAGAATTCCGTTCATTTGTAATTTTATTAAGCGTCACCTGTTTATTATCATAAAACTTCGACTTTTTGGGATATCGGGAGCGCTTTTCCCTTGGTTTATAGGCAAACCGGTTTCACTGACCTTCAGTATATTTTTTGTTCTCATTACTTTTGTACTTTATATTCTTTGTATTTTATATTCTTTCTTCGGTTACCTGATTTATAGCAACCAATGCTCATCGAATCCCATTTGCTTATTTCAAATTTTTTCTTCTTCTCTTATTGCGTACGTTTTGTGTCTCTAAACAAAGCGTCAACTTAGTCGAAAATGTCGAATTACACCGCCACACGGGAATTTGTTGATGAGGAAGAAACAAAACCTTTTTGCCAATAAGAATTGTTTTTCTTTTCATTAAGATAGTTATTGTTGATTTTGTTCATGCTTTTTCTGTAGATATTGCTTGATATTGCTCAACAATTTTTTTGTTGTTGATAGTTTTAAATAGATTTTTTATTACTTTGTAAAAACATGACATATTTATATCGCAGGCACAAAATGTGTTGGCAATTAATAGAATGGTCATCAATTGAACAATCAATTTAAATGGTTTACATACACCAGTACCCTTTTTCTAGGAGTGATAATTTAAAATATAATTTCTGAGCGTGCCCATAAGGCATATAGAAAGAACGCCGTTGAGGGCTCTGAGCCGTTGAGGGCTCAGAAACAGAAAATTATGTTACAAAAGGAGGATGAAGACAATTTTGTCTTCAAAATGCTTTTATTTTTACTTAATTGAAAGAAGAAAATCGAATTCAAATGAATTTAACCGTAATTCACGAATCGGATCCTTAAACCCTTTCAGAAAGTTCCACAACGGAAATTTTAAGGATCATTATCTTCATAACCAAGAATTCAATCCGAATTTCTTGTTGACATAAATCACGCTCTGTAACACTTTTTGTTCTTTATAGATGTTTGTACTAAATTCTATTTCATTAGGAAAACTTCTCAACGTTTTGGTTGGAACCTCAATAAAACCGCTTACGTAAATCGAGGCAACAGGTGAAATTCATTTGGGACATTTCTCCCATTTCCTTTCTCCAGCTGGCAGGTGTAGATATTGTTGTATATATTTTTGCACAGTGGGCATATAACGCTCATTTTTGTGTATTTATAATGTCAATCACTTTTATAAAATTTCAGCTTCAAAATTTCTATAAAGATTAAGAAATTAGGGTTTAGAATTTCATTTTGTAAAAGGTAGGCGCGGCATCAGTGCGATTTCCTTCATATCCAATACCATTTATTCCGTGATGACGAAGAATATTCGTACCAAATTTCATAACGATATCAGACGGACCCATTCGTCCACTCGTTTTATAATCTATTGAAAATATTCGAATGAAATTTAATTATAATACCTCTGTTTCGTCATTATATTCGCACTTTGAATAGACTGACCGAAAGAGAGAGAAAAAGAGACAGACGAAGGGACTAAATCGAATCTAATCAAGGGTTGATTCCGAGTTGGAATATATGTACTTTTCTAGATATATCTGCATTATATCTTCAATTGCGTCGCAAACGCAAACAAAATACGTAACAGCAGTTACGTAGCAGCTGGTGGTGCACGGAGGAGAGCTGCCTGCTTCGGCTGATACCATTTTAGGAGTGACACCCGAGAAAACTGAGCAAGAAAGCTATTATTGTTTATATGCTGTTTAGATTTTTAAATAATTTCCAGGGTCGACAATCCAGTAAAATTGGTCAATAAACAGATAAAAAAACCGATTTCTCAATTTTCTTATTTTTACTTGTATATTTAGATTTATAATTAATTCTCAAGGTAATTTCAATTTAGATTTATAATTAATTCCCTGACATACCAACAGGGGACAAATTAGCAATTTAGTCGAATTTTAAATCCTGCATATGGTATAAATTAAGAATCACGGGAGCTGGAAAGATGACAACACAAAAATCTCATGAGAAAAATTAACACCAAACTATCTCAAGAGACCCCCACTTAAAAGGAAGCCTATAAAAATATGTTGTGTTTATCTCCCATTTATTCCTGAGCGTCCACTTAAGGGAAAAATTAATGAAGAAAGAGTTTAAATATACCCCACAAAATGTAATCGTCAAACATTTTTTGCAGGAGTAACGTCATTATTTCCGCCCCTGATGTCTAGCTACGTCACTGGCAACTTTTCTATTCTTTCCTCATGTAGGGAACAAAAACTTAGAAATGTAACACTGCACATTAAAACCCGTTATAGTTAAAACGTCTTAGTAGAAACAAAGTCACATTTATATAGTATGAATATTTTCTTTTGAGGAATTGTGGAGCAAAAGCGTCAGTTAAAAAAGTTTAAAAAGTTCGAATTTTGCTTCCGAATTTCTGTTACGAATAAATATGCTTTAACCCTGTTACCCATTATTAACTTTTCCAAATTTTTAAGTCAAACTTTATTGAATGCATAAATCGTGTAAATTATCTTTTTAAAAGCGAAATGGATTATTTTTCGTATCCTTACATTCAAACGGAAGAATATTGTCTTTGTAAGGCCTAAAGGGAGATGTATGAATATATCATAATTGATAAGCATATAACACGAGAAGATTATGCGAATTTTTAAATCATAACTTTCGGTTAAGTTAAATTTCTGAGTCACTTCCATTTAACTTCAGAGACTTAAGAAGTGGGTGATTCAAGAAAATGGTATTTTAGAGTACTTTTTAATTTTTTTGATAAGATTATTGAGGATTATCATTTTTGAAAATTTTTGAAAATTCTGAACAAAATCCTTGATTAAGCGTATTCAAATTTCAAATCATAATTACGTATTGGTTCGATTCCTTTTTACCATTTAATGAGGGACAATAAAATATGGCATTAGAAAATGTCATATTGTCATAATTATTTTGTCTTTCTCTCCCGATAAATGTTTTAATTGTATGCGTTCAGAGGCCTGCTTTCCTTAAGCTTTCGTATCAGTCAAAAGCCATTTGAACTAATTAAGCAGAGGAACCGGATGCATAGCAATTCTAAACTTTTTGTCGTTGGGACAAGCTACGCACGGTAATTAATTAAAAAATATATTCTCTACCCCATGCCTCCTCAAGTCTTTCGCTTTACACACACCACACAACCACATTCACACATAAATTGTTCGTTTGGGCGTGTGTGTTCCTTTGTGTCTTCCACAGTCGTTTCCTCCCTAACCGAATTCCCACAAACTGTTGTTTGTTGAACAATCTCTTCATCTGTCTCAACAACAGCATTTCAGCCAGTCAGCTCCATTTAGTCCGTCTGTCGGTCTTATTATAATTCGAACAATCAAGAATCGTAAGTCGTAGGATTTTATTGAATTTATCTGATCTTTCTATTTCGCCCGCGAATCCCACAGCGACAAAAGGTTTCAAAAGGGTTGCATTTTCCATCCTTAGTCATCAATGCAAACATGCACGTTCTACCTCAGTCCCATTTTTATACTTGCATGCGTCCTCCCGAATACATCGATTATCCGGAGTTTTGCTTAAGTATAGATACAAATTTCAGAAACTTCGTCTTCAGAATTACGTAAAGCAAAATTTCAAAGAAATCATTGCTTTCAATCTTAGTTTGAATATTTTCTATGAAATTAACCATTAGAGGGTTTTCCTATATATGAACACTTTTACCAATACCATCTGTTTCTATTATATTCATTTAAATTCGCGAATTTAAAAATTTAAATGAATTAAATGAATATAATATTTAAATAATATTATATTCATTTAATTCATTTAAATTTTTAAATTCGCTGTTTGGACCAACAATTCCAAATGAACAGACATTCTTCAACCACTAATGAGTATGTTAAAATGTATATTGTTTTATATTTAAAATATATTTCAAATTAATTATATATTTAGTGGTTTGATTGTTTTCTTTAAAAAATTGAATAATTGAATTTATTTGGCTCTCCACTAGACACATGATAGTTTTAAAGTTATAAGCGGACGCACACTTATGCGTATGGCGGCACACTTCAATGACGGCGCAAATTGTTGCCCAGGATATTATTACTTTAAATAATCATTATTGAGGCAGTGGTATGTCACAACAACACCCGCTCAGAATTAGTTAAATCTAACCATTGCATGGTCTACCCCCACAAGGCAAAGGAATTCAAGAATAAAAATCTTAGAATTAATGGCCATGTTGAAATCTTGATAGAAGATATATTAGAATAAAAATAGAAAATAAATATTAAAAATAAATTATAATTATGAACAAGGGTTAAAGGATTACTTTTAAGAACTACCAAAAATTCTATAAAATGGAAAAATTACGAAACCACAAATAGCTCTTTCTTAACTCAATTATGACGTGATGAAATTTCCATTTACCGATTACCGATCACAGACAATTTGTAATGAATTTCATACAGTCATTTTAAGTTATTATCTTTCTCATTCCTATTCTATAACATTCTCTAATTCTTCTTTTCTCTAACTCTCTAATTCATTATTTTCCTCTTCTTTAAACATATTTTAATGGCTTCAGAAATTTTTCTCAATTTTGTAGCGTTGTCATAAGTGGGGAGATTGTGGCATTTTACACCACGAGAACTAGATTAGGCATTTTTTTGCTTGTATTTTGTTCGTAATTTAGAGTTAGTGCAATTATTCATTCGAAATTGTCCACAAAAATAGCTTTCCATAAAAAAACTATTTCGAATGCAAAATTCATGAATGCATAACATGTTTCAATTATATACTTTCACCTGTTCGTTTATATATTCGTTTCAAATCTTGTATAAAAGATTGTTGTTATTATTGGTTTTTTCTTTGGAGATTACTTCCAAATTTAATAAATCTCTCAACTACAGATAAATTCAAGGAATAAATTGCTTTCCATAACTCGCATCCTACGGAAATTAGAATAGTACTACCGAAAACTATTAAAAGGATACAAAAATGAACATATTTTTGGATCGAGAAAATTAATAGTTTAAAAAAAATTATAAAAATTTAAAATTTATTTTTTATAAAATTAATTAATAAATTCGTTGTTTCATTTTCAAATCCTTTTTAATTATTCAAAATAATTTTTAACTTTAAATATTTTATATAAACATTAAGTTGCATCTAAAAATGTTTGGAAATTTCCTCAGATACTTTAATTTCATGTTTAATCGAAGAACAAGTTGAATGAAAAAGCAATTTATTCTATCAAAGATCATTTAAATTTTAATCTGCGATTCGGTGAGGACATCACTTCTCATTTGAACGTGAATGCAGTGTAGAAGCTCGAAAACAATAAAGAACTAACTCAACGGTCTTTGGAAAGGAAATTATTACACATCAACCCTTTAGTTTATAGAGAATTACGGCGCAAATAGAAACAAAGTTGAAGCAAACTCTTCAACAAAACATGCATTTGACAACTTTTGAGACAGAAGTTTGTTCTTTTGAAGCCACTTGAAATTCAGTAATGATTGGAAGAAGTTGAATTAAATTAACGAGTAACAATGGAAATTTTCCGTATTTATAACTTTATTCTACTTTTTGTCATGCGCAATGTCAAATCCAAAGTTTTAAAACAAAAATTCTCGACTTTTCCTTTCTTCAATTTATCGCCCATCAATCATTTATATCCAAGTTAAAAGAAGGTAATTGCAAATGAAATTAAGAAGAGTCTTGGAAACCAAGAGAACAAAATATGCAGAGGAACGATTTGAGAAAATCGTAGGATCAATCAGTGGGATTTGACAAGCAAACTGACTCCTAATTTTTGTTTGTTTGACATTTAATTGGAATTGAGAAAAAAACAAAATATACATTCATATTTAGATCTTATCCGTTAATTTGTCTCTTTCTCAGGACAGAATATCCATCATCATGAAATTCGGTACCAATATTCTCCACCATAATACACGGTTTCGGATAGAAAATGGGAAACATAAATTCAGAAGCATGGCCGCCTTTTGTACGAAATATGAATTAATATTAGTTTATAGTTCGCTTTCTAAGATCTTAGACCAATTTTAAGGTTGCAGTTACGTTTCAGAATAATGCGTTCCAGTTTCAAAATGGGTGCATCCCACTCACACTGAACAAAAAATACGATTACAGGAAAGTGTCAGCGGTTTTCACAAAATTTGGCAAGAATTAAGAATTGACATTAAGAATTGAATTCGCATTAAGAATTGACAGAACCGGACCATTCCATAACCATGGTTACCATAAATATGTAGATGTGCTTAACATGTATATAAAATGTACTTGATCAGGTATCTGCAATTATATACATCTGCAATTCTTATATACATCTGCAGTTTCTATAGCTCGTTTGGTATTAAAAGTGAGCATTGTCAGGCCACCCTGTGTTCGCTTCTTGAACCTAAAGTTGCGCTTTAAAATTTACACCTTATGTAAACGCCAAAAAATAAGCATATACGGCTGATTATTAGATTCAAACCATATTTTTATATCGCTGATATAAGAATACATTAGCTTCGGCCTGACCGATAATAGCGTTCTTACTTGTTTTTCTTGTTCGATTAATTTCGGTTGCGGCTTACAAAAATTTGTTTTAACATCAGAACAACATCAGAATAATGGTCATAAATCAGGGCGAAATAAATTTCTGAAATATCTGTACTCGTTTTTGAATTGTAATGTGATCTCGATTTTGTCGTACGTAAAGGACGAATGAATGAGCAAACAGTAAAATAATATTTAATTTAAAAATTATATAAAATTACTAAATCCTGAACAAAACCATTAGAAATTATTAGAACTATTACAAAATTAAAGAATATTTAATAAAGCAACAAAAAATAAATAAAATGCTGTAAATAAAAGACACTTTCACAAATAAAATTATAAAAAATGTTAAAAAATATATATACAAAATGAAAACTCTTCGAAAATACTAAAATATAAATTTTTATTTATAAGTATATATATATATATATATATATATATATATATATATATATATATATATATATATATATATATATATATATATATATATATATATATATATATATATATATATATATATATATATATATATATATATATATATATATATATATATATATAT